>VWPU01011415.1:77959-155826 GCA_013398955.1 Callaeas wilsoni | reverse complement strand
GGGATGGGATGGGTGCCCTGATTTCAGTGACACAACCACAGCTCAGGGTGACCTGACTGCAGCAGCGCTGCCCGAGGTGGGCTCAGCTCAGCCTGCTGGAGAGATGCTGGAAGATGAACTGGGAAGGGCTTTTATGGATCTTGGGAAATGCCAGGTCTTCAACCCGAACCTGTAACAATTCTGGGAGCAATTTGCTGTAGCTGAATTAATGAGTTTTAATATTCCCAGTGATTATTCATGTTAAGTTGACTCGTTATTTAAAACCAGTCTTGTGAAGCCTCAGCAAGTTTGTGTTCACTCATGTGTTCCAGTTTTGTCTCCTCTTTTGCTTGGAGTAGAAAATACTTTGGAGGAATTGCTATTTTGGTTTGACACAATAGGAAATTTGTAAAATCCAGAATGGTTTGGGTTGGAAGGGACCTTAAAGCTCATCCTGTCCCAACCCCCTGCCTTCCACTATCCCAGGTTGCTCCAGCCTTGAACATTCCAGGGATGTGGCAGCCAGAGCTTCTCTGGGCACCCTGTTCCATTCAGAATGCTCCTGTTTTTAAAGGGTTTGTTTTTTATTTCATAATTATTTCTTTAATAATCCGTTCTGCAGGCTGGAACACATCCCTGCCCTTCCATCTTAGTCAGGGAATATAGGGAATATCACCCAGCAGTGAATCTGGCTGAGCAGTGTGGAGAATTCCCATAGTTTGAGGTGTTGAAGGCATGTGGCAGACTCCTGTCAGATGTCATTTGACAGCTTGATTAAATCCTCTCATCATACATTTATTTTTCTGGTGCTGAGAGTGAAGGTGGGAGGTGCCACTGGCGTATCCAGACTCCTGTAGTGACACTGAATTATCCAAGTGTGTCCATTCACACGGGTGTAGGGATCACCTGAGAGGAAAATGCTCCCAACAAAACACACCCGGAGGATTTGTGGGGTGTTAAATCAGTTCCAGGAGTTCTCTCTCTGCTCAGTGCAGTCAGAATCCTGCAGGAAGGCTGAGCAGCTCCACCTTGCCACTTCATTGGTGTTATCAACTCTCTTCTTGTACCTGAAAGATTCCTTAATTCCCAAGGGAAAGGTGGATTACACAATTCCTTCTAGATTAAGCAGTTTGCACATGCCTTGGCATCATTTGGCTTTTTAAAATTATCCCATCTTTATTTGAGTGGTCTTTCACTGGAAGACTGACAGATGGGATCTCTGCCTGCTTCCCAAGGGAATTGCTGTTGGTTTTGGAGTCATTACCTTGATACTATTTTAACTTTTCAAGTCACTTCTGGTTTTGTCCACTGTTGTCGGCTCACTGATTGAGGAAGCAGCTTTTCTTTCTGAAGAAATGTGACTGAGAGCTGAATTCTGTTCTTCAGAATTCCACCTGCAAATGAGAAAGCCTGACACTAAAGAAAAACCCCAGAAACAACAAAAACAGCCCCAGAACCCGAGCACGGGCTTCTGAATGGAAATGCAGAGTCTGATTTTTATTATTAATGCAGGCTCTGCTCTCTGTGTCCTGTATTTCACTTCAGCTCAGCCAGATCTATCGCCAGCTCCAGAGGCCTTTTAATAGAGCCAAAATGTAGGAAATTATCCATAGATGAGTCTGAGAGATGTCCGAGGCTGGCTGGGCACAGATGGTGGAGCAGAATCCTGCTTTAGTGATTAACTGAGCCTGGGGATGATTTCCTTGCCCAGCAGCCGGGCTGGTGCTCCCTGCGGGAGCAGATTCCCACAAATTTGCTCCTGGGCAGCCTGGAGGGACTGGGATCTCCAAATTCCCAACAAAGCAGGGCTTAGCAGGTCAGAATTGATCTATTGAGCCCCATCTTACATAAACATCTGAGTTAACTGTCATGCGCTGGGGGATAAGGGATGCTTTGTGTGGCACCATCCTGTTACTAAGGCAATAACCTTCCTGCTGGATCCTGGGAATTCTAACCTTAGAGCAGGATGAGGCCCGTGTGGAAGGGAGTCTCAGATAAAACTTGTCAGGTTACTCCCAAGAACAGTGTTTTGAATTTCCCTTAATCCTTTAAAAAAAAAAAAAAAAAGAAATGTGCTGGCAGCTCTTTAATGTAGATGCTTTTATAGCACTGCAGAGGCTTACATGGAAAACAGCAACATTCCTATAGTTTGTTTTTTTATTGAGGCCCAAGGAAGAACCTCAAAAGGACATTTTCCCCTTTTTTTTTAAGTCAAAAGGAGCTGGAAGTACCTTTTAGAGTTAATGGAAGCACGTAGAGTGAATTGCTGGAAAGCCTGAAAGGGGAAGGGGATGATCTGTGTGTGTGTGACCCCGAGTTATCCGCAGGGGGATCCTGGAGCCGCTGGCTGTTGGGATCTGCCGGGAGCTGTGAGCTCATGGAGCTCCCTGCCAAAGCAAAGCCAGCCCTTCCCATGCTGGGCTGGCAGTGGAGAGCCGGGAAAAGGCTTGGAGCGGGATGCAATCCCTGCTTTTTCCAGCTTTTCCGGGCGTGCAACTGGGCAGTGTGTTCAGCCAGTCCTTTGTGTGGAAACGGGAGGAAGAGCAATGGAATTTAAGCCATTTTACATCATTTTCGCGTCAGTCAGCCATCAGGTTCCTAGCTGTTGTGGAATGCAGTTGTGTCAGCAGAGGTGGAGAAGCTGGGTGCAGGAATGGGGTGCAGGAAATGCAGGAAATCCCATTTCCCCCAGAGTTCAGAGCCCAGCAGAGCAGAAGGTCCCTGTCCAGGTGCCATCTGTTCTCAGGGCACTCTGCTGGTGCCCCGTTTGTCCCAGGCTCTGTTTTTAAACCAGTTAGGACTCCTTCCTTCTCTAATCCCTGCTGGAAAACTGCTCTTCTCCATCTGTATCTCAGATCTGTTTATGGCCAGTTTATACCATGAATTCTTGCCCCTTTATCTGAAAAAGTTTTTCCCTCTCTGGTGTTTGCAAGCCTGAGATATTTAAAAACCATAAACTCCTCAATCTTCTTTTGGCAAAGATGAATGTAAAACATTCTCTGGGCTCCAAAGGGAAGAGTTTCCACCTCCATTCTGGTTTTAAATCATCCATTTTGGATTAGAATGATTAGAAGTAATGATAATTTATTACCTGTATTAGGTGAGTGGCTGGGAATTATCACATGCTTTAATCATATTTTTAAGATAATATATTGGAGAGCCTGGCGGTGACTATTGGAGCACAGAGGACTCATTAACCAGGCTAAATTTAATTATTTTATATGAGAAAATTTGAAAAAGTAATAGGATTAAGGTATGAGTAGCACCTTAATTGAAGTAAGGTTGGCTTGAGAGCTTCAGGATCAGCACAAGGCGGAAGAATCGTGGTGGGTGATAAATTAATTTGTGCTTTTAGAAGCAGATGGGGTGGGATGGCACCTTGGGGTGTGGTGGGAAGGAGGAAAGGTCATTCCTTGTTTATGGAGAGTCGCCTTCCTTCTGGCCCCTTGGATGAGAAAGTTCCACTTGTTTTGTGGTGCCGTTTTGGCCTGAAAGTTAAGGAGAGAGAGACAAGACTGGGAGATGTTTGGAGGATTAAAGTAGTGCTGAAAAAGTGGTTTTCAGACTGAGTTTGGCAATCTCGTTTTCACATGCCCAGCTGACCTGGTAGGAAGAAACTTGATTTCTTCGAGCTTGACACGCTAGTTTGAAACATTCAATTAAATCTATTAAATGTCAATATCTATTTTGCCAAACCAATCATCATTCCAGCCACTAAATACAAACTTCCTTGCCAAAGTGAGATAAAATTTCTGCGTGAATGATTTGGATGCTAAAGAATTGTCTGAGAGAGAGTGAGCACAAAATTGTTTAATTACTACAGTGCTAAACCTGCTGGTGTGGTGTAGGATGGGAATTTCACATGCTCCTGGAGTAACATCACTAAAAGATGGTTTGTGTGTTGAGAAATCGCATATTTTAGCTGTCAAGCTTGACTGTTCCTCGAGGAGGAGTGGGGGAGATAGCAGCTAATAGAAACCTTCCCCCAAAAAACCCCAAACAACCCCAGAAACCAAACAGCACCCCAACCCATTTACCCAGCTCCTGTTTTAACCGAGAGCCATCCTGTATTTGTGTCAGTTTGGGGTCTGAATAGCCGGCTTGTTCAACAGTTAAGAATAGTTCTTTATCTTCCCATTAAGACTGTATTATTTTACAGAAAAGTGGGTGGTATCCAGTTTTACCCTGATATTGGCCCACTCCCAGCAGATCCTTTCTGACACTGCAAGGTGTAAGAAATACCCACAAATGTTTCCTTCCACGATGAATTCTACGTTTTAAATCAGTGTCCTACCCCCGGAGCTCTGATACACTCAGGGTGTATTCAGCATGAGCTGGGGGTACTTCTTGATATCACAGCTCCATCAAAAGCTCTAATTCTCCAGCCATCTCTTCCCTTAAAGCAGCTGAACTCTGTTGCGGAGCTGGGGGTACTTCTTGATATCACAGCTCCATCAAAAGCTCTAATTCTCCAGCCATCTCTTCCCTTAAAGCAGCTGAACTCTGTTGCGGAGCTGGGGGTACTTCTTGATATCACAGCTCCATCAAAAGCTCTAATTCTCCAGCCATCTCTTCCCTTAAAGCAGCTGAACTCTGTTGCGGAGCTGGGGGTACTTCTTGATATCACAGCTCCATCAAAAGCTCTAATTCTCCAGCCATCTCTTCCCTTAAAGCAGCTGAACTCTGTTGCGGAGCTCTCCCTGCTGAATTATCCTGGCCTGTCCCGCTCACCCTTGGCAGGAGCTTCCTCTCCTGCCCCGAGGGAGCTTTGAGAGCTTTGCGCAGGAGCCCGAGCGCACCCTGGTTTTGGGGTTTGCTGTGCTGAACGTGCCGGGTTTTGTCTCCCAACAGCGACATCCCCTCGGGTCTCCTCGGAGCTGGAGCAGGCGCGGCCGCAGACGAGCGGGGAAGAGGAGCTGCAGCTGCAGCTGGCGCTGGCCATGAGCCGGGAGGTGGCCGAGCAGGTCGGTGCCCGTGTAGGTTTTCCAAAGTGTCCGTGTTCGCAGAGTTGAGTTTGCAATCCTGGTTTGTTTGGTTTTTTTTTTTGTTTGTTTTCAATGGCAGCTTGGCTTTGCTCCAGGTGGGATAGGGGGAGTGAGAAAGGCCGTTTTGGAAGATGTCGCTGTCGTGTACAACTTCTGGAAAGGTGGTTGTAGCGAGGTGGGGGTTGGTCTCTCCTTCCGGGCAACAACTGATAGAACAAGAGGACACAGTCTTAAGCTGCGCCAAGGGAAATATAGGTTGGATATTAGGAGAAAATTTTTTACAGAAAGAGTGATAAAATATTGGAATGGTCTACCCAGGGAGGTGGTGGAATCACCATCCCTGGACGTATTTTAAAAGCGATTGGATGTGGCACTCAGTGCCATGGTTTAGTTTAGTTGAGATGCTGGGACAGAGGTTGGACTCGATGGTCTTGACGGTCTCTTCCAACTTAGAAGAAAGGAAAGGAAGAATCTTCTATGACTAAGACAACTGAGATATGAAAAGTGTATTTTTTTAAAAATTTTTTTATTTTTATTCTTTAAATCTGCTTTTAAAGTAACTTCAGCCTCCGAGCTGTTGAGACTAGTGGAAGATGACAGTCGCTTTGCAAGAAGACTTTGTGTGGGAGGATGTTAATCATCACATTACTGAAGATGTTTTCAGTTAGGAAGAGCTGAAAACATGACTGGTCCTGAAAAACCTTCATTAATGTCAGTGGATTCTGCTTCCAGTGGAATTGGGAACTGTCTGTTCATTTGGTGGGAGTGTCTGGAACGGGAGGGTGACCTGGCACAAAGTACGAGAATATATAAAAAACTCGGTTTAAAGTAAATTGACTCCTAATCTATAACCTGGGCTGTGTTACTGTGCTAATTCTTAGGAGCCTCATTCTGAATTCGGAGTAAATGTGGAGAAAACGACTGCATTTTCATATATAACGAGCTTGAATCTCAGCTCTGAGTGAAAATTCGAGTCAGCCGTGCTGAGTGCCTGTAATATTTTAGAGGCTTCCTGTGACAATTTAGTTTACAGCTCTATGTTAAACAGGAGTGCTTGGAAAGGGAAACTGTCACCCAGTAAACTTTATCATTATTGGGCAATAAAGGGAACAAAAATAAAAATCAGAATCTAAGCATTTGAAGTAGCTTCAAAAATGACAAGGGAAATACCAGCTGGGGGATTAGTCAACTTCTGAGAGACATGATGCAAGCAAAGATATTTAAAGTAGTTGAATGTGGCACAAACATTGTAGTTACAGATGTTAAAACCTTCAAATTACACTTGGAGTTGGCAGGACTTGATTCCCTTGGTGGATCTTGCACAGGTGTGGAGGGAAGTGAACAAAAGCCAGGGAAATTTAAGTTTAGCTCCCTACAGCCTGCAGTGGTGATTCGAATGCTAAAAAACCATTGCACTAATTGATAAATGGGTTGTTCGCTCGGTGTTCCTAACTGAATTTTGGAAAGAATGCTTCGTCAGGGATAAAACACCACCGGGGCAAATTCCGACGCGCAGGCTGGACGTCGCCGTTGCGATGGCAGGGTCGGGGTGCTCCTGAGGCAGGAATTGCAGGAAGTCTCCTCTCCCTCCTCGGCGCTGTGCGGAAGGCGCAGCCCGGACGGGCCGTGCGCCGCGCAGGGTGGCAGGGTTGGAGCCCCGGAGGGAGCGGCGGCTCCGGGCAGCCTCGTGGGCGCTATCACCAGTGTCCATTTCCTTTGCAGGAGGAGCGCCTCAGACGCGGAGATGATCTGAGATTACAGATGGCTCTGGAGGAGAGTCGCAGAGACACAATTAAAATTCCCAAAAAGAAGGAGGTAGTGCCTTCGCCTAAGAAATTCCCGGTTATGCTGCCAAAAGCTGACATACAGTAACACAAACTAGCTTAATACTGAGCTCTGTTATGCTTTTGGGTTTGCTTTGTTGTATAGCTTAAAGCTTCTTCCGTGTGGGTTAAATTTGGAGCTACTAGTCAATGCAGGCGTGTAAAAGGGAAAAAAAAATAATAATAATTGCTTCTTCACTCTCAACGGGTTTGTGCTTCAGCCTGGCAGTGCTCTTGAGTAAAGCTCAGCTTCTTCCTGCCCTCAGCACACCACTTTGCTGGACCTGATGGATGCGCTGCCCTCCTCGGCACCGGCCCCGCCCAAGAGCGAGCCCTGGGGACCTCCTGCTGCTGCCAACCAGACGGATCCCTGGGGAGGGTCCACGGCTGCAGCCCCTGCCTCTGACCCCTGGCAATCGTTTGGTAAGAGAAAACTGCCAGCAGCAGTGGCATTTAAAAGGTTTTGCTTTTTAACCTTGAGCGTTTCCGAGTTCCTCGATGTCCAGCTTGTGTGTTAGTCCGTTTTGATTCATTCCACTGTTACCCTCAGCTCATTCCCAAGCAGAAACCAGTGGAAGTTGCACTCTTTTGGGGTTTTTTTCTGTGCAGTTTGAATCCTAAAGAAGAGGAGAGTGGCCCTTCTGTTGTGTTTACAGCAAAATAAACTTTTCTCACTCGTGTTTCACTGCTGGTTGTGTCCAGTGCCATGGGTTTAGACTCTTCCCAAAATTTAATATTTAGACAGGGTGCTGAGCTTAGGAAGGCCACAGATCTGAATTAGCACATCCTTAACTGCTGCTAGAGAATTGTGATGTGTTTGTGTATGGTCAGAACCAAAAGGATTAAATTATTTAAACTGAGGTTTTTATAGCAGACAAAAAAAAAATCAGGTTGTCATTTTAAATATTCACCGTTCCGCAGGATTTTGATGCTAAATCCATGGAATATTTCTGCAGGGAAAGATGCAGTGTTTCACATTTTAAAGAGCAACTAAGCCGAATTTTTGTGTGTTTCTTTTGTGTGTGTTGCTGCCCGTGTGGTGGGCTGGGTCAGCCACAGCCTGTCCAAGAAGTCACTCCTTTGATAAGAAAGTGGATGGCTCCTCACAGTGTTACACTTGGAACTGGAGCTGGATCTATTTTTTGTCGGAATTTTTGACTTTTTTAAAGAGCAGGGAGTTCCTGTGCAAATGGAAGCTTTTCCATGAAGATTGACAGCTTTGTTCTGTTAGTTCTCCTTCAGGCTGGTGATTCTGCAACCTCTGCTCTGAAGTGCTTCGCAGTTATTTGCATTCCACACACCACTGTCAGATTCCTGCTGAAAAATTGGGAGTTTAATAATGAAATGCCTTGTTTGGGGTTTTTTCTCCTCCTCACGGTGGCATTAAAGGCACCTACAAAGCTCCTGGGCCAACTGCCAGGTCACCATTCCAAGTGTCACCTGGTGTTTTTGGTGGTAGGAGCTGAGAAAAAGCCCGAATTTTGGCCCCTAAGGCCGTTCAGTTTATTTTTCCATGGTTAAAACCAACCAAAATCCACCTTCCTCAAATCTCCTGCCTGATGTGCCATCCTCTGACAGGATTTTCCTTGTACCAGTTCCAGCCGTAGCATTTCCTCGGTGCTTCCCAGCTTTCTTACACCACAGCACAAGCCCTGCTTCCAGCTCTCTGCATTCTCCCAGGGATAGGCTCAGAGATGCAAGTTCATGAATTTGCTGCTGGAAGAGTGACTCATGGAGCTGCATTTCCCAAATCCTGCCAGTGCTGTGGTGTTTCAGTGGAGCTGGTGGAAGTTCCGGGAAGGGATTTTCCCGAGCGCTCTCATTTCGGGTGCTCCCTTTTTGGAAAGAAAAGACATTTTGGGAAGCTGCTGTTGATGGGAAATGCTGTCATTAGTGTGGCATTGCTCCTAACTCAGCACTGGGGGCAGATAAAGGAAATGTAAGCACATTGTGTGGGAATAATGGGGCTTCCTTGGAGAGTTTTGGCATTTCCTGCTCCGGAGCTGTAGCGACCACGTGCCTGCTGATGAAACAAAACCTAAAATTCCAGTTGGAATTTGTGCCACTGTGTGCAGCATTCAGTTGGTTCACAGGAATATTGGGATGCCGAGGGGGTTGAATGGAATTTTAAAAGCTAAAATAATTCTCAGTTGTAGCTTGAAACTTGCAAGATATTAAAGGTAAGAGTTGTTGCATGTGGGTGATTCTTTCCTGCTCTTGGATTATAAAATCCTCATTGGGGAATTAAACCTTTGGTGATTGAATTTGTAGGAATGAAGAATTGTCAGCATCTTCCAGTAAAAATGAGAACCCTGAACATACAGGCTTTGGGTTAAAAAAAAAGGGGTATCAGTGGGTAGCTTAGGTGTTTGTCAGGAGTGCTTAGAAATGGGAATAAAAAAAGCACAGCTGGCTCAGGGAAGCTGATTATATTTTTATAAAATAGCAGGATGGTTAAAAGAGTTGGAAAACATTCCCTTTGAATCTTACAGATTGCTTTGTCCAAGGGCTGGTGCTGCCTGTCTCACACCTTTTACCTTTGGGCTTTTTATAAACTCACTTTCCCCTGAGCTCACGAATAGACCCCGGGATTTAGGTCACCTCCAGCCAGGGATCGCCACTTGTGGTGGCAATGCCAGTGACAAAGGCAAGTTTATTTTCTTGTTGGAAGTGCAGGTGTTTGGATTCAGGTTCAGAGAGGGGAATTGTTTGTTCCTCTGCCTTGGCCAGAGTTTCCTGGTGCTGGTTGTTGTTCAGAGCGCGTGACACGGACGCTGGGAGTTTCCAGTGCTGCTGGTGCTGAGCTGCTGCTCCCTGTTATCTTGTCTTGGGGTGATTCTGTGACAATACTGTATTCCCCATCGCCTGCTTGATTTCTAGTGTACCTTTAAATTGCAAAGAGGGGAAACCGGCACATATGTTCAGTATTAATTGGGGGTGCAGGCTCCTGGGAGGGCTCAGGCTCCAAGGAAAGCTTTCCAAAGGGAAGCTGGGCTCACTCCTCTTCCTGCTGGTTCTTCTTGCAGGTGCCAAACCAGCTGCTTCCGTTGACCCTTGGGCAGCACCAGCAGGATCCACAGCTCAGCCTCTGGCCAAAAATGTGGACCCTTGGGCTCCTGCTCAGCCGTCTTCTACTGCAGCAAAATCTTCTGTGGATCCTTGGGGATCAGCACCTGCAAACAAACCTCTCTCTACTTCTGGTGAGCAACGGTCTCATCCCATATCCGAGTTATTTGAGTAATGAGGAGAAGTCCCAAATGATTTTCTTGCATTGTGTGCTTCAAAGAAGCTGAACAATTGGCAGACCGGTCTGCAAAGTAAATGAGACTTGTAATAACCAGCAGGAAAAAGAAATTTAAATGTAATTATTCTGACTTAGAGCTCTGAATTTGTGGTGCTGCTTCACGCTCTGTCCCTCCTACGTCTCCTCCTGGTATTTGTGGCTGCCTGCTGAGCACTTGGGACTGCTGCTGCTCTTGGGTTTTATCTTTAATTAGACAAGGACTTCATTTCTGGCAATGAATGATACTCTAATTTCACCTTTCCTCATGATGAATAGCTCTGCAGATGGACGCCTCTGCAGATGTAGATTGGCAGGTTGAGCAGCTCGGAGACTTTTAGAGGTGCAAATGAAGGTTTGTTCCTTCAGACCGAGGGTGTGAAACCCTCCCTGAGCCCTGCTAAAGATGCAGAAGGTGCTGCTGTAATTGTCTGTGCACGCTCTGTAACTAATGCAGCCGTGGTGAGTGTTAATACCTGGCATTTTCATATTGGCACCGTGGCTGAAAGCATCCAAAATGCATTTTCTGCTCGTCATTCATCCCGGTACACAACAGACAAAGGAATCTGAGTGCTGCAGAAAGTTGTCTAAGCAGCTTTTCCCTGGGCAAAGGGCAGTAACTGGAGCATTGTGAAATGAGCCTTTAACTGTGGTGGCTCTTAGTTCTTGATGAGTATTGTTTTTAAACTCAATCTGCACTCCTTCTCTTGGGGTTTGTCACCTTGTGCTCTTCTTGCTTGAAATGTGTTGAAGGGTAAAACTAAATTAAGAAAACATTGCAGCTAATTAAAAATACCCACGCAAACCTTAAAGCTGTTCAGGAGTGTGAGTGCTGGTCATTTAGGTGTGGTTTTTCTGCCTCCAGTCTGAGGTAAGAGCGTGTCCACGGTTTGAAATGGTGATGTTTCACTGATTGCAAACTCTGGGCGAGTGCCGGTGCTTCAGCTAACGGGGCTTTACCATCTCCACAACTTTGCTATGGCATTCCTCCTCCTTTCCACTTGGGAAGCAGAAGGGAAATCATCACTGGTGGTGTTTTACTTGAGGGCTGATTAACACTTGGTAGTTGAGGCTGTAAATCCGTTTCTGTTCTCTCCTTCCACAGCAAGATCTGCTTGTCTCTAGTGCAGACACTCAAAGAACCAAACCCCAGCGTGCTCAGGTGTGCCCTACACTGATCCAAAAGCAAACTGCTCTGATTTAGTTGTTTCGTGCTGTCAGAAAGGACAGTTCTGTGACATTCTCCTTCTCCCAGCTCCTGGCTCAGAGTAGGAGCACTCCCAACTGCTGCCCTGGAACCTGTCGTGGCCTCTTGGTAACAGGAGTGGGTTAGGAATTGCTTCCAGGAGGATCAGCTGTGCGATGCGACCGAAGATGTGTTAATGACAGGGCTGTCTTGTTGTTTTGAACAGGAAGTACATCTTTTGACCTCTTCAGTAATTTGAATGGTACAGTTAAAGATGATTTTTCTGAATTTGACACACTTCGAACTTCCAAAAAGCCAGGTACGAATCAAATTCTTAGCATGTGGACAGGTTGGGTGACAGTCACAGCAACAAATGTCTCTATTCTTAAATTTTGCTGAACAAAAAAATCAGCTTTCACAAAGGGAAGGAAGTGATGATGCAGCAGTAAAAGCTCCTTGTTCACAGTCTGGCCTGTGCATGAACTCATGGGGAATGGGCCTTTTGCACTGTAATCCATGGAATTGCACTGTGTGACCTTTTGCTGCATTGACCCAGAAATTCATTGGGCTTCTTAATTTCCAGTGTCCAGCATGTTTGGAGCAGGACTTAGGCTCAGAGAGTCAATCAGAACCATGCTGACTGAATTTCTCAAATGTGCAAATTCCAGTAGGAAGATGAGAAAATACCTTTTTTTGAATACCCTTAATTTATTTTATCTCTGATCAGTGGTCAGTAGATCAAAACTGCCAGGCGCTGTCAGTGCTGTGGCACCACTGCTCTCAGGATGGTTCTGCCTGAAGCACAGCTGGGCTTTCTGAACCCAGCAGAGAAACCCTGGGTGGAATCCAGCTAGGAAGGGCACAGCAGCTGTGTAGGGCGAGGGCACAAGCCAAGGCTTTGGAGTCTCTTTTCCTTGGAGCCTGTGAGTCCCACCTGGAGCAGCAAAGCTGTGGGAATCCCAGCAGTAGAGCACTGCAACTCTGACTGTAGCTTCTTCATGCTCTGCTAGAGAACGTTGACCTGCTTGCATGCTGAGAGGGTGTAACCAGCCTGAAACGCTGAGCCCTGACTAACACGAACTTAGAATAAAGCATTTCTGCTCTCACACACTTCAGGGTCCTCTCTGCCTGGCTCTGCGGGCTAAGCAGAAGTTTTGTTTGTCCCTTTGTGTTGTTGCAGCTGAATCAGGTTCCACTCTGCCGTCTCAGCACAGCGGTACCACGAGTCCTGATCTCTTCGAGTCCCAGCACTCGAGTGGGACATCAGGCAAACAAAGCGCAGCCCGGAAAACCCCGGAGTCCTTCCTGGGCCCCAACGCTGCCCTGGTGAACCTGGATTCTCTGGTGTCGAAGCCACCACAACCTGTTACTTCACTGAACCCGTTCTTGGCACCAGGTTGGTTTCTGCACAATCCTTCACGTTTCTCTTTGGGCTTTCCCTTCCCGTAGGAAAGCTCTGCACAGCTCAGTGCTGATGGAGTTAAAGAAGGGGGGTTTGGGCTTTTGGTTTTCTTGGTTAGTTCAGCCAGCAGATCGTGAGGAAGAGCCAGAGGGTCTCAGAGAGGCATCCTGGGCTCGCCCAGCACGGTGACAGTCCCTGAAAACACAAAGTCTCTGCTCTTGGTCTGCAGCTGAACTTCATTCCGGCAGTTGCCCTCACTCAGAATTACCTGTGTTAGTTTGGGGTTGTTAAAAATGGCTGAACTTCAGCTGGTTGTTGTCAAAACAGGTAAGATTACCTTGGGAGGGTTACAGGTCGTGGTGACCTGTGGAAGCAGGCTGGAATTGCCCTTTTCCTGGATCTGCAGCAGGCACAGGAGATCTCTGGCTGCAGCTGGAGGTTCCAGAGAGCAAACTCTGCAGGGTAATTCAGGGAGCTGCTGGTTAGTCTGTCTTAGGCTGGCACAATGAGCCATTTTTGATCGGGAAACACATTCTCAGTGTATTTTGGAACAACAAAATTGGCTACTGCAGTTCTCCTGTAAGCTGGGCCTGTTTGAAGTGAGCCCTTGCTTGGAGCAGACTGAAATGGTGACACCAAACATGTGGCAGATGTTTTTTAAAAGCTGAAATTTGCACGGACGTTTTCCTGTGTTTGTTGTAGGGTGAAACGCTTGGACATGCTCTTTCAGTATTTATTATCTTCACTCTTCCAATGGAAAAAAAAGTCAATTTATTAAAACCCCCTGAGTAGGAAAAAGGCAGCGATTCTGAGCAGCCTTGGCAGTGAGCAGAGAGAGAGAGGAAGTCTGTGTATCTGCCCTTCCCGGGTACTACAGAAAGTCTGTGAGGGGTCACTGGGCCATCCAAATAATCCTGAGCTTGTACGGTAAAAGGAATTTGCAGGGCTGGCAGCAATCCAGGGAACCTCAAAGGCTGGGAAAGTTGCGCTCTGCTCTTTCGAGCACCGCTGTAATTCGGAAACAAGTTGTTTACTTTGGGAATTCTTGTCCGAGCTCGGTGCCAGAAACATGAAAATGGAGGTGGCTGGTGAGAGCTTGGAGCAAATGTACAAATCAGGGAATCCCAGAATGGTTTGGAAGGGACCTTAAAAACCACCCCTGCCATGGGCAGGGACACCTTCCAGTATCCCAGGTTGTTCCAACCCGGCCTTGGACACTTCCAGGGATGGAGCAGCCACAGCTTTTCTGGGGATCTGTGCCAGGGCCTCCCCACCCTCCCAGGGAAGAATTACTTCCCAATATCCAGTGCAAACCCACTGTCTGCAGGAAAGGAGCACAAAGAGCCTGCAAAGTAGCATTTAAAAAACAAAATCAGTGATGTGGATGTCGTGGTTAGGGCTGTTCCAGGTGACCAAATTTGGCACCTCTGTCTCCAGTCAGGGCTGTCAGAAGTGGGAGCTGTTGGTCAGTGAGGGGGTGTTGGAGGCATTGGCTGCTTCAGGGGAGCAGACTGTGCTTTGCTGGGGGGCAGATGCTCCACGGGGTGTTTTGGGGATGGGGGTGCACACAGGGAGCGTTCTTTGCCAGCATGACGCCGTGGAGAGGCTGCCCTGGAGCAGAGGGAAAGGATAAAGGGCAGGGATTTATGGAAAGGCCTTCCCAGGGCGCACCTTGGGCAGTGCAGGAGTCTCGCAGAGACTGCACCCAGGATGGACACAGCCACACGTTTTTGGGACAGATAGAAGTTCTGTCCATTTGCATATCAGAGGTTAATTGTCCAATTCCAGCTTCAGGCAGTGCAGTCCCATTCTCTCCGTTTGCTCCCCCCAACTCACTTTTGTTTCCATTTCTCAGGGCCTGAGACAGTGAGGTGTCCTTGATTGTCAGGCCTGGAGAGGAATTGTTGTGTCTGACTAAAATGGGAAAAGCAGTTGCTGACACTCTGTATGGAGCTCAGAGTTACACACTACAGAATTGCAGGATTGCAAATAGATGAAAATATAAAAGCTAAAATCCTAAGAGCAGTTACTCACACTCTGTATGGAGTTCAGAGTTACACATTAAAGAATTGCCAGATTGCAAATAGATGATGAAAATATAAAAGCTAAAATCCTAACAGCAATTGCTAACACTCTATATGGAGTTCAGAGTTACAAACTACAGAATTGCAGGATTGCAAATAGATGAAAATATGAAAGCCGAAATCCTAAGAGCAGTTGCTAACACTTTGTATGGAGCTCAGAGTTACACACTAAAGAGTCACAAACTGCAGGATTGCAGATATATGAAAATATGAAAGCTGAAATCCTAAGAGCAGTTGCTCACACTCTGTATGTAGCTCAGAGTTACACACTACAGAATTGCAGGATTGCAAATAGATGGAAATACAAAAGCTGAAATCCTAAGGCATCGAGCAGAGACGGTTTCTGGTGTTGATGGCGCTGCCTCTCTCTCCCCCTTCTCTCCGACGCAGGCGCCGCCACCGCAGCGACTCCAATCAACCCCTTCCAGGTGAACCAGCCTCAGCCGCTGACCCTGAACCAGATGAGAGCGAGTCCCGTGATGGGAAGCAGCCCCTCCTTCAGCGCCGTGCCCCCGCTGAGCATGGAGCCCATACCTCTGTCTTCCATGGCCGCCGTGCCCGTGGGGATGGCGCCGCTGCCCGCCATGGGCGCCGTGGCGTCCCTCAGGATGGGCCAGGGGCTGAGCATTGCAGGATCAATGCCCCAAGCTCTGCACAGTACGGCCATGCCGCCCGCAGCCTCCCAGTCTGCGAACACGACTAACCCTTTCCTCCTATAAAGACCCGATTAAAGGAACTTTTCTTTTCCTAGTGTTTCCAGGCTGAAGTCTTTCCAGCGAAACGAACGTGGCCTGTGTGGACTGAACGGTGTGTGAGAGACTTGGAAGTAGATTTGCAGTTTACAGTTATGATCTTTGAAGAGTTGTCTCTACTTACCAGTTAATCTAAATCTAGTCTTTGCTACAGATGGTACCTTACTTTGGCTTGTTGAGCATCGTGTGAAATGTTCAGACTTTTCACCAAAGTTAGATTCTGCCCATTTTTGTTACTTTGTTAATCATTTCAAATCCACTTTCTAGGGAGAGAACCTGCCATCCGAAAACTCCCTTGGCTATTTTGTAGATGTCAGATCATGTGCTGGATTCCTGAATTTACTCTTCCCCTGCATCTGTCACTTCCTCTGCCCGTAAGGTAGACCTGAGATTCCGAGTGCTAGTGAATGTTTTGCACATAACTACACACAGTTCTAGACTGTTGGTTCACCCATAGTCCTTACTCTTAGAAGAGACCGACCCGGAGGGCCCAGGGGGGCTTGGTTTTTATGCATTAAACATTGCAAACTCGCACTGCTTTGGTATCTCTGAGGTGTGACTGAGAGCAGCAAGCTTGTCTCGAAAGGAAAATAACACAAAACCCCAGGCAAAACAAACACCCAAGACCATGCTCGAGTCGTGCTGTCGTGTGCAGTGTTGAATTCCTACACTACTCTAAGGACTCCTGGAACTCTCTGTGAGTGGCTGCACTCGTGCTGAGTGAGTGTCCTGCTCTGTGCTTGTCCAGTACCGGCTTCGTTTGGAAGTTTTTTTTCACGTGTATTTTGTTTTTATTTGACTTACAATGTGAGTTGAAAGGAAAAAAAAAATGGAAAAAAAAAACAAAAAGAGAGAGAGAAAAAAAAAGAGAAACACAGTGGGACAACTTTGAATTCAGTTTCACCGGGGCAAGCTTTAAAACTAATTCAGGCTTAACCTTGCTATATGCAGTTACTCTTGTATACTTTTGCACATATTTTGTTTAGTACAGTTTCATATTTTGAGTTTGCAGAGTTACCTAATAGTCCTTTTTTTGCTAATTTTTATAATGTGGTTCTTATTTAACTGTCTGGTTTTGATAGATTTATCAAGTCTGGCTGAAAAATTAAGATATTGGCAAATGTCATTTTTATGGTTTTAATGCCCTCTTATTTATGGTTTTAGCTCTTTGTTTCTGTAAAGAGAGTTTAAAAGGGAAGATTAACACTAAAATATTTACTTTTAAATGAAGTATTCATAATGCAAATCAAAAACAAATCCTCGTGACTAATTATTTTTAGATGAATTGAATTTGAGCATAACATGATTTAAGACTACATTAAAAAGAAAAAACACTAAAGTCGCCTTTCCCTTGATTTGTTCCCGTTTCCCAATCCCCAGACTGGACAGACTTTTAGCCTTGATGAAGACCCCAAGAGAGGCTGTTTGGTTTTATTTTCCTTGTAAAACTTCTGGAGCTGTTAAAAACCCCGATGTACAAACACAACTTGTTGAATTTCACCCGCTGATTTTTCCTGTTGGAAGGTGCACTCCGTAGGATAACTGATTCCACGTCCAGCCATCATCCCTTGGGAGCTGAAATCCCTTTTTGATTTTCGTGTCTGGACTCCTCGGCACCAAACCACGCTCAGGGGTTCTGCTGGAGCCCTGGCCTCTGAAAATCCATGGAAAAGGATATCCCAGCGCTGCCTCCTGCCCGCAGGGCGCCTCTGGACGGACTTGGTGGCCTTCCGCCAACCAAGAAGGGGAAAACAGAAAACAGAATTCGCCGGAGTTGTGTTGTGCTGGAACAATTCCCCGAGGGGCTGGATCCCGAGGAAGGGCTGGGATCCATCTCCTGGTGGGAAGGGGCGGCTGAAGGACGGCGAGGTTTAGGGATACGGTCCCAGACGGGAGCCGTGCGGGTCGGCGTAGCGCTGGTAGCGTACGGAACGCTCGGTGTGTGGATGTTCCCGTGCAGATATTCCAGCATCCTCGGGAATTGGCAAGGAGGATTCCCAATCCTTGTTTTTGTATAGGAGGGAGGAGGATTGCTGTCCACACCCAGCCTGTCTTTTAAAAACAAAACAAAACCCCATTCATGTTGCCTTTCAGAGCGAGGAAAAAAGACTTTTTCTGTTGTTGTTGAAGTTATTGAAAAGTGTAGAGCAGGAAGGGTGTGATTCTTGCAGATGGGAGGGGGAAAGTGCTTTCCAGCTGATCCGGGGCAAGGTTTCTCCGGGGCTGTTTTCCCGGTTGGATTTTATCAGCGCTGGAATCGAGGTCACTCGGAGTTTTTCCCTTAGTGTGTCACCTGAACTGCAGTCGGAGGGGCATCGTCTGCCCAGCCAAGAGTCCTGGCCACGCCCTGGGTGACTTTTAGAGGCAAAATGAGGTTGATAAGAAATCTTTAAAGTGCTGAAATAATCTGCAGTTGGAGCTGCCACTGTGAGTTGCTAAAGCTCTGCTCTGGCTCTGGGAGGGAGCCCTGGCTTAAGGAAGCTGCTGAGTGGCCAATTGTTGCTTTTACCCAGTCACTGCCCCAGAACTTGATCACTTTTATATTAAACAGAAATTTATGGCACAGCAAAGCCCGAGGAGGCACCCTGAGGAGCCCCAGCCCAAATTCTGGTGCTGTCAGGATTTAGGCTGAGACTAACCAAGCCCAGATGCCAGCCTGGCACGGGGCTTGTGGTGGGAGCTGAGTTTAGGAGGAGAAAGAGCCGTTTTGGTGAATGTTCCTGGGCTTGCTGTGTCCTCAGGGAGGTCACTGCCCTGCCTGGGGATGCTCTGAACGGTCCAGCTCATTTTGAGATGATTTTCCTGCTCTCCAGGATAATCCTCCCTCCCACATTTCTGGAGGATGTTTGTGTGTCCCACCGCATCCCCTCTGCCCCATTTCTCCATTTCCCCCTCTTCTCCTTCTTTTTCTCACTTTGCAAATATTCAAAGTGCTTTTTTTTTTTTTTTTTTTTTTTTTTCTTTTTTGATTTTTAAAATGTTAGTAGCCCAAAACAGCCTTACTGGTCAAATTGACCAAAGAGAAAAGTGTTAAATATTTTGTAAAAAATAAATAAAAATAACACACACACAGACACCCCTCGGCATAATTTCCCCCTCACGTAAGCTCAGTTATTTATTCAGTTTTATACTCCAGAGAAACTCAACTCCGTGGAGGGGCAGGGAAGGGAGGCCCTGGTGGGTTGTGGTGTTTACAGTTTTTGGGAAGTCCCGGAGCCAAGAGAGCTCTTGTTGCCCGTGTGCCCTTGGCTGTGGCAGGCTGAGGTGTCCTGTACTCCTGAATATCGCGCAGGAGGTGGAGACAGAGGAGGTTTCTTTTCCCCAGCAGAATCTCACGCCGCTCTTCCTTTCCAAGCGTTACACTTCCAACATTTCCCGAACTTCTCATAATCCCGGGAGCCGGCTGCTTTTTCTGGATTTGTGCTGACTATTGACATTACTTACTGTATAAATAATTTATCATTTGTACTATTGTATCATAATGTCTGTATCTTTGTGTCATTTTTTTTTTCTCCCCCTCCCCCAAGCGGTGTCACAGATGTGATATTGGAACGATGCCATCAGAACAGTGGAAGGACGAGGGGTTTGGAGGTGACTGGTCAGAATTAAAATTGTATTGCTTCTATTCCGGCCCTGTTGCTTTTTCCAAGCTTCTGCGTGGTGTTTCCTACCCCATGCCCAGCCCTGCTCGGTGGAGTTTTGCAGGAAGCTGAGGGCTTTGGGGTGAGCTGGTGGAAGGTTTGTGGCAGGAGGAGCCTCCCCGTGATCGGGGGCTGCTGCTTCTGCGCTGTCAGTGGCATTCCTTGGATGCAGCCATCGCTTTTCCCAGGACAGGCCGCTCTGGCTGGGAGGGAGGAGGGTTTCTGTGGCTCACTGAAATCGGGGTCAGTTGAGACCTCACTGATCAATAAAAATGAGGACTTGTGGTGTTGCAGGTGACTGAATTCCTTCTTTGCTGCCCCTGGAGCAGCCCCCGTGGAGGGAGCTTGGAGCGGTGCCTCGGAGCAGGCTCTGGATTTGTGTCCAGGCAGGAATCTGGGGAGAGTGGCTGTGGAGTGAGGGCTGGGGAGCTGGGACAGAACCTGGGGAGTCCTCGCTTCCTGCTTGGGTAGCTCAGCCTTGGCTCTGTCCCACAGATCCCGCGGCAGGGCGCCGCTTCCAGCCGGGAAGCAATTCCAGCTCCTAATTCTGGCTGCTTTAATTGAAGGGCACTTCATTAGCAGGCGCCATCAAGAGCTGCCTCTCCAGAGCCCCTCCAGCTTCCCTGTTTAGTTTGCTGCCAATCAGGCTGATCGCTAATCAATGATCACTAATTAATGCTGAAGCTGCGGGGATGTGACCGTGGGAGATGGGTTTTGGGGAGAAAAGCCTCTGGTTTGGTTTCAGCCGCAGCTGCTGGGGGAAGCTGCTGCTCCAGTAACGCTCCCGGTTCCCTGGAGAAGCCGTGGCTGTCCCTGGAGCCCTGGAAGTGTCCAGGGCCAGGCTGGACGGGGCTTGGAACAACCTGGGACAGTGGAAGGTGCTGGGGTTGGAACTGGATGGGCTTCAAGGTCCCTCCCAACCCAACCCGTTCTGGGATCCTCTGATTCTACTCCCGCCTCTTGGAATTGCTCATTTTTAAGCTAAATCCGCTCGCTGTGTGGAAGATGCGGGAATGGCTCAGAGTGGAAGCTATGGGGACTCTGATCTCTTCCACAGGAGGGGGATTCTGCGGGATTCTGGGGGTATCTGGTGGATTCTGTGGGATTCTGGGGGTGTGTGGTGGATTCGGGTGGATTCTGGGGGATTCTGGGGTTATCTGATGGATTCTGGGGTNGGGTATCTGGTGGATTCTGCGGGATGCTGGGGGTGTCTGGTGGATTCTGGGGGATTCTGGGGATATCTGGTGGATTCTGGGGGTGTCTGGTGGATTCTGGTGGATTCTGTTGGATTCTGGTGGATTCTGGGGGATTCTGGTGGATTCTGGGGAATTCTGGGGGTATCTGGTGGATTCTGGGGCTGTCTGGTGGATTCTGGGGGTGTCTGGTGGATTCTGGGGCTGTCTGGGGGGTTCTGGGGGAGGCGGGGGGGGCCTGGGGGGTTCTGNGATTCTGGGGGTATCTGGTGGATTCTGGGGGTGTCTGGTGGATTCTGGTGGCTGCCCCAGCCTGGTGAGCAGCGCTCTGCCTGTGCTGGAGGTTTCCGCTGGCCTTGCCGGATCTGCTCCCCCATCCCACATTTCCTCTCCTGAGGAGCGAGGAGGATTTCCCTGCTCTGCAGAGGAAAAGGACTCTGGATAAGGAGTTATCTTTTGGCTGCCCCTTGCCCACGCTGCTGCCACCGAAGTTTTTGCTGAGTGTGTTTGTGTTCCCTCTCTGTGCTGGGCCGAGGGGGCAACTCTGCCCCTTCCGCTGCTTTTCATGGAATTGTGAGGAAGGGGCTGGGCCCCTCTCGTGCTCTGGCTTTGGCAAGGCCCCTGCAACACCCCCACGCTGCATTTTGGGGAACCAGCGGGGTTTGCGCAGCCCCTCGTGTTCAAAACTCCCATTTTTTTCAGGGTTACTGTCAAGCGCTTCCCAGGTCACCTGCTCCCCGTTTGTGAGTTGGATTCCCCAAGGATTGCTGTTTGTCTGGGAGCTCGGGGTTGGGAATGGAGAAGAGCCAGGGTGGGATGTGGTGGTGGCAGCTGTGTTTCGCTGCTGATTGATTGTACCCTGGAATTGTTGAAGCCTTGGGGTGTCAAGGAGTGGGAAGCTCCCCTTGGTGCTGATTCCTGTGAAGGAGGTTAATGGGCAGGGTCTGGTGATCCATAGGGAATTGGCATCCGGCTGGTGGAACCCAGCCTTGTGCAGGGGGTGAGGTGGGGAATGGGGAATGGGGGAGTGTGGGGATACCCTGGGGGGACACGGCACATCCTGGGGCTTTGCTGGGAGAGCCCGGAGCTGACCCAGACTTTGAGTCATGGGAACCTCATGGATTTGGGAAATGTCTCCTTGAGAGATTAAAGAAAATCCACCTCCCACCATGGGCAGGGACACCTTCCACTATCCCAGGCTGCTCCAAGCCCCGTCCAAGCTGGCCTTGGACACTTCCAGGGATGAGGCAGCCACAGCTTCTCTGGGAATCTGTGCCAGGGCCTCCCCACCCTCCCAGGGCGGAATTTATTCCCAAAATCCCACCTAACGCTGTCCCCTGGCAGTTTAAAGCCATTCCCCCTTGTCCTGTCCCTCCAGGCCTTTGTCCAGAGCATTCCAGGATCATCTGTGACCGCTCTGCCCGAGCTGTTCTTGGCACTTGCCGAGAAAACACGTTCCCATTTACGGTGAAGGAAAATCAATGAGACCTCCAATCTCCCGGATAAAGCCGGAGTAAAGGTGGAGTTCGTGTTCCCAGCTCCCTGCCTGCTGCTTCCCGACGGGAAACCTCTCCGGGATACGGTGCTGCCCGCTGTGCAGCTCGACTGCTTCGAGATCCTCCCCGGCAGGAATGGCATCCTGGGCTCTGCCCTGTTCAACCGCTGGAGCTGCCGGAGGTGGGATCAGGGCTCCGTCCGAGCCGGGAGGCCGCTGCCGGAGGTGGGATCAGGGCTCCGTCCGAGCCGGGAGGCCGCTGCCGGAGGTGGGATCAGGGCTCCGTCCGAGCCGGGAGGCCGCTGCGGGAGCAGAGACACGGCATCTTCCGTGGCTGATAACCCGGTGTGATCCCCTCCCTCTCCCGGCTCCGGCGGGATCAGCATCCGGGGCTGGCTGCTTGGCCCGGCTGCTGGAGGGGATGGAGGCGAGGATGCTCCACGGGACGCTGGTCCCACCCATCCACCCCCCAACCCTCCTGGAATTCTCCGCACCACCTCGAGTAATGCCTGCGACGGCAAACCATCAGCCACCTTCGTGTCCTTCTTTCCCTGGAACCTGTGAAAATCGGCTCTGCGTTCTTCCTAAAGGGCTTTTTCTGGCCATGGAACGCAATCCATGGATTTTCCAAGCTCCAGGGAGGCAGTTCTGCTGCGGTGTAGCAGCCCCGGAGTCCGTGGGCTGGCTGGGGTTGTGTTGGGTGATGGTGGGGGGTTTTTTCTGCTTTTTAAATATCTTCATTAGCAAGTCTGGCACTAAACGGAGTGGTGATATTCTCTGAGGTGAATTTGGGTACTTAAATATCCCGGCCTGAATAGAGAGCCAAAAATAGACGCCTTCAGCAGTTCCGTGCGTCTGCTGCTCTTCCCTCTGAAGGACGAGGCTGGATCCGTCAGATCCTGCTGGGAAAGCAGGTTGTGTTATTCCCTCCCTCCCGGGGGCTCAGCCCTGCTTTCCCTGCCCACAGGATGGGTTCTGAGGGATTTGTGCTGTCCCGAGCTCCCCAGCCCCAGTCAGGCTGCACTGGAGGGTACTGGGAGCTCTGCAGCCGGGTGGGAACCGCAGGTCTGGGAGTTTTTGCTTCCTGAGCTCCAAAAATGGAGGTGGTTCCTGGGTTTGCAAACATCCACGAGTGTCTTGGAGCTTGGGGTGGAGCTCCCCCACGTTTTCCTCCCAGAGGACTCTTCAGCTGATGGAAAAAGCCCTCAGGGATCCGCTCTGCACCCCGAGGGTGGATGTTGAGAGGGGACAGGGGTGGGATTTCGGCGGCCTTTGCCCAGCTCTTTGCTCTTTGGGGCTGTATGGCCTGGAAAACATCCCACACTGGAGTTGGTGGCTGCTCCAGGCGTGCTGCTGGCACGGGTGTGCCTGGACCTCGGGCTGGGTGCTGGTGGGCTCCCGGTGCTCTCACGGGGGGCTCGGATCCGAGGGACACCCGGAGATGTCCCGGGTGGGTCCTCCAAGGCCACCACTCATCCAGCTGCTGCTGGGGCCACGTGGAGCTGCCAGCCCAGAGGGAAGAGGCCCAGGCTGGGCCTTCCTGCTGCTTCCCTGGGTCTGGATGTCCCCGGGAACGGGGAATGCTCCGCGCTCTGGGTGCCAGCCTGGCTCTGCCCCTGCTCCTGCCCCAGCTGTCCTGTCCTCCTGTGACCCCACAGATCCGTGTCCAGCACCGTGGGCCCGGGCCCCGTATCCCCTCAAATCTCCAGTGGCACAAATGGGAGGACACGCTCCAAACCTGGGAAGAACTGGAGCTAAAACCCCGATTTTCTTCAAATGCGGCTGCTCCGCGCTTGAGCGTTTGATTTTTTTCCTATTCTTTCTCCCTTTGGAGCATTTCACAGGAGGCTCCCGCTCCCAGCCCAACACTGCTGCCGGGGAGAAGCTGCTGTCAGCTTGAATCCATCTCAGTTTCCGAGGGAGATAATTCCCAGCTGCCGCGGAGCTGCTGGTGTAAAGCAGCCCGGCAGCCCCGGGGCAGAGCCGGCTCCCGCAGCGCTCGCGGATGCTCAGATCCCGGGCTCAGCCCCGCTCCCTGTGGAGCAGCCCCGGGAAGTGTTTGCCCCCTGCTCCGGGGACACGGGGCAGAGCCGGGGCAGCCAGCACGGAGAATTTCCAGGCAGGAACAGGAAAAATTCGGTGTCCTTCATTCAGCCTGCGAGTTAATTGTTATTAATCACTTCCAGCGTCCTCCTAAAGGTTGGGAACAGCCACGAGAGGGCAGGAGCTGCTGCTGCAGTTTGTCGTTTTGGTGGGAAAGGCGGTAAACCCCAATTCCTGAGGATTATCCGAACGATTTTCCTTTTTCTGGAGGGTTTGCTCCTCTGTTTGCTCCATGTCCTTGGCTGTCTCCCTCCCAGGGTAACAGCAGGAAAAGTCCCATAAGTGAATCCAAAGCTTCTCCAGGCCAGGAGAGCTGCAGAGACCCCAAACTCCTCCCAGGCTTCCCGGTTTGAGATGGCCTGGAAGCCCCTCCTGTGTCAGGACTCCTTCTCCAGGAAGATTTTTCCCCTGCCCATCTCGAATTTGGAGGATAAGGAGCAATTCCTCTGTCTGAGAGAGATTTCGGGGGAACGAAGCAGAGCTGCAGCTGAGAGCCTCGTGCTGCTGCTGTGGGGTTGGGAATTTCAGTGCAGGTTTGAAGAGAAGGGGGAATGATTAACCAGGAAAGGAGCGGGGCAAGAGGAACTCACCGTGAGCCTCCGCTGCAGCAAGGCTGGCTTTTCTGGGATTTGGCTGTTCTTAAAGCGCTGGCTCTCCTGGGGTTTAACTTCTGTGAACAATGAGGGATCCTAAATCCCTTCCTTGCCACTGTTCCCTGCTCACGGTGTTGTGTCCGTCTTTATCCAGAGACTCTCCCCAGATGCCAACACTCTGCCACACTCGGGGACCGAAGATTTCAACCAGGACACGACAGAGGCGGCAGCAAGGCCATCTCTGGGAGAAATGTGTTCCTGAGGGACATCAGCAGCTGCCCCCCGGATCCAAGGAACGGCCCTGGGCTTGGGAAACGCTGATTCCGGACACCAGCCCCTGGGTGATGCCCTGGGGAAAACACTCACAGGAAACGTAAGGAAACTTAAGTGAGGAATCTTGCCCAACCCTTGAGGAAAGTAGGTGAAGGTCTCAGATGTGCTCAAGCCATGGAGGAGCCCAAAAATCCAACTAAACCCAGAGAAAATCAGCAAAAACCCCCCAGTAATGCAGGCAGCAGTGTGGGATCTGCTTAGAGAGCAGCTTAAATATCTCGAGGTGTCTTTAATCCTCTTCTGCCGAGTTTAGGGTTTTTGCTTTTCGTTGTTTCTAACCCTCCTTCCCCCCAGCTGTCAGAGGGAAGCTGGGTCAGGCCCGGTCGGTCCCGCCAGGGTTAACCACCCAACAGTTCCTTGGGAACAGGGGGAATCCAGGGCTTTGGAGCACCAGGATGCAGAGCTGGGCGTGACTGAACTCCCTGTGGGCGCCAGCTCTGGGCTTCTCGTGGGTCTGGCAGGAACTGTGCTGGGGGAAGCTGGGTAAGCAGGCAGCAGGAGGGTTCCTGTCGGCCTCCCAAGCGTTTCAAACACGGATATTTATCCCGCAGCTGACTGCCTCCCGAGCCTCTGAAAAGGAAACAAAATTCCTTGGGTCCCCTCTGAGCCAACAGGAAATGCTTCTGAGTTTGGATTCCAACGTGACTCGGTTCAGAGATCGCAGATTACCAAAACAACTCCGCTGGAAGTGCGGAGTCAACAAGAACAAGGCAGGAGATGAAAAATCATCCCTAAAAACGTTTGGAAAAGTATTTTTATGTTGTATAAAAGGTGCTGCTGCTCCCAGCACAATGTTCCAGTGGCCACTTTGCGTTTTCAGAGATTAAATTTATTCCATCCCACTGTGGATCAGAACAATCTCTGCCTGGGTGTTTTGCTGAGCTGTGTCCTGGAGGCTTTGTGGTTCATCCCTGGGTGTTCTTCCCGGGATTTCGGGATTTCTACACTTGGAGGTCTTGGTAGTTCCCTTTTAGGGAGGTGCTGTCGCTCCCCTGGGATTTGCAGTCAAACACAAGAGGTTACACGCCCAAAATCAAATAGGAAAGTGACTCAGCAATTAGTCACTGCACCGTGGCACTTCTTTTTCTCTTCTACCTTTAAGTCTGGCAGAGCTTGGACGATTTAGGGCTTAGGAACATCCTGGCACAAACAAATAAACCCCCTCAGCAGCAGAAAGACAGACAGATCTGTTGGTGCAACGGAGTTTATTCAGCCTAGAAGAGCTTACAGGGGGATGCATTCCACAGGACCACTTCTGGAAGGTGCAATAATTTCAATTCCTCGTTTGTACCACCAAAAAAAAAACCCCCACCCCAAAACCAACAACAACAACAAACACTAAAAAGAACTGGGCTTGCGAAGTTTTAACCACAGGGAAAGTGCTACAGCTCGAAACTTTCCGCGTCATTAATTCTATAAAAAGGTGTACAAAAGGCTGCTATAAAAATATTTTGCTACAGGCCTTACAGAGACAGTCTGACCCCTAAAAACACTGACTGTTATCAGGTAACACCAATTTCCACAACACTTCAACCTTACTGAGAGGATCAGGCTCGGTGGTTTTCCCAAATCCCCCCGGGCTGGTGTTTTTTGGAATGATTGAGTTGAAGCAGCTCCTCCTTTCCCTAAAAAGGCCCGGAGAGCTCTGAGCACGTCCTGGGGAGCTCAGAACCGGTGGAGCCCAGGCCCAGGCCCCGGGGAGGGGCTCGGCAGGGCCTCGGGGCCGACGTCGTAGCCCAGCTTGTGCAGGTCTTTGGTCATGATGTTGAAGGAAACGGTCACAAAGCCTTGGGATCGCACCCTGGTCACTGGCACGGGGAGGACGGGGATGAATCCCGTTACAGGAGGCTTGGGGTTGATGGTGGAGCTCTTTTTCAGCGCCCGAAGGCGGCTGGCCAAGCAGCCAGGAGCTGCCGGGACTCACCTTCCCGTCCTTCTCCCTGCGCCACCACCCTGGGGTCGGTGAACTCCGGGCGTCTCCCTGTGAACCAGCTTGGAGAAGAAAACCCAAAACGATGAATTCTGGCTGGCTGAGATTGATCCAGGGCATGAGGTGCACGTCAGGGGGGGTTAATGAGACTGCCAGGGGAGTGTTGAAGCCTGATTGAAGCCTGATCAATCTTTATTGATCGACTTCAATCAAAGCCAAGTTCTGCCTTAAGGAAAAAAACCGCAACTGATTTCATGTAGATTTTGTTAAATCCAGGTTTTTTTCTGGGCTGGACTAATCTTTTTGTGGCAAAGATATTGTTGAAAAATTCCACTTGACCACCCAGAGAACCAGAAAGCTTGGAGACCTTGAATACATCCAAAAAAATGCAGAGTGGGAATCGTTTTTTCGTGGCTTTGCTCTTACCGTGGCTGTGCTTCCAAAACAGCCCCAAGATGAGTCAGGCAGTAATTAGTGCAGTTAGCGGGTAATTAATATGTTTGCAGAAAGCTTTTCAAAAGACCCAGACACCTGAAAAATGTGATTTTACCTACAGAAGTGCCTGGTTATGGCACAGGGCAGGCACACCTCTGCACCCCTGGCTAGCTGCGAACGCCTCTGTGGCTACCAGGGACTTTAATGAAATAAAGTCGTTAATTATTACCTTCTGTGGCTACCAGGGACTTTAATGAAATAAAGTCATTAATTATTACCTTGTGAGCTGCTGCAGCCTCGAGGAGGACTCTGGCACAAACATAGCAATGGTTCTTTTGTGCCTGAAACAAAGAGGAGAACCCCCCAGAACTTCAGGAATGGGTGAAAAAAGCAAGATTCTGATATTTATGCAGAATTTCTGATACTGCTCATCTCCAGGTACTTTCCCTTCACAAAGAGAACCCCCTAGAACTTCAAGAATGGGTAAAAAGCACAAGATTTGGATATTTATGCAGAATTCCTCACACTGCGCATCACAAAGAGGAGAACCCCCCAGAACGTCAGGAAAGGGTAAAAAAAGGAAGATTATGCAGTTTATGCAGAATTCCTCACACTGCGCATCACAAAGAGGAGAACCCCCCCAGAACTTCAGGAATGGATAAAAAAAGCACGATTTTGATATTTATGCAGAATTCCTCACACTGCTCATCACAAAGAGGAGAACCCCCCAGAATGGGTGAAAAAAGCAAGATTTTGATATTTATGCAGAATTCCTGACATTGCTCATCTCCAGGTACTTTCCCTTCACAGAAAGGGTTGGTTTGCACAGGAACAACAGATCTTCCTCCATTCCCAGCAGTGGGAATCAGAACTTTTTGTCTAACTGTGCTTCAAATTTGGGCTTCTTACAGGCCAGTTTGGGCTTTATAGGATTATCAAAACTCACTTCATGAAAGAGTTCTGCCAGAACACCTTTGTGAACTGACAGGGCGTGATGAGGAGATTTTTGGGAGCTTTCTTTGTGCCTGAAACAACAGAGCAACTGGACAAGAACCTGTCTGAGTCCTGCAGGTGAGGCTGGCACTCACCTGCCCGGCACGAAGGGCACGTGGACAGCCCCATAACCTCTGACCACGTCGTGGCCGAAGAAGTCAGGCCCGTAGACACTCAGCACAATCTGTGGCCCTGCAAGGAAACGGGGGTGAGAGGGGGGCTGGCAGCGGGGCCGGACCCCCCCAGGCACTCACAGCCAAAAGGGTTGGTGCTCTTGAAGGTGATGTCGATGGGGAAGTTCCAGACGAGCGTGGTGGGCGAGACGCTGCTCTTGGAGGTGATCTGGGAGATTCCCTCCTCCAGACCCTGCAGGGAATGTGGGGTGAGCCTGGGGCTGGGCTGAGCCCGGGGCTCTGGGGGGCACAGGGCAGGGACAGGGGGGCTCAGGGGCTGTACCGCCGTGGGGACCCAGTCCTGGCCGTAGACGAAGGAGAACTTGCAGTAGAGGTCATCGAATCCCGGGAACTGCGGGGGAGAGAGAGAGAAAGAGGGAGAGGGAGGAAAAGGGGGTGTTATTGGGAATTCACTGGGGGTTTCTGAGGTCAGGGTGCTGAGGGCGGCCTGGGCCAGCGAGACTGGGCCAGACAGGAGGGGTCAGGGAGCAGGAGACTGGGATGGGTCTGGTGGGGCCTGAAACTGGGATGGGTCTGGAGGGCTGAGACCGGATGGGTTTGGGGGTCTGAAACTGGGATAGATGCAGGGGGAGACGAGGGTTAGGGGTTAAGGCTGAGCTGGGTCAGAGGATGTGGAAGCCAGGCTAGGTTCGGGGGGCTGAGAACAGGATGGGTTTTGGGGGCTGACATTGGGATGGGTCGGGGGATGAGAACAGGCTGGGTTCTGGGGGGCTGCCACTGGGATGGGTCAGGGGGGCGAGCCCCGGCCGGGCTTGGGGGGCCGCCCCTGGCCTGGGTCAGGGGATGAGGCCGCGCTGAGTTTGGGGGGAACGGGTTAAGGGGGATGAAGCCAGGCAGGGTTATGGGGGGCTGAGAGTGTGCAGGGGGATGCTCCAGGAGGGGCATGAGGATGGGTTGGTTTGGGGGCTGAGGCCAGGCAGGCTTAGGGGGGCCGATTTTCATCCCGCGCGGGCGGACGCAGCACCGACACCGAGGCCGGGCCGCTCTGCCGGGGGGGCGCGGGCCGGGCCGAGGCGATCCCCTCCATCCCTCCGGCGTGTTCCCGGGGTGTTNGCCGGGGGGGCGGGGGCCGGGCCGAGGCGATCCCCCCATCCCTCCGGGGTGTTCCCGGGGTGTTCCCGCGGTGTTCCCGCGGTGTCCCGGGGTCTCACGCACCTCCCCGCTCTCGATCTCGCCGCTCACGGCCAGCAGGAACACGCTGGGGGCCGCCATGGCGGGCGCGCCGGTTGCCGTGGCGACGGACGGGGCGGCGCAGCGGACAAACTCCCCCGGCGTCGCGCGTCGCTTCGCTTCGCTTTGCGGGGCTCCCGATCCCCAAAACCGCCCCAAAACGCGGCCACCGACCCCCGGAACCCCCGGAACTCCCAGAACCCCCGGGATCCCCGGCACGGCTGTCCCCGGGCTGTTCCTGCCCGCTTCCCCCCGCCGCTGAGCCCGCCGGGCGCTGCCCCGTTATCCTCAGCCCGCCACGTGTCCAGAACTTTATTTATTATTATTATTTAATATCAGCCTAAAGCAACCTCAGCCAGGGACTGGGCCTGCCCAGGGAATGGGCACGGCCCCACGGCTGCCAGACTCGAAGGACAGCGCTCCCGGGGATGCACAGGGTGCGGTTTTTGGGGGGTCTGTGCGGGGCAGGAGCCGGGCGGGACGATCCCGGTGGGTCACTTCCAGCTCGGGATATTCCCGATCCTGCCATTCCATGAGTGGAGGCCATGGCCACTAGATGATGCTGCTGGCCGAGTTGAAGCAGCTCCGGCTGCCGGGCAAGGGCCAGAGCCAGGAGGTGTTTCCAGGGAGAAGGAGGGACATGGTGGATTTGGTGCTGTCTGGTGAGGAGGGGGCTCTGGGTGCCCCCAGCACAGCGGTTTTTCCTTATGGATATCGGGAGAAGCGCCCTCATACCGCTGGCTCCGGGTCTGGGTGGGAAAAGGAGGCAGTGGCATGGTGCTGGTTTAATTAGCCCGCTCTAATTAAAAGGAAAAGGTGAGTTGGGGGCGTAAATAAGGAGGATGAACGTGCTGAGGCTTTGCGAGAGCTGGAACTGCTGAAATCTGCTGATGGCGCCGTGTTTCCCACAGAGACTTCGGTGTGACGGTGCCGGAGCGGTGACAGGATGGGGACAGTGACATTGATGCCTTGGAGAGGCTGCCCTGGAGCAGAGGCTGGGCAGAGGGAAAGGATAAAAGGCAGGGATTTATGGAAAGGCCTTCCCAGGGTGCACCTTGGGCAGTGCAGGAGTCTCACAGAGACTGCACCCAGGATGGACACAGCCACACGTTTTTGGGACAGATAGAAGTTCTGTCCATTTGCATATCAGAGGTTAATTGTGCAATTCCAGCTTCAGGCAGTGCAGTCCCATTCTCTCAGTTTGCTCCCCCCAACTCACTTTTGTTTCCATTTCTCGGGGCCTGAGACAGTGAGGTGTCCTTGATTCTCAGGCCTGGAGAGGAATTGTTGTGTCTGACCAAAATGGGAAAAGCAGTTGCTGACACTCTGTGTGGAGCTCAGAGTTACACACTGAAGAATTGCAGGATTGCAGATACATGAAAATGTAAAAGCTAAAATCCTAAGAGCGGTTGCTCACACTCTGTATGGAGTTCAGAGCTACACGCTAAAGAATTGCAGGATTGCAAATAGATGAAAATGTAAAAGCTGAAATCCTAAGAGCAGTTGCTCACACTCTGTATGGAGTTCAGAGTTACACACTAAAGAATTGCAGGACTGCAGATATATGAAAATATAAAAGCTGAAATCCTAAGGTATCAAGGTGACAGTGCTGGGCCGGTGACATGGTGCTGGCTCTTCGGGACCGCGGTCGTGTCGCCGCTCCCGCCGGAGATTTTGCTGCCCCACGCCCGTCAGCGCCACGGAGACTCCCCAGCCTGGCCACCATCTGCCGTGGTTCATCCCTTCCCCTCCTTTCCGCATCCCAGGCCATGATCCCCCCTCCACGAGGAGTTTGTGGGGTGGTTGATGGCTGCCAGGCCCTGTGGGGAAGGGAGGGAGGAGGGAAGGAAGCCGTTCCCTGTGTCAATAGGGATTCCAACTCGACTTTTCAGGCCAGACAAATTCGGCCAAGAGAAGAAGGGGACAGGAAAGCAGGAGGAATGGGAGGGAATGCCTGAAATGTTATCCTTTCTCCACAGCCCTTCAGAAAGGCTTCAGGGAAAATAAATAATTTGAACTGAAAATTGTCAGGGATGAGGGGGAAGTAGAGCAGTTCTGGAGCAGCTGTTTGGAGCAGCTAGTGAGGCTGTTTAATTAACACTGCACTTGGCTACCAGCTACCTTGGAGCCAATTTCAGGACATTTTTGTTGCCTGGCAGGTGATATACAGCTGCTGGAGGAGTTCTCTCAGCACTAGGAGATCTTCCCCGTGGCAGAGAGACAGCAGGGGGGTTATTCAGCAGCCGTGAGTCATCTGTACCTGCCTCTGGACGGACTCTGTCCCCTCCCAGCCATAACAAGACCTTTTATTCTTCCCTTCTTTGCATGCCAGCCCTGTTTTAATTAGCTGTATTTTTAATCTTAGCGAGCAGAGTGAAATCCCAAGCAAGGAAGTGTTTTCATCCTGCTGGAAAACTTGATTAATGCTCCATCAGAGAGTTTGATTTCCAAGCATGATGAAGGTTCCTGGATGATGGTAACCCCATGGGTGTTATTTAGTGATGCTGCTGTTTCTCTTGGCCATTTAAAACATTCCTGGACTTGTCCTGATGCTGTGATTTGTGATGGAGCTCACGGGAAGCCTCCCTGGGGTGTCTGGGGCCGCAGCCATCCTCACAGGGAGGCAGGACACCTGCTGATCACTGACTTGTCCCCTCTTCCAGGTGCCGTGCCCAGGCTGGATCCCAGCTCCTGGAGAGCGATTCCCGGTGTCCCTTAAGCACTGACCTCCGTGCTGGAGGCATGTCAGACAGCTGAGGGAATGATGTTTGCTTCATTCCCAGGAAGAGCCAGGGCCTGGAAAAATCCCGACTGCTTGGAGCTCTGTCGCTGGGAGCTTCTGAATCAAGGCAAGGCACTGTGACCTGCACAGGGGCTCCCAGGGAGGCTGGACAGTGGTGGTGGTGCTCCTGGAGCATCCGCGTGCCTTTTCCCTGTGTTTCCTCAGGGATTGCCTCTGGATGAGAGCAGGCAGGGGCTCTCCTCCTCCTGGGCAAAGCTGCCCGGCCGCAGTGCCAGGGGGATGCCCGTGGGATGCATCTCCCTCCCTTCTGCCCTGCTCAGGTCTCGTTCTCTGTAACTGCAGTAGGAGCTGGAAAGATCTGGAAAGATCCCTGGGAAGATCTCAGACCTCGCGGCCATCCCGTGCCGCGGGCAGGGAGCAGGAGCAGGTCCCTTGTCCCCACTCCCTGCTCAGGCCCCATCGGCAGCCCCGGGCTGAGCCATCGCTGCCGAGGGGCACTCGGGGAAGGTGGCAGAGACACCAAACACCGCGGTGGCACTGCACACAAGTTTATTTCTGAAAGGAATGAGGGACTTGTCTTTACAAATAAGCTGTGGGCCTGCTGGTAGATAAAAACTAGCACTAAGAGATAAAAGAAATGATGGGAAAGGATTCCACTGATTGATGAATGGAAAGAGAGATCTGTCTTTATCAGTAGACTGTAGGTCTGCTAATAAATGAAATTGAATATCAAAAGATGAAAGAAACAATGAGAAGAACCATAAATTCCATAGGAATTTAAAAAAGGGCAAAGGGGGGTATACATTAAAAGGGAATCTTAAAAATTAGGCGTTCCGGGAAGTCTGTACCTCTCAAGTACCTCAGCCAATGGGGAAAGAGAGAGGGAAAATACGGTCAGGAAATTAGGATAAAAAGGAGGCTGCGTCCTCCAAAAATTGGAGAGACCCCAGGGGAATGCCCCATGGCCTCTCCCTTTATTCGAATAAAGTAACGGGACTCCTCTGTCTCCTTTTTGGACATAAACCTCTGGTGCTGGTGGATTAATTTTCCTGACATTTCCAATCCCAGATATTTATGATCAACACCTGGTAAATGGCCAGTGAAATACATTCGATGGTGTCATTAATCTGCAATAAACCGTTTGTATTTTTAGAGTTGTTTGCACAAGGTTGACTCATCCCTGCCTGCCAGGAGGCTGCAGGGAGCTTCCCTGCCCTTTGTCTTCCCTGCCTTTTGCTCCCGCTGCTCCAATCAAACAGGGAATGAGTGGGATCTCACAGCAGCACGCAGAGGGGGATGCTCCTGCCGCAATTTCTGCTGCACATATTTACCTGGAGATTGAGTGTGGTGGGAAGGTCCCTGGGTGAAGCCAGGGGGGGTTTTGTGTTTACGTGTCTGAATCCCAGAATGGTTTGTGTGGGAAGGGACCTTAAAGCTCATCCCATTGCACCCCCTGGCATGGGCAAGGACACCTTCCACTGTCCCAGGCTGCTGTCCAGCCTGTCCTTGGACACTTCCAGGGATGATCCCTGTGTCCATGTGGCTGCCAGCCCCATGCCAGGGCCCTGCTGGGTACGGACGCTGTCGCTGCCAAGGAGCTGTGAAATGCCTGGTGGTCCCTGAAGAATTAATTTGTATTGGAACTCGTTATCATTGCTGAGATTTCTTTCAGTTAATGAGCAAAATTAATTAGTGCCTCTGTCTGAGCCAGTCAGAATAAATTGGCGTGGAGGCAGGGAGGGGAGAGGGTGAGGAGGACCCAGGGCGATGGTGCCCAGCGGGACAATTGGATTTGATAAGGGCATAAGGAATAAAAGCAGGGAGAAGAGGGGAGGGTAAACAAGCTCCTTCTCCTGCCAGGCATGGAGCCCTCCTGCTTGTTGCCCAGTGGTGACTGCATTTTTTTTTGGGATAACTCAGGTGGAAATGCTGTTTTCCCTGCATCCAACAGACCCTGGAGATATGGCCACGGGCCCTCGGCAGCTTGTGCCTCCACGTGGGGCAAAGCAGAACCAGAATAAGCTGCTCCAGGGGATTTCAATCAAATATCCAAATCGTTAATCTGGTTCTTCCCTATGGTGTGACTTAATGAGGGTTGTTGGCATTTTCTCCCTTTCGTCGTGAACAGATTTATTTTTCACTGGATAATCCAACATCCACAGCTGGAAAAAACCAACCCAACGCTGACCTACGAGTGAGGGACACAAGTGAAGGGTCCTGGCATGAGGAGCAGCCCTAGCTGGGTGTGGAACACTCCTGGTGACATCTCTGCGAATGCCAGGGAATCATGGAATTGTAGAATATCCTGGAGTTACAGAGTCATGGAATATAGAGAATTACAGAATATCCTGGAAGGGCCCTGCAGGATCATTGAGTGGTGCCGAAATCCAGGGGGTGCATCCCTCATCCTGAGCAGCCCCTCAGCACCTTCCCAGCCTCCACTGAGGGGCCGACCCCATGGAAAGGGCTGAACCAGCCTACGGCAGCCCCACAGTGCTGGAAGAGGATGGAGCACCCACCTGGTGTGAGCTGGAGTTATTCCAGGGGCTCAGTGGGGTTCCAGCAGAGACACACGAGCTGCTCGAAACCTGAAGAGCCACAGAGATTTCAGCCCTTGCGGCTCTGTCAGGCTGTGCTAAAATTCCTAATTAAGCCCCCTCGTCTGGAGGATGAGGTGGCCCCAGCCATTAAAACCCTGCCATGGCTTGAAAACTTAATAGGGGAAATTTAATGGATGAAGTCAATTGAATTATTCATCCCCAGAAAGCTTGTACAAATATCAAATGCTTATTAGCATTCATGCAACCTGTATGATCTCACAGCTCTGACAGATTAAGGTTGGGGCTAATTGCACCCAGGATGGCGTCAGATTTGGTGGTTGGTATTTTTTGAAAGCTTTTTTTCCCTCCCCGGCATGACAAAGAGAATTTCAGATCGATGCCATTTGAGATTTACCCTTGAAGCAGAGCCCCTGTGATGGTTTCCTTCCCCAGCATGGTGGTTTTTAATCCCCGTTTGATTCCTGCTCCTCGGAGGGTGCTGAGGTGGCTCTGGGCCAGCCCAGATGGACACAGCGCCTGTCTCTGCAGGCTGTGGGTTTGCTGGAATGGAGAGTGCTGGGGCAGAGTCTGGCTGATAAATGGACAGGACTGAATGGCCATTAAAAATGCAAAATAGAAATCGATCCAATTAAATAATCATGGCTTGCATTTACCCCGTGCTTTTCACTTCCGATCTTAAGCAAGGCTTGCAGACGGCCCGGGGGGAAATTGCTTAACGCTGCAGAGATTTAATCAACAAAATTAACACTGGCTGATGTTAAATAGTTTCTCTGGCCACGGCCAGGTTTGGGGATGCAGCTGTGGGGGTTTTGCACCTGCACGCCCAGGTGGGTGTCCCAAAAGAGGCATCAGGGAACAATCCATGGTCACGCTCTGCTCTCGGAAAATTCCGTCGGAGCGTGATTCTCCCCTCGCTGCCAGGATGTTCCTGCAGGCTCATGGGTGCGGTATTTCGGGTTCCAATGAGCTTTGGGGGGTTTGGGAAGGGCTTTGGGAAGGGTGGCAGGCTGAGCAGAGCCAGAACCAGGAGCAGATATCCAAACTCATTCCCGACACTGCCACAGCCTCAACTCTTCCAAATTGTTCTACACCCGCCTCTCCGTCACCTCCATCGGCCACCAACCCCATGGCGAGAGGATTTTCCTCCCGAAGGGAATTCAGGCACAGGGCCAGAAGGGAATTCAGGCCTTTTCCAGCAAAGCTAAATAATCCCAGCACTAAATGACACCCTGAGTGTCCCCTTCTGCCGAGGGAGCATCTCAACACGCCTCCAGGCAGGATCCAGCCTGGAGCAGATGGATTCACCTCCCTTCCTCAAACTGCAGCAAAAGGAGTTTGCCACCCTCCCCAAAGCACTGTTACTAATGGATTTTATGGCTCTTTTCTGGAATTCCTCGCTATCCCACCGAGACAGAATCATTATTTACAATAATGCTAAATGACTCTTAATTACGGCGGCGCAGGTGCTCCTCGGCAGCAGCCGGCACGGAGCTGGATCAACATATGGAGACTCCTGGGTGAGGCGAGGGGATTCTCCGAGCTCAGTGGGAGGTGGGAGAAGCCTCAAACTCCAGCGGGGATGGCTCACGCCCGGGGGCTGCAGCTTTGAGAGGTTGAGCAAAGCGGTTTCAGGGAATGCCGAGCTCTGGGAAGCGGGAGGGACACCTCGGCTCCCACCCCACCGCTGCGGCACAAAGGGAGGCCACGCTTCCAGTTTATACAGTTTAATAGATGTGAAACAAGATACATTTCCTTCGGAGTAATGGATGCATCGATAACAGAAGATAAATGTGAATGCATAAATATGAGGTGGCACGGAAGGAACCAAACGGAAACGACTGGATGGGATTATTCCCCCCTGGATGTCCGGGCTGCCGCCGCAGGCTCCTTCCTGCTCCCGCTTCCCATGGCCAAGCTGTGCCACGGACACAGGGCCTGCAGGAGGGGTGGGGAAGGGGCAGGGACCGGAGGCCAAAAAAAGGAAAATCAACCCCAAAAGCTGCAAAAAAAAAACAAACCCCAAAGTGGTGTTAAAAGGTGAGCTGGATTCCTCTAGAGGCTTCTGGAAGGGCCTTGGGAAGGGAACGTGTCCAGGTGTGGGTGCAGGGATGGGGAGGGAAGGACAGGAACTGCCCCGAGGGGTCGGAGTTGTTCTGCCGCGAGGAGGACAAATCATCACCTTAAATGCTCACAAAGAACATCACCTATGACAGCTCTTTACACCTTCACGCACTGTATCAATAATTTACTTAGAACTGCAGTAAACAAAATACATTTCTTAAATAATTTACTATTTATTTGTTCAGTTTTTTTTTTTTTAACCTCTCTGTAAATGTAGGGTTTTTTTTTTTTCCTTTTTTTCGTTAGCTTTTTCTCTTTGTAACACAGGAAACCATCTTTGTGCACGTTAGTTCAGATTATTGCGACGTTTAACCTGAATTTCAGTTAAAAAAAAAAAAAGGGGGGGAAAAAAAGCAACAGGACAGTTGGACAGACAAGAAGAATGAATAACTTATTATTGCACTGGCTACAATTCAGTAGTGATTTGGTTTTTTTGTCTGTAATTAGGACAACCTCTAAAGTACAAAAGAAAAATGAGCGAGACGTCAGAAGCATCAGCTGTGAGAAGAAGCTGGTGGGGTGATGGTGGAAGGAAGGGAAGGAAGGGAAGCGAGGAAAGAGGAGAAACATTTGGAAAATGAATGGCTGGAATAATTAATTCCACAGAAAACCCAAGGAAACACCACCCATGTAATGCAAAAAACAGCATCTCTGTTTCTCTATAAAAATATGTGCATTATGAAGAGAGAGTTTTTGTGGGTCTATTTTCTTTTTTTCCAGGTTTTTTTTCTTTTTTTTTGTTTCCTCGTTTTGTAGCTCACGAATACAGAATTTCTATTTATAGAACTGCTGATATACAGACAATGTCCAGCTCCCAGCTCCCGGGCGCTCCGGCGTAACGTGACAGCTCGAAAAGGTGCCTCGGGAAAAGTTGAGCATCTTTTTAAAAAAAAAAAAAAAACAACAAAACCCAAACCCAACAAAACAACAAAAGCCCAAGAGAATCCCCCCAGATCCCAACCGCCACCGCCTCGGACCCGAATCAATGTGATCGAGGCCACGGAGCGGGGTGGGAGGAACGAAGCCACCCCTGCATCAACTCCACCTTCCCTTAGAAAAGAAACCCCAGAACCTCTTGCCAAATCCGCTCCCCACCCCCCAAAAAACCCCCCATCCCCAGGTTCCTCCAGCCGTTCGTTTGGTTTCTTTGTCACTTTTTTCCCGCGTGTGTGTGTGTGTGTTTGTGTGTGTGTGTGGGTTTTTTTTGCAGACTTCCACAGCTCTTCCCCACGAGTGACCGCAGGGAGGGGAAGGCCCCGGGGACGGCCCCGGTCCCCTCGCTTTGGAACCCCCACGTGGGTGACAAGCCCTTGAGACCCCCCCGCTCCCCCGGCCCAGCAGCTATACTGGGTCATCCGCGCCCTCCTCTGTGGCAGCAGTCACGGGGACCAAGTCCTGCCTCCGCAGGGGGCTCTTGGCAGCGCCCAGCAGCTCTTTGCTCCTCTCGCCGTTGCTCCACTGAGTTTTTAAGTGATCCGGCTTTTTCAGCTCAGTGTCCGGCCGCGAGTCCGCGGAGGCCGGCGTGGACTGGCCGCTGTCCAGCAGCTCCGAGAGGCTGCTCAAGGAGCCGCCGTCCAGCTGCTCGAAGGCGAAGTTGGGGATGCTCAGGTGCTCCCCGCGGCACTGGGAGCTCTCCGGGAGCTCCAGGGATTCTCGGTAGGCCGGGAACTCGCAGGACGGGGTCCTCCTCCGCAGCAGGGTGTTCTCGGAGGGTTTGGTGCGCGGGGCCGCCCCGCCGTCATCCTCCATGGGAGGATCTATAGAAATGCAGGGCGGGCTCATCTTCTTCTTCCTCCGGGCTCCGTGGATGTAGTCGGCCTCCGGCTGGACGTGGGCAGGGGGCCGCTGCTTGTCCTCGGCGGGGTCCTGGAAGCCGCGGTCCGGGGCGCTGCCGGAGGGGCAGATCTCGATGGAATGCCGCCGCTGCTCGTCGGCCCAGCTGGGCTTGCTGAGGAAGCCCTTGGTGTCGGTGCTGTAGAACTTCTTCAAGTCCTTCTCCTTGCGGGAGAGGCTGCTTGTGCTGCAGTTCTTGAGGGGCACGGGGGACGGGGCCGGGGAGGTGAAGGGCGAGGTGGAGCGGCTGCCGGGCTCCGAGTGCTCCTCTGCCCAGTCTTTGGCCGAGCTGTTGATGTGCCGAACCTCCTCGTCAGCCAGGTCCGAGGGCTCGCCCTGGCAGCCCTCGGGGCTGGGGGAGCCGGCGGGGCTGGGTGGCCGGCTGGGAATGCCGTGCTGGCCACACGTGTGCTTCCGTGCCAGGGGGCCCAGGGGCCGGTGCGGGGAGGACGGGGGAGAGCGTGGGGGGCTGGCCGGGAGTGGGGAATGGAGAGGGCTGGGGGCGAGGGTGCTCTGGGGCTGCTTTGCGGGCGGTTGGGTGTCTCCAGGCTCTGCTTGCAGGCTGTCCTTGCGCTCCGATGTCTGTCCGTCCACTGAGTCCGTCCGAACGGCCTCCTGGAAGGGGAGGAGAGAGAGGTGGGGTGAGAGCCTGGGGAGGTGCTGGGCACAGCACTGCCAGTGATGGGCACAGAATTATAGAACCACACGCTGTTGGAAGGGACCTTCCACACCCTGCCCTGGGCACCTTCCACTATCCCAGGTTGCTCCGAGCCCCATCCAGCCTGGCCTGGGACACTCCCAGGGATGGGGAGCCCATGGCACGTGGCGGGGGGCTGGTGGGTCTCACACACCCCACCTCATTCCTGCCCCACGGTGCCAGTCCTGCCAGACCCTCCCCTACAAGAGGATAAACTTTTGCTGGCAGGAGCCTTCACGGCCAGAGCTGGCATCTGCTGGGCCTTGGTCTTGCTCCAGCCCCGAGTGCTGAGCCAACCCATCACTGGGTAGGGCTCACAGCACTGGTAAAATGAATTTGGGCACCTTCTCTCCATGCTTTAGCTCTTATTTCCTGGAATAGCACAGCCGTGAAGATGGAAGAAGGGAAAAAGGGCCTTCCCACGTGTCATTTGCTGCGACAGGAATATATTAAAATTTATGGCACGTTTTGTTCTAAAACAGGAATTCTACTCTTAGCTCCAAGCAAAGAAACCCAAGAGGGGACTGGAAAAGAAGGGAAGGAACCAGGTGACAACACAGGAGTTACCTCTTGGCCTCTCACCTGTCTGCAGAGCAGCTTGCTGAGGGCAGGAGATCGGGGGCTGCCGTGGGGGGAAAGGACCTTCCAGCGGTGCCGGCCCTCGTGGCCCGGGGAGCGCGCGGCCAGCGGCAGCGGCTCCGTGGGCACTCGCAGCGAGGAGCTCGTCCCCACGGGCTGGGAGCGGATGGAGGTGATGGATCCTAGGGCAGGACAGAGGGAGCAGTCATTCCTTGGCCTGGGGGCTCGCAAGGTTTCAGGCAGAAGCTTCGAGAGGGGAGTCAGCGCAGGAGGGAGAAGGAAAAAGCTGTTGGGCCTGGCTGAAATCCCGAACATCAGCGAAACCCTTGGGCAGTGCCAGGATTAAAAACCCTTGACCCTGCCCTGAACCTCAACAGGGACAGCGGGGAGGTCAGGAGTTGGTCAGGATAGCAGGAGTTGGACTCTGATCCTTGTGGGTCCCTTCTAACTCAGGATATTCTTCAACGTCTGCAGTTCCAGGGCAGTTCTCCCACCCAGCACAGCCCAGCCACCCCCGGGGCTGTCCCCGAGGCCTGGCTTGGCTCAGCACGGCCCCACCGGGGCTGTCCCCGAGGCCCGGCTTGGCTCAGCACGGCCCCACCGGGGCTGTCCCCGAGGCCTGGCTTGGCTCAGCACGGCCCCACCGGGAGCTCGGAGCCTGCTCCAAGTGCTCTGGCAGCCCCGAGCTGTGGACAGGCTGGAATCTGTCTCTTCCCAAAGCCTCCCGGGCTGAAGGCAATCCCTCCTCCCCAGCCCCTCCGTGGTGCTGCTTTCCTGCACTTGGGAGTTGTTTGAAAGATCTCCTGCTTCTCTGTTTTTCTGGCTGCAGGATTTATTGTCCTCATTAGTTTGAGACCCAGCGCCCGTTCCTCCATTGCTGCCCCGCTCCGTGTTAAAAACACCGTTATCCATCACTGCAGGAGATCTCGCCCGGGGGTCAGGGAACTTGAACCTCTGGCAAAAGCCATCCAGGCACATTGCACTTGCATTTCACAGACAGATTTGTTGGTAGGGAGAAAGAAAAGTGGGTGTTTAATAATTTTCCTTTTGGAGCTTTTCTCCAGAACACCACAGAAGGAATTCCCACCCCCACTCCAATTCTCCCCGGTTTTTTTTGGGCTCTCCTAGATGCAGAGTTTCAGGCTGAGCCTGTGCTGCTCATGTGCTATTCCAGGCTTTGTAAAATGCTTTTTATGATGCAGAAAAACTCTGTCATAAAATCTGTCACAAACATGGTCATAAAATCCAGACCCTATGCTCTACTCCCTGTCCTCAGCTGGAATTTCCTCCTGTTGGAAACTTTCCATCGAGCTCTCATGTAGGCAACCCAAACTCCCTCCAAACTGGATGCTCAGGAGCACTGAAGAGCTCTGGAGCTGGATATTTTTCCTCTTGTTTTTCTAGGAAATCAGGAAACTGCATCTAAACCCAAAATATCCCGAGATCTGCTCACCCCACAAGGTTTTCCCTGCATGGTCGGTGGAGTGCTGGGAGAAGATCAGACACCCTGAAGCCCGTGGAAACACGGACGTTCGTGGGAGTCTCCACGGGCTCAGTTTTTACTTGGAGATAATTTATGGAACTGTGACTTGAAGCAGAATTTGGGCAGCTCAGCAGCAGCACAGCTCGGGGCGCCGCTGGTTTTACCGCCAGGTAAAAACTCATATCCATCATATCCCTCCCTCCAGCGCTCTTGGAGAGAAATTTAGGAAAGATCAGAGAATTCTTGGGGGGTTCTACCCACCCTTGCCAACGTCCCAGCAGTTTTATACGGATATAAATCCTCCTTTACAGCCACTCCAGGGATGAAAAGCAGCCCCGGGAGGCCGCCCGTGAAACTCAACCTCTGTTTTCTTTCCTTCGCCAGGAATTTGCAGGTGAAATAATAATAAACACTGAGCAGAGAACATGACCTGGCTCCCAGAGAGTCTGAACAAACACAGAGCTCCCTCTCCCAAGGAAATCAGAGCAAATCAGGGTTTGCAAAGCCACGGAGCAGTTCTTGCATTTCAAACCACGCCGGATCAAAGAAAACCAGGCTGGGAAAAGTTCTTGGGAGCCACTCCAGGGGCACGTGTGCTTTTAGGGAGGCAGAGATTGTGTTTCGTATCGATTTTCCCTTCAAACCAGCTCGACAAAAGAGACAGAAAGGCATTTTCAGGGAAATGTGCTCGGATGCAGTGGATGAGTGCCCCCTGAAAGCCTGCGTGCAGCTCGTGATTCCTGAATTAAGGGGTCTCTCCATGGGGTCTCTCCATGACATTCATTACAAGGCCAGGCTTGGGAAGAGCCAGAGAGGGGTTTCTGATCTTCCTCCTCCCAGAGGAACTCATGCAGCTCTGAACTCGGTGTGTGGCGCTGAAAGGCACTGCCCTGAGGTTGCAGCCTGCCTGAAACCGTGAGGAGCTGTGCCCGGAAGCCATCCCGACTTTTATTCCCGGGGCTGTCACTGATCCGCCGGCTGGAGTCAGAGGGAGCGCACAGCTCCCTTCTGCTCAGCTAACAGCCTGTGCCCCGTGCCCCTGGCACTGCTGGGGAGCCCCGCTTCTCCCCAGACCCCTGAGCCACCAGCCCGCTCCTGGGAAAGCGATGGAAGCACGGAATTACGCAGGATGTGGGGAACCACTGTCGTGCTGATGGCGTCACATCGGAGCGAGCCCTGCTCAGGCTGCGTTTGGGTTGGTTGCTCCCCACTGAACCCCCCAGAGCAGCTGCTGCCCCGTGGGTGTGATCATGGAATTGTGAACGTTGGAAAAGACCGTGGGTTGCAGGCATTAATCCAGCACTGCCACGGCCAGCGCTAACCCGTGTCCCCAAGTGCCACATCCACACGTTTTGAACAGTTCCAGGGATGGTGACCCCACCACTGCCCTGGGAGCCTGTTCTGATGCTTGATCACCCTTCCAGTGAGGAAATTTTTTCCTGATATCCAATCTGAACCTGCCCTGGCAGAACTCCTCCTGTCCCTGATCCCCGGGAGCAGAGCCTGCCCCTGCCCCCTCCTGTCAGGGAGTTGTGCAGAGCCAGAAGTTCCCCCTGATCCCCCTTTTCTCCAGGCTGAGACCCTTTCCCAGCTCCCTCAGCCTCTCCTGGGGCTCCATTCCCTTCCCTGGACGCGCTCCAGCCCCTCCACGTCCTTCCTTGAGCCCAAAACTTTGGCTCAGAGCAGGGGAATCTCCGTGGCTGGTACCTCTTTGGGCTTTGCAGGGATAGGTTTCCATCTCCACCTCGTGCAGCGGGAACGGGGCCTTTGCCGGAGTCACGGGCCGGAACATGTAGCTGTCGTTGGGCAGGGAGTGCATCCGAGACACGGAGATCTTGCGGACCGTCAGCAGGTTCTGGGAATCCTGGGGCCTCAGGGAGGCTGCGCTGCCCTGCAGAGGGGGAGAGGGGGAGGTGAGGGCACCCCAGCGGGGAATTTACAGGGAATTCCTTCCCTTCGTGCTTCCAAAGCTCGTGCCGATGTTCCCGTTGGGATCTCACCCAGAGCCCGCAGCCCTGGTGACTGAAAGCTGCACTGAGGGAAGAGCTCGGGATGCAGCTGGAAAAAAGGGAGGCATCAGTGACCCGCCACTAAATTCAGCTCTTGGGCACACAGAGAGGAGAGAAGGGCCAGGACAGAGGGGCCCGTCTGTTACAAACACGAGGAAAGCAGCATTTCACACTTTGTTCCTACCTGGTGTTCCAGGGAGGTGCTTTTGGGAGGCCTGAGGGTGATGTCCCCCTCCTCAAACAGGGGACAGAGGGCCCAGACCAAGTCCTTCTGGAAATTCACGTGTTATCACCCCAAAACACACTCACAGGGCAGACATTTAAACACATCGACACCGCTGCAAGCCCCGAGGCCTCTCTCCTAAAACCTGGAGCATTTTGGGCACCGCTGACCCCTGGAGAAGGAGGCAGAGGGAGGGAGAAAAGACTGTGGCCGTGAGGGTGGGGGCGTGGAGCCTGTTTGGGTCGAAAAGGGGTTTTTCTTTGCCGTCACTGGAGTGGGTCTGGTTGGAAGTGCCCACACAGGGCACACCACAAACCTCAAATGTGACCCCTCCAGGCACCTCACAGCAAACCCACCCTGGGCTCTTAGGAAGCTTTAGGGACACGAATGATGTCCCCGAGGTGCTGATGGAGAAGCTGAGAGGTGATGCCACGACTGGGCCAAGCAGAAGCCCCAGGCCAGGCTGGACACATTCCCCTCCCACTTCACCCTTTTATCTAAAACACAGCTAATCCCTCTGGTTTTCCTGTAACGTCAGCCTCCCAGTGACTGATTGAAAACATTTTCCCAGCTGCATGTCTTAAATTAAATGTATTTTGCTTTGCTCTGCCTGGCTGTTTTCTCTCTCCGGCAGCAAAACCTGGCCCTGAGATCCCTCAGGTTTGAAGCTAACCAAGGATCTGGTTAAATCTGGTTTTTTTTCCCTTGTGTTTCTGGCTTAGAAACATCTTTCCTCGGCTCCCTGGAAGCCACACACCCCAAGATGAATTACTCCGTGCTTGTGCCCTGTGGAGCTTGGCTGAGAAGGGGGGCCAGCAGGTATTTGCTGGTCATTGGCATCCAGCTCTGCCAGCCGTGGCTGTGCCCAGGTGTGGGGAAGATGAAACAGGAAAGCCTTATAAATATGATTGCCTGGCAAAAGATGCTGAGAATAGGGAAACGATAAGTGAGATTGAAATGAAAGCAAGCTTTGAGATACCAAGCCTTAGGTACTGAACAACTGGAAAACAATGGGATGGCCGGCTGAAGGTAATCCCCTCTCTGTTGAACAATCCCCTCTGCCTGCAGACAGCTCCAAGGGTCAGAGCAGACCCTACTGGCTTGGCAGCAGGGGTCCAGAGAGGAGTTTCTAGAGTTTAAAATGTAACGCAGTATGGTAATGGAAGAATTCTTATAGGCTGTATGTAAATACTATAGGATTTGTATCTTGTACTAGCTTGGTTAGTGGAAATTAGAATATTCAACACAGAAGATTTATTGTATTGTAAACGAGAACCTTGCGCTCTATTCCCTCTCCTTTTACTACTTCCCCATCTTCTTCTTGCCCTTTCTCTCTCTTGCTCTTACCCGTGCTTCTCTTTCTCTCTTACCTTTCTGGCCTGCTCCGAGCTGCAGCTGGCAGCTCCGAGCAGGGCCACTATACCCACACCCTTCATAAATAAACTCCATGCTCTGAGACCCAACCTCAGAGATCTCTCGTCTCCAGCCATCCCGACCATCCTAAAACCAACCAAGAACTTCCTACTTCCTATCTTGTACTAGATTGGTTAATGGAAATTAGAATATTCAACACAGAAGAAGATTTATCGTATTGTAAACGAGAACCTCGCGCTCTTTTCTCTCTCCTTTTACTACTTCCCCATCTTCTTCTTGCCCTTTCTCTCTCTTGCTCTTACCTTTGCTTCTCTTGCTCTCTTACTTTTCTGGCCTGCTCCGAGCTGCAGCTGGCAGCTCCAAGCAGGGCCCCTGCACCCACGCCCTTCATAAATAAACTACACACTCTAAAACCCAATCTCAGAGATCTCTCGTCAGTAGACGTCCAGACCATCCTAAAACCAACCAAGAACTTCCCACACCCAGGAGCCCTCCGGTGCCACCCGGGGCTCTCAGCTGGTGGATTAATGCCTCAGCAGCCACTGCCAGGTGGTCCCTGGCCATCCCAGCTGGTCACCTGAGCCGGGGCCAGCCGGGTGCTTGTTCACAGCCCGGAGCCACAGCGGCAACAAAAGGTCTCGCTCCGCTTGCTCAGCGCTAGAGCAGAAGGATCTCAGGATTTGGCTCTTGGAGCTCAGTTTGCCCTTGGCTGGAAGAAATGAACAGAAAGCCCTTCTTGACATCAGCCACTTCAATTTCTAAGGGTTCAGCCGTTGAGACCTGACTGAATTAGGGACGTGGGCAAATTTCAGATGAAATAAGTGCTTGAAATATGAACCACGGACGGGAAATTTGTTGGCTCCCACCTGGAGAACTGCTCTGGACAGTAAGGGTGGTTGGGAGACACCACTGCTGTTCCTCCTCCTTGCTGGGAAACACCTGCTGCCCTCCAGAGCCTGATCCCAGAGCCTGGAAATCGGGATGGGACCTGGGCGTGTGGGGTGGTCGGGAGGGACTGAGCAGAGGGGGCTCCAGCCCTTGCGGTTTGCCGGGAATCTCCCTGGAGCATTTCCCGAATCCACAGCTCTGGGGATTGCCGGAAGCCTGCGGCGCTGATCCCCTCCTGCCTCCATTTCCTCAGTGTCTCAGACAAGTTCTCACAGTAACAACAACAAAACCAAACCCGACACTGGCTTCTCCACAAAGCAGAACTCTGCCTGCAGCCCTCGGTTTAACATTTGAAGTCACGCTGCTCACGCTGCATCCTGCACGTCAAACACGCATTTTAAGGGCTAAAAAGAGGATTTCGCTCCCATCCCACACGGGGCTGGCTCCTCTGGGACGCGCCGATTTCCCAGCTGGAAAGGACAGAGGCTGGAAAGGTTGTGGCTGTGAAGGGACGGGTTTGGGCCAGTTCAGACCCAGCCCCAAAGCACAACACCGCGATGGGTGGGACATCGGCCACCTCAGCCTGCTGGCCCGGGCTTTTGTGAGAAGGTGGCAGGACATGGGGCGAGCAGAGCAGAAGGATGAAGGGGTCGCTTTCCCCCTCATCACCTCTCCCTACGGAGTTTCCAGGGTTAAAGGGAAGCTCTGCCCGGCTCCTGATGTGCTTGGGAAGTATTGGGAGATGAGGAAAACCCAAGGAGAACGGACTCAGTTTGCAATCCCAGGCTGTGTGAAGGGATGTGCCCTCTCTCCCCCCAGTTAGAAAAGCAACCTGTGCATTTCCCTGCAGGAATGTCTGTCAGGAACAACATTCGAATAGCCAATTCCCCATTGCTGTGTAACCAAATCTCTTTTTCCCTGCCTTAATGGAGCCTGATAGATTTCACAAAAATCTAATTTAATGTAATTTAATCTCCAAGCCCCCACTGATTTCGCGGTAGGTTTATTTGTGATCGTGGTGACAAAGCAATTCCATGTTCACTCTTAATCACAGGCTGCTGACATGGGATGAGACAATTATCTCATGCCCTCCTTCCCCCCTGCACTTCTGATTGTTTTCCTAGAGGACCGATGGGAATCAGAGAGCAGGCAGGGTCTGGAAAATCAACCCAGGAACCTCCAGCTTCTTGCTGAGGGGCTCTGATAATTCCCAAATTATCCATGTCCTAAGCAGAGCCAGTGGGGAGCTGCAGGTTTACACCAGCACTGAACTGCTGGAGGATCCTCTGGAAATCCCAAAGTGGGATGAAAAAGAACCTGAGCAGTGTCCACGTGAAGGGAATTGATCCCCTCCCGTGCTGTAGGTGCCAGGGCTCCCAGTGCCAGCATTCCCAGGTTTATGGGATTGCTCCCTGGTCCTGCTGTCCTGAAAAATGACAAGGACGGGCTGGGACAGCGGGGTTAGGGACCTGTGGCTTTTGTGGCTCTGAACTTTAAATCCACAACCTGGGAACGAACTGGAGAGATGGACTTTCAACCCTCCCCTGGAATAATGGCCAGGATAAGGTTTCCAGCAGCCTCCACGTCCAGGAGCCCTGGGAGCCGACTCAGGGTGTGGGGTGGTGGTGACATCCCTGCTCTGGGGGGCCAGGACGGCTCCTCGTCTCCCTTCCCTTTGGCCCTGAGTGGAATCTGACTGTGCAATCCGCTGCTCAGGCTGGTGGGGCCCGTCCCCTCCCCGCCCCAGCTCGCTGAGGGCTCTCACCAGGGTTTGGTGCTTCCCCTGCAGCTCGGCCTTGGCGCGCTCCTGGTTCCCGTGCGGCGCCCGGCTCTCCGGGGCCACGGCCCCGGCCCTGCTCCCGCCGGCCGCGTTGGTTCCTCTGGACATCTCCAGCTCGATCTCGGCGTCCATCTCGGCGTCCTCCTTGGCCTCCTTGTTGCTCTCCTCCAGGTGCTTCATCAGCACTGCCACCACCACGTTGACCAGGACGAACTGGGCGATGAGGACGAAGGTGACGAAGTAGACGGGGGAGATGACGGGCAGGTAGCTGAGGCAGTGCTTGTCCTCCCGCGTGCATTCCCGGAGCGTGTCCTGCAGCAGGGAGGGACAGGGCAGCGACTCGTGAGGCTCTGCTTGGCCTCCAAGTGCAGAAACACCAAAAGAACGCAACGCGGGTACGACTGAAACGGGTACGGGAAATACGGAGATCGCGAATTTCATCACCTACAAAGAGGGGGATGGCCCAGAAGTTGTGGATTCTCCATTTCTGGAGTGTTCCAGGTCGGGCTGGACGGAGCCTGGAGCAACCTGGGAGAGCGGAAGGTGTCCCTGCCCATGGCAGGGGGTGGAATGGGCTGAGCCCTAAGGTCCCCTCCAACCCAAACCATTTCATGATCCTGTGATTCTATGACACATCCCAAAGGCACAGGACACAGATCACATGGTTATCCCTGTCAGCCAAAAAACCGGCACAATTTTCCTTACATATTATACCCAGGAACAAAGTTTCAGGCTGGGTGAGCCTTAGGACAAATCCCTGCTTGAAAACACACCTGCCTTTTAAACTGGGGAGTCTCGTTTTGATGTTTTAAGAGGGAACATTTTTGTTTTCACCCAGGAGTTGCCTAAATCCGTTTGAAAACTGTACCTACAGCTCTCCCGAGAGGAGGAAGTGCCCGGAGATTGCACACACCTTCATGATCCCATTCCAGTTGTCCCCCGTGGACACCCTGAAGAGGGTGAGGAAGGCCATGCCGAAGTTGGTGAAGGTGGCGTGGCGGCTCAGGCCTTCACAGGGGTTTTCTTCACTGCAATCTGCGGGACAGGGAAGGAGCAGCACGTCAGCCAAGCCACCCTGGATCACCCACAGCAGCCCCCAAAGCTGGGGGTGGCAGCCTGGGCTGCGTCCCGTGGATACCTGGCACCAGGGGGTGGTGACATCCTGCTCAGGAGGAACAGGGAGGGCAGTGGGAAAGCTGTTTGCAGCTGGAGAACCCTGGGACGGGACACCGGGAGGCAGGGAAGTGGTGGTGGTGGAAGTTTCATCCCTGGGAACATTCAAGGCCAGGTTGGACGGGGCTTGGAGCCACCTGGGATCATGGAAGGTGTCCCTGCCCATGGCAAGGGATGGGCTGGATGGGCTTTAAGGTCCTTTTCAACCCAAACCATTCCATGATTTCACGATCTCGTGATTTCTGTGATTTTCTCTACCCCTGCTCTACAGCCTCCTTTGTCTGTTTTCCTCTTGACTGTGCTCTTGCCTCGATGATTTTTTACAGGGTACATCCACCACGAGGGATATTTTCACTGAGATAAAGTGGAGCAGTTTGACATTTTCCCCCTGAGAATTAATATCCTAATGAATGCAAATTGAACATATGAAATATCCATCTTCCCATAAAACACAGGCTCGTTAAATATCCATTAGGACAGGCAGCGATGGCTCTTGGTTGGGCATTTCACTCTTAGGTAATTATTCTGAGGTAAATTGGAAGGAAAAGCAAAAAAAGCCAAGAAAAACCCACAAATGACCAGTCCTGGGGGAGAGAGTGCTGATGGTTCTTGTGGCAGGAAAAAGGAGGGAATATTCCCGTTAAATTGGGCTGGGAAGCAGCGTCCTGCCCCAGAGGGGCTCCCTGGGCTGGCGTTGCCCAGGTGTGTGTGGGAACAGCAGCAGGCTCCTCTGGGAAGAGCCGTTTTTCACCCCTGAGACTGAGCCAATACACCCTAACTCCAGGGCTGGAACACAAACCCACACTGCTTCGCTCCGGGTGGATGCAGGACTAATTATTTCCCCGTAATTTGTGGGGGACTGAAAAATAATTTCGTTTTGGTCGAAAGAATTATTCTGCTCTCAGGCACTTGTAATCTGAGCAGAGGGCTGGGCTCATAAAGGGGATTAATGACAGCCATAAACTCTGCTCAGGAAGGGCCCTTCTGGTGCCCCTGGAGCTCTAATTGGGATGGAAATGTTCGGGATGCAGACGCAGCTCCTTCCAACAGCATTTTCCAGGCTGAGCAAGGTAGGGCTGGGTGTTTGATTTCAGTGACGGGCACATTCCTGAGCAGCTCCGGTATCCTCAAGCTGGATAATTAATTAATCCTCCTGGATTAACCCTGCTGGACAGGCAGCAGGGGATGCCTCCTGACGGATGGAGGGAGGGGAAGGGGGTGCTGAGAACAGGGGGCAGGCAAGCCCTGGGCAGCTGGAAGAGCAGCGGCAGTGCAGGGAGCCCACGGGGAAGCTCCGAGCAGGGACGTGTTTATGGTGGCAGCTCTCCAGCAGGAATCTGACCCCCACCCAGCTCTGCGACTCATCTTCTGTCTCCAGCAGCCAGCTTCCATCTTTGTGAACAAACCCGTGCCGGGCAACGCCATTTAAACAGCAGACAGCTCCTCCGGGGCCAAGGGTGGCGTCGGACAAACCCCAAATGCGCGTCTGTGTGTGTGTGTGATGGGCTCTGCGTTACATCCCCGTGTGTCAGCTGTGACCCTGAGATCAAGAGAAAACTTCCATCTTCAGAACATGAGTGTGAGGCTAAGGAAGGCCCAAGAATGAGAGGGAGAGAGAAAAGAAAAGGAAGCAGCCAGATACCAAATAAACATCAACCGGATGAAAGGAGCGGCGTCAGGCCCATTACTCACCGAGCTTGCCAAACAATTCCACTCCCAGGGCAGCATAGATAAAAAACAGGAGCATAAAAAGTAGGCCAAGGTTCCCTACCTACACAAGGAGAAAGCAGAACAAGGGTCAGGCAAGTCGAGGTCATGAATGAAACCACTCCATCACATTTTCAACACGAGCAAAAGGGGGGGACGGGAGGCAAAGCAACTTTCCCTCGGCTCCCAGCACCCCGGATCCTCTCAGAATTCTGCCTTAAGGGGCCCAGAGGGTTCTTAGGAGGAGCAGAAACGCCCTTAGGGAAAGCAGCAGCTTCTCCATCACCCTCCACTCGTCTGGAATTCGGCCACCCCAGGGCACTCTGTGGGGCGGGGCTGGTTTGGGACCTGGGCTCTGGTTTGGGTTTGAGGGGCTTTTCCCTCCTCGGCACCCTGAGGCAGCAATAAGCCACGAGAGGAACAGATTTCCAAGGATTTCACTGGCGTGGAGGGCTTGCAGTGCTCCAGGGAGAGGAGAAGCTCCCGGAGCCTTTTCCTTTACAGGCACTTCTCAACAACAGCTTCCCAGATTTTGGCTTTCAGTGCCCCGCAGGGAAAGCTTTATCCCGTGCACCAGCACTGGCAGCCCCAGGTGCTGCCGGAGGGGCCACAAGTGACATGAAAACAGCACAAAAGCTCTTCACACCACCAGCACCACAGTTCTCCGTGCTGGATTCCATCCCAGCACAGAATCCAAGCCTCAAAACCGTCTCCAAGAGCAGATTTTTGGTGGCCGAGGCGGAGAACACAAAGGGCAGAGTAACCTGACCTGCTCCCACCTGCGGGGAGCTGCTCACATTCATCTCTCCTGCCACTTCACTCGCTCGTGTTGGCAGCTGGTGACTGAGACAGAGAGTTCTCGGCACCACAAGCAGGATTTTATCCCTAAAAAAACCAGGAACTAGGAGGCGATCCCGGCAGTCAGGCCCAGGGATTCGTGATCTCTGAGGTGCATTTTAGTGAACTCTCAGTCTGGGAGAGTTTTCTTCTCTGAGGTGGCAGAGCCAAAGCGCTGTTGGTTATTTTGACCGTGCTTAATTTCATCAGAAAGTTTATCAGGGTGATGTCTGTCATCCTAAAATTAACACAGCTCTTGCTGATGAAAGAGGGGATTTTTTTATATTAAAGAAATGGGACTATTCCAACCACCCCGTGCAGGCTGTAATTGCTATAAAGCCTAAACTGGCTCTGCAATTTCCCTAACATTACTACCACCCTCCAGGGAATAATAAAGATAAAACAGGGATGTGGATGGCTGGGCTGGGTTATTTCATCTGCCTCTGCTGCCTTCTGGAATAGCTTTTCCTCCTCCTGTCCGCTGGACCGCTGATGGTTTGGGAGGCATTAGAAATGAGCAGGCACAAGCAGGAACACACCGCACACACTGCTGGGGAGGCACACGGGCAAATAATCACAGGGAATTAAAATGAAAGTGATAAACAAACTTTCGAGGCTGAGGTGACAGAAGAGGGTACTGGATCTTGCTCTGAGCAGCCTGAGCGTTTTGATGCCTGAAAATTCAAACTTCGAGCTAATGGCAGTGATGAAATTCCAAAGAATTTAAGCTAAGATGGGAGTTATTACCAGGTTAGCAGTCAAAGCTGTTATCTGGATTTCAACGGAGAGGAGAGAGGGAAGAGGGAAGGAAAAGGAAGGAAGACGAAGGGGAAGGGGAAGGGGAAGGAGAAGGAGAAGGAGAAGGAGAAGGAGAAGGAGAAGGAGAAGGAGAAGGAGAAGGAGAAGGAGAAGGAGAAGGAGAAGGAGAAGGAGAAGGAAAAGGAAAAGTCCTCTTCAGCCCATGGCCTCCACCGAGGCCTGAGCACGGAGAAGGACCCCAGGGATGGGGGCACATTCCCAGGGATGGGCTGAGCAGCAGGAGCCAGGTCAGGGAGGCAGCACAGGGAAGGCAGCCCTGTGTGTGTCTGTGACCTCGGTGAGTCATTCCTGTCCTGGTCCATGTTCCCCTTTGGAATTCCCTTGGGGATACATAATTAATGTGTCCAAAGCACTCTGAGATCTACTGAGGTCAGATAAGGAGAAGATGGTGCATGAATCACACTGCTGGAAGGAACGGGAAGGGGCAGGAGCTTTTCTCCAAAGGCTGGGATGCCTGTGCTGGATACTCCACCAGGAACAGAAATCCAGCTCTGGGCAGCAGCCTCAGCTCTGGCAGCTCCAGCAGGCTCCGAGAAGCGGTTCTGGCTCTGAACAGCTCAGCCCAGGCTCCATTACCCACCCACCTCCCCCTGCCTTGGGCACAGAACGCTGCAGAGATCCCCTCTCCCCGGCAGCCAGGGGCTGTCCATCACTCCCTGGGAATGCAGTGCCGGGGGGGCTGTGGGCTGCAGGGAGAGAAGCACGGATGAAGAACATCTTGGAGATGTTCTTGGTGCCCTGAAGACCTCAGAGAAGCCGCAAGAGCTGGAGGTGCTGGTGAGCACCTGTGATTCTCGTGGACCTTCCCTTCTGGAATCCTGGCTGGCAGCACAGTGCCGGGATGCTGTGGGGACACAGGCAGAGCCCTGCATCGCACCCAGAGGGGCAGGGGGAGCCCCCAGGAGGGGCTGCTCCCTCTCCCAGGGTATCCCAGCTGGATCTACCACTGCAAAGGCCCTGGAATAACCTGCTCGGCTCAAGGGAAGGGATTTCCCTCTCCACACCCCCATGGCAGAGGCACCGATGGAATTCGTGTCTCCTGCTGCCCCACTCCTGCGTGAAGCCACTTCCTGCCGTGCCTCCTCCTGCTCTGACATCCATTGGCATTCCCGTTGTTGATGCACTGGATGCCTGTCCAGAGCAATTCCTCATAAAATTAAGCTCCTGCCAAGCCTTTCCAAGGCCGTGAGTCCTCCTCATCTTCCTTCCATCGCTCTCCAGCCAAGGCAGTAATCCTGGCACTGGGAAAACACAGCCTGATTTATGCACTAGGCCCAGGAGGAAATGGGCACATCTGCCTGGAAAACAGAGGCCATCCGTGAGAATTCCAGGACTGGTGGAGAGCCAGAACCTTGGAGGGTGAAGCCACCTCAGGCTGACCTGAACAAGGTCCCCTTTCTGTGGCCACTCAGCCCCGTGGAGCCCAGCCCCGGGAGCCAGCGGGATTTTTGCCCCTATGGAATTGTGCATCACCGCTCCAATCCCTCAGGGACCTCTGCAGCACAGCCCACGCCCCCCTGTCTCCCCAAATCCATCACCCCCAGACATTCCCGTTCCTGCTCCCTGAGTTCACACCCCTGTGGCTCTCCAGGGATGTTGTTTTTGTCCCCCAGCTGCAGTTGGGCAAGGCCAGAAAAGCTCTTCAGGAGCTGAAGTTGAGATGAGCCCAGGAATTACAGCACCAAGAGGAGATAAACTCCAGTACAGGAGCAAATTTCAGGTCCTGCCCTTCAGGGCTGTGCCAGAACGAGGAGTTGTTCCCTTTTTCTTGGCACAGAGTTCCTGTGGGGGCAGTTCCAAGCTTTTGAAGACAGAGAGGAGCCTCTTGTACAGCCCGCAGGGAATTAATGTGCCATCCACGGATCGAGCGAGACGAGAGAAGGGAAAACAGCCCAGACCTTCTGGAAGCGAAGTTCCACATCTCCTTGTTGTTGGAGGATGGGAGCTGGGCTGGATTCCAGTTGTCCTCTTCACCAGGAAGAGCTGTGGCAGCTCAGCAGTGACTGCTGGGGGATTCACTTCCACCAGGAGCATTCCGAATTCCAAATCTGCTGCAAAACTGGACTTGGGAAAGCTGGGAATGGGAAAAGGACTACAGGAGCACCATCAAACAGGAGTGTAAGAGAGCAGCCTTTGCTTCCAAACCCAGCTGCACCAGACGCAGAAGCAAGGAGATGATCAGTGATGGATGAGCGGTGTAATTCATTAGCGAGCCTTAACGAGCACAGAGCTCAGAAAGAAGGGGAAAACTCCTGAAGCAGGTCTTGAGAAGCTGCTCCACACCGAGAGATTAGAGGGGTTCTCTGCTCTCCTGTTCCCCAGACTGCGAGGGATTATTTTATCTACCATTGCTCCAAAAAGGAGAAGCGCTACAAGAAAAAAGCAAAATTACATCCAGAGAAAAAACAAACCTGGGTAATTCAGACTGAAAACAACAGATTTTTTTTTTAGCAGGAAGAGTAAACACGAATGTATTCCACCAATGGAATGATGGCTGATTCCTCAACACTTTGAATCCTTAAAACAAGAACCAGGAGCTGGGGTTTTCTTCTGGGACTGAGAGAAGGTGCCAGTCTGAGAGCATTCCTTGACCATTCTTTCTGTCTCTGTGGCCTCTCCTCATTTTTTTTCCTCTTCTCCATCTCCTTTTTCCCACAGATCAGGTGAAGGAGAAGGTCTCTGACCTGGCAGACACGAGGTCACCACACAAGGAGGGCGCAATAGGAGCACTTTGAAAAGAGCAGCTCAAGCCCACTCTGAAATCCCAAAAGAGGAGATTAATCCTGTGACAATCTTGGATCAAAATGCTACATTCCCCCGGATTTGGGGATAATTGGTTCTCCAAGTGTTCCTCAAATTGCTGAATAAAAACCAAATCCAGAGCTGGGGAAAATCACCGCCCAAAAATGCAATGACAGTTCCTTGTCATTGTCAGCCCATAAAAGGCCATTCTCCACACACCAGACAAAGAACTTCCCCCCAAACCTGAATGAATAAACATTAAATTAGCTTTTTTTTGTCACTTAGAAGCCACATTCAATGAGGATTCTCCAGCTGTGCTTTTAGGATGCTAATTTAATTAGGGTAGGAACTCATGCCCTGCCTTGGAAACGAAAGCTGCAGCTTTATGAAGAGTGATGGTTGTCAGAGAGCTCTTCCTAAAATTCATTTTCCTCATTTTCTGAGCTTCGCTGGAGGCTGAAGTGGCATTTTTTTATCTGCACGAGGAATATCCCTGGGGTTTTCCCTTTAGAAGAGACCTTCCTTGGAATGCAAACTGCAAGAACACCCCAAGGAATCCAAAGCCTGGCCTGGAGCCACCCTATTGTTCTGGGGGGGAGAGAGAGAGAAAACGAGGAGGGAGAGAAATTATGGTCTGTGGTCACGATGCTTGGTAAACTGAAAAACAGACACAAATCCAAGGATTTCTTGAAATGCCAGCCCAGGGGTCAGGTTGGTAAATCCCTGCTTTGGTCTCAGCCAAAATCCTTAAGGAAATCTGGATGCCAAAGGGCAAATGCTCAGGTTAGGGACATCCTCATGGCAGTGATGAAAAGCAGAGCAAAGGGGTCTTTGCAAGGAAGAGAAATTCCCCGTTTTCCAGCTCTCTGAGAATGGATCATGGGCTGCTTTCTGCTTAGGAACTGAGTCCCAGGGGTGGTTTTGGGTAATTCCATGTTTTCTGCTGATTCTCTTGTGGCCACTCATCCTCCAGAGGAGATTCCCACACAGGGTCTGCCCTCGGCTGCTCCTGGGATCCAGGGGATTGGAACGTGCAGGCCGTGGCGTTACCTCCGAGCACTGAATGATCAGAGCTCGCCCCAGCACACCCACAGCCGAGCGGAGCACACCTCAGAAAGGGCAAGATTCCAAAAAACCCTAAACACCTCGGAATTCTGGTGGGCGACTCAAAGCCAGCAAAAAGTTTCTCTCCTTCTTTCCTCAGATCCATAAAAAAGAGGTCCCGGGAAGCGAACGCTTGCAGGATCCTACCAGATATCACAAAGTCTGGCAGTGCTGTTGTTGTTCCTCTTGCAGCTCAGGAGAGTTTGGTGATTGGAGACCCCAAATTGAGATTTTAACCCTCAGAAACATCTCCCCCGTTTGCCTTTCCGAGGCTGCAGCTCCTCTGTCAATAACTGTGGTTGTTCCAAATAAAACTCCTGAGTCGGACGCTTTCTCCAGCATCCTTCTCTGTCCATCCTGGTGTTTCCCAAACTTGCCAGTGAAATCTGCGCCTCACAGGAGCTCTGCCTACAGGACTTTGCTCTCTGTGAACTCCTTTCCCATCATTTTGGTTCTCCCATCAAGCACACTCCAGGATGAGCCGTGCAAAACTCCGCTCCCAAGGCCTGGAGACAGCTGAGACCCTCCCCAGGTGGCTTCTAGGGGCCACCAAACACGGAGCTGTCCCCAGGCCCCGAAGGCACTCGTGCTCCCAAGGGGAACGCCCTGGGCATGGCAGAATTTTGGGGGCTTACCTGGGGCAGGGCTTGCACCACCGTGTCCAGCAGAGCTCTCATGCCCGTGGCCATTTTCAGCAGTTTCAGCACTGAAAATGAGGAGCAAATCCTGGTCAGCAGGGCTGGGGAATGTCACAGGGAAAGGCCACGAAGGAAATCGAGGTTCAGATTGTGCAGGGGGGGTTTAAATCTCTCTTACAGCTGTTTGTACACGCGGGGAGTTCATCCCACTGTCAGTCCCAAGGGGAATGGATTCCCACTGCCAGAGGGCAGGGTTGTGGGATCTTGGGAAGGAATTCCTCCCTGCAGGGTGGGGAGGCCCTGGCACAGATTCCCAGAGAAGCTGTGGCTGCCCCTGGATCCCTGGGAGTGTCCAAGGCCAGGCTGGACAGGGCTTGGAGCAGCCTGGGACAGTGGAAGGTGTTGGGGTTGGAACTGGATTGGCGTTAAGGTCCCTGGCAACCCAAACCATCCTGGAATTCTATGAAAATGGACAAAAATCTACAAGAATTCCAACGTGCCCAGGCAGGAAAATGGGAGGCAGCTCATCAGTGAAGAGCATCTTCCCAAGCTCTAATTGCCATCGCTGCCTGCTCTGCTCTGGACCAGCACAAAAGGTCTGTGGTCCCAGGCTGGAATCCAAATCCAGCCTCAGATGCCACTGGAAAACCCCACGGAACCCCCGGCTTGTCTCTGAGCTGACATTTCACGTTCCCCAGTGGAACTGGGAGGGAACAGGGCTGGGAGGACAAATGTCCAAAGGATTTCCCGCTGTGGCTGGAGACCCCGGAGCAGGACCCACCTCTGGCTATCCTGAGCACCCTCATGATCCGGATTATGGTGGGATTGATGGGAAGGGCAGCGTTCATCTCGATCTCCTCCAGCGTGATCCCCACAATCGACAGGAGGACGATGGCCAAGTCCAGCTGGTTCCACCTGCAAGGAGAGGAAGGACGCACAGAATTCAAATTATACATGGACAGACACCCAAGAGGAGGGGATTTTATGTTAATAACAGGCACCAGCAAATCCCAAATGCATCTCCTCATTCCCATCTGGGCCCGTGATTTTTAGGTGGTACGAAACCAGCTCAGAGCAGCTCTCACAGACACCTGGGAAGTGACTGGGAGCTGACTGGGAAGTGTTTCTGACCTCTAAGCTGAGCTGGTCAGGCCTGGTGGAAAGGCAAATACTGGGGGAAAAGATGCCTCTGGAATTCTGGGAGATCTCCTGAATTCCTCCTGCAAAGCACAGCCAGCAGTTCCTAGGATTTTCAGTTCCTGCACCACAAAGTTTGCATCCATAGAGAGCCAGCCCTGGGCTCCTCCTGCGTCACCACAGCGCTGCCGCATCTCCCTGGCGTCCGGCTCTGAAACTGGGTCAGTCCGGCCCTGAATCCCAAATCCAGGGGGGTTCAAAGTGCTCTCACCTGTCCTTAAAGAACCTCCGGAAACCAAAGGCCACCAGCTTCAGGAGTGCCTCGAACACGAAGACGATGGTGAACACGTAGTTGCAGTACTTGAGGGCTTCATCCAGGGACTGGAAAGAGAGATTCCCAGTTAGGGCAGCCCAGTCATCCCTTCCTAGACCCCCACGGAGGCACGGGCAGGGAGCAGGGTGAGAGGAGCCCAGAGACACCAGGAATAAAGTCACAAAGGCTCGCAGAGCTCACTAAATCACCCGGCAGGGCTCAAATCAAGGCTTAGCCCCCGAGTCAAACAAAACCCTCCGAAGCACTAGGATTAGTTCTGCTAAAAATGTCAGGTTCAAGCTCAGTGCACAAACTGTTCGGTCTGGGCCAGACACAAAAAATTCCCCCTTTCCCCATCTCCTGGAGATTCCTTGGTCTGAACTGCCCAGCCCTGGGGAGAATAAAAGCCTCGATGGATCATTTCTTGATTCCAGCCCTCGGGACAAAGGCTTTGCTTAAAAAGCTCAGAAAAATAAATAAACCTTGGAGATGGATTAAACCTTTCCTTCTTGAAAAATGGGACATCTCCAGAGCTGGGCAAAGCGTGTCCATATTTGGTGCAACGTTCCCGCTCTCCCCGGAGCCGCTCTCGGAAGTCAGGAATCCGCGGTGTTTATACTTGAGGACGATGAGTGTTTATAACGGATTTCATTGGAGCCGCGGGCCAACGACAGCAAAGGAATCTCGTGGGGCCTTAAAACAGAGAGCTGGGGAGGGAAGCAGCTCTTTGGGTGGGAAGGGATTGGGGGGCAGGAGGGAGGGAAGGGGAATTTAGTTCAGTGCAGCACAGGACTCTGTATTTCCAATTAAAAAATGGGAATTATGAGCATCCAACCAGACAGAATGGGAATTAAAGGCCACAGAGGAGTCTGCAAAGCACCTCTGAGGAAGCCCCAGGGTGCAGGAAAGCTCTTTTTGTCCCCTCTGTGTGGCTTTGCTGACCCCACACACGCAGTGGGGTCACCAGGGCGCGGCCATGCCCTGATTTTTGGGAATGAGAGCTGAAAGTTTCTTTGGTGTTGGCAACAGTCCCTGTTTTTCTTCCAGGGCCTAAAATAAAATGGCAGCTTAAAAAAACCACGGGACTACTTCCTATTCCATCCAAAGCCTGAGCCTGACTTCTCCCATCATTTGCGACCGTTTGCGTTTGGATTTACAGCTCTGTGTTAAGCGAACGTAAACCAAGTGTAAATAAAACCTAATCTGGATAAACAACATTTCCACGGGAAAGGAAGGAATTACCCTGCTGTAAAACACACACACACACACACACACGTTACCCTCTGGCTCGGCATCCAGGAGGCATTTGCAGGTTACCACGGAACGCTGGAAAAGTAAATGCTGAGCCAGAGCTTCATAAACGATAAGGAAATGGAAAATTTATATATGGACAGCCCCTGTGATTTATGTCGAAGGTGTTCTGAGGGGAGAACGATTTTATAATACATTAACAAAGGGAGGACTGTACTTTTAAATGGGTTTGCTCAAAATTCATTGAGGAGAAGGAACGCTCCGCACGCAGTAACTCCGAGTTTATATCTGTTAATGGAATGTTCCAAAACTCTCTTTTCCAGTGTGAGGCTCACTCAGGCTTGGGATCAGGAGAGGAAATATTTGGATCGGTCTTTTCCTGGTAAAAGCATCATCCACTCTCCATTAGCTGGGGTTTTTTTTTACCCAAGGCAGGGAAACCAAGGTTTTGCCTGAGGCAAGAGGTTCCCAAATGGCAGAGCTGGATCGAGGCTTCCCAAGAACTGGGAACGGCCCTGGAGCCAATTTTCTCCCGGGGGAGCTGTGCTGGGGGGCAGCTCCTACCTTGGGCTGGTTGTAGTGCTCCATGGACATGGTGATGACGTTGACGCCGATGATGAAGGTGATGAAGAGGTCCAGGTAGTGGCTGGTGCACAGGCTGTGGATGTATCTCCGCGCCGGTGAGTAGTCGGCGTAGTAGGGCCTGCGCTGGGCTTCTGCGAGGACACAAAGGGCACCAGTGGGCCGGGGGTGCCGCAGGGCTGGTGGCCTGAGGGTCACCTCCCACCCGGGCACAGGGTGGAGGACGGAGCTGAGCAAACCGTGGGGAGCGATTCCGGAGCGATTCCGCCTCCCACGGCAGCCCCGGTGGGGTTTTTGGGATGGGCAAACGCTGGCGCCAGCCAGGTGCTTCTGATGCCTCAGGATTTCAGCTTTTATGTTTTTCCTAGCTTTGCAATCCTGCAATTCTCTGGTGTAGGACTGGAACCCCCCGCAGAGCGCCAGCTGCTGCTTCCCCGTCCTGCTCAGACACAACCATTCCCCTCCAGGCCTGGGAATCGAGGACACCTGACGGTCTCAGGCCCCGAGAAATGGAACCAAAAGTGAGTTTGGGGGCCTGGGAATCGAGGACACCTGACGGTCCCAGGCCCCAAGAAATGGAACCAAAAGTGAGTTTGGGGGCCTGGGAATCGAGGACACCTGACGGTCCCAGGCCCCGAGAAATGGAACCAAAAGTGAGTTTTGGGAGGAGCAAACTTGGGGTAAATGACTTCATTACCTGGAGCTGTAATTGTAAGGTTAACCCTCAATGTGCAAATGGACCAAACTGATAAAAGTGTGAAAACCCGTGACCCGTCGTCCATTTTTTGGGTGTGGCCCCTGGGGGGGCTTCGTCTGCCCCAAAATGCACCCGAAGGCCCTTCAATAAACATAACTGCCCTTTATTCCCTGAATTTTGCCTGGCCTCTGGTTTTAGGTAGCCAGATAAGGCAACACTTCCCTCTGTCCCACAATCTCCTCCTGGAATGGGAAGCGGGCAGGGAGAGGAGCGGGATGGACACGGGACCCAAAGCCAAGGGAAAAGCTTCAAACCCAGCAAAGCTTCAGCTGCAGGGGAGGGCAGAGCTCAGGGCAGGACTCATCTCTGCCCATCCTGCTGGTGCCAGGCATCTTCCAGGTGGGAGAGGAACATGCCCTGAGCTCGGCTTGTGTGCCGGAAGGTTTTTGGGGTGTTTGGGAGGTCTAAGGAAAAGCAGCGGAGCTGTGGCAGGGCATTCCTGAGGGTTGGGAGCACACGGGACACAGCCACAAAGCGCTTGGCTCCGCCAGGACAGCCAGCACAAGCTCCTCTGGAAACAGAAATACAAATTTATATCTATAAAATATACAGTTAAACAACATATCCAGGGCTCAGGGCATGGCTGCATCTAAAACCCTTCACAACCACGTGAATTTTATATCTCTGCCTCTGGTCGTGATCCCTCCTTTTTTCTCTTTGAAACAGGGAAATTTCTGCCTGGGACCAAATTCCTGGCACTGCTCCAAGGAGAGCTTTTGGACCCTGGGACTGCATTTAGTGCGTGTGTCTCTCCCAAATGAATCTGCGACCTCGGGGATGGCTGCGGGCTCTGGACGGAGCCAAACTCCTTTCAGCCCTCAGCAATGTAAATATTCCGAGTTTACCCAAGGCCAAGGCAGCATCGCCGTGGATTTTACAAGTGGAAGAGACACTGGGGTCACAAGTCAGAGCAGGACTGCTCTTCACAGGGCAAATATTTCAGCAAATTCAGCTTTAAATGCATGAAGAGCTCAGGCAAAGTTGCTTCACCTTGAAAATAAGGAGGGAAATCAGTTCAGAAGCATTCAGTACCCTCCTGAAATCCACCTCCCACTCCTCTCATCCTGCTAATACCTTTCAGATGGAAGGACTCTTGAAATGGGGGAGGTTTTTTGTGGTGCAACTGATGCCAGATCAGAATCCAAAATTTCAAAATTAATTGGATAAAGGGAAACAGAATCTGCAGCTCCCTTTCAACTACATTTTTTTTTTCCTGGTAGTTAAAAGTACAGTGCAGGCATTTGAAAAACATTTCCCTCTGACCAGGGTCACCAAGGCTTATTTTTTTTCTGCTAAGGGGTGTGGAAAAACAAGATGAAAGCAACCAGAGTTGTTTTTGAATACATTTTTTTCCTGTTGCTTTCATGTGCCTTAATCCTGCGAGTCATCTTGGACTGCTGGGGCTGTCTCTGCTACTGAGCTCAGCCTGCCTCAAAAATAATAATAAAAACATTGCAGTTTAATGTTTATTTCAGCCTGTACGATGTGCTTTCATGTGTATTCAGGATTACAACATCCTCGTCCTTTTTTTTTTTTTTAAATTTTTTAGGAAATGTCTCCTTGGGAGTTCAAATCATCAGCTCCTTGGGAGGTCTGAGGATACGCTTAATAGTTAAATGTTATATTAAAGGACTATTTATTAATGATGAATGGTTGATTAATGGATTCCAGGACATGAGCAGCACGTAACGAAGAGAGATTGCAGGTGGCTTAAACCACCCTTCACCTGCCCAAATGCCCAATTTATTCACTGCTCAGCGAAAGATCAGGGGTTTGTTCTATTTTATAAACTAATTCTGTAAGGAGAATCACAAGAAGACATTTCCCACTGTCAGGCACTGAACTGAAAAGCTCCTAAATCCTTCCTTCCATGGGCTGCAGAGAAGGGAACCCCGGAGGAAGCAGCCAGCCCTAAAGGTGGGTCTGCTCTGCAGCACAGAGGGGTCTCAGCACCGCCCAAAACATTCCTGCTGGGAAAACTTGGGACAGGCTGAGCCTGAGGCAGCTCTGGGAGAAGCCTGGCTCCTTTAGGATGCGCACAACCCAAAGCTTGTCAGGATGTGTAGAACCCAAAGCTTTTTAGGATGCGCAGAACCCAAAGCTTTTTAGGATGACCCAAAGCTTGTCAGGATGCTCACAACCCAAAGCTTGTCAGGATGTGTAGAACCCAAAGCTTGTCAGGATGCTCACAACCCAAAGCTTTTTAGGATGACCCAAAGCTTGTCAGGATGCTCACAACCCAAAGCTTGTCAGGATGTGTAGAACCCAAAGCTTGTCAGGATGCTCACAACCCAAAGCTTTTTAGGATGACCCAAAGCTTGTCAGGATGCTCACAACCCAAAGCTTGTCAGGATGTGTAGAACCCAAAGCTTGTCAGGATGCTCACAACCCAAAGCTTTTTAGGATGACCCAAAGCTTGTCAGGATGCTCACAACCCAAAGCTTGTCAGGATGTGTAGAACCCAAAGCTTGTCAGGATGCTCACAACCCAAAGCTTTTTAGGATGCGCAGAACCCAAAGCTTTTTAGGATGACCCAAAGCTTTTTAGGATGCTCACAACCCAAAGCTTGTCAGAATGCGCAAAACCCAAAGCTTGTCAGGATGCTCAGAACCCAAAGCTTTTTAGGATGCTCACAACCCAAAGCTTTTTAGGATGCTCACAACCCAAAGCTTGTCGGGCAGGAAAGGAACTCCCCCGGACATCCAAGGAGAGTGGGGATGGGGGTGACAAAGGTGACAACAACCACATGCAGCAGGGCCATGCTCGCGGGGTGCCCCATGCAATGTCTGCTCCAGGAGATGCTGCCCGTGCCAGGCTGCCCGAGGAGCCGGGATGTGCCCGGAGGGGCTGGGTCAGGCGGGCCCCGTGCAATGCCCGCTCCAGGAGGTGCTGCCCGTGCCAGGCCGGCCGGAGCAGCCGGGATGTGCCCGGAGGGGCTGGGTCCGGCGGTCCCCGTGCAATGCCCGGGCCAGGAGGTGCTGCCCGTGCCAGGCTGCCCGGGGGGGCCGGGGGGTGCCCGGAGGGGCTGGGTCCGGCGGTCCCCGTGCAATGCCCGGGCCAGGAGGTGCTGCCCGTGCCAGGCTGCCCGGGGGGGCCGGGGGGTGCCCGGAGGGGCTGGGTCAGGCGGTCCCCGTGCAATGCCCGCTCCAGGAGGTGCTGCCCGTGCCAGGCCGGCCGGAGCAGCCGGGATGTGCCCGGAGGGGCTGGGTCAGGCGGTCCCGGGAAGGCAGAGGGGCTGCGGCGGGCTGGGAGCAGGGGAGGGCAGCCCCACGCAGCTCTGGCAGGAGCGATGCTGCGCTCCCGAGTGGCAAAGCCTCAGCTCTGCTCGCTCCCAATCCCTTCGAGAAGTTTTTCCGCAGCCGGTGCCTTGGTTTCTCTGGGAAAAAATGTTTTTTGGGGTGAGACTCTCACCAGCCAACTGGGAGATTTCTGTCATCATGGAATGGGTTGGGTTGGAAGGGACCTTAAAGTTCATCCAGTGCCATCCCCTGCCATGGGCAGGGACACCTCCCACTGTCCCAGGTTGCTCCATCCAAAGCCCCATCCAACCTTTGGGCTTTGGACACTTCCAAGGATCCAGGGGCAGCCACAGCTTCTCTGGGAATCTGTGCCAGGGCCTCACCACACTCACAGGGAAGGATTCCTTCCCAAGATCCCATAACCCTGCCCTCTGGCAGTGGGAATCCGTTCCCCTTGTGCTGGCACCCCAAGCTCCGTAAATGCTCTGTCTCCATCAAACACAGACAAGTTTCCCCTCAGCTGATGGTTTGAACTGGTGGAAATGCAGGAGGGAAAAAAGAAACCATCAAACAGATGAAAAAAGGAAAATCCCAGCCTTTCCTCCCCCCACTTTTAGATGCTGTCTAATGCTCGAATCTCACCTCTCTGCAGAGTATTTAAACTTTGCCTGTGGTTCTGCTGACATGAAAATTAATGAAGCCCCATCCCCTGGCTTAAAAGCATTTTTAGCTGGCATTACAATTCCCAGCTCCAGCTCCTCCATTACGATGCTCTGCATGAAACATTAGAAAGCCCTAATGGGGTTATTCATGCCTGGAACAGAGCAGCTCTGTACCTGCAGCTGCCTGGAAAAATAAAGCAACAGGGTTTGAAAATTCCCTGCCTGGAAACTGTGAACACTCAGGGATACAGCACCCAGAACTGGAGCTGCAGCTCAAGTGATTCTGATGAATACAGAGAGGGTTGTGGCGCTGAGGGGACGCTTAAATTGAAATATCACCAAGCGTCACCCTCTAGAGAAAGGTTTACAGCCACTGCTTCGAAAGGCACCGCTGCTGGGGCTTGAAGCCAGCCTCGTCCTTCCACAATTCCCAGCGCTGTTGGGAAAAGCCTCAGAGGAACAGAGTAGAAACCAGCAAAAAGCATTTCTGAATTCTCTCTTTTCGGGGTCTTCCCAAAGGGACACCATGGAAAGGCACTCTGCTCCCAGCCAGAGCCTTCCCTGTGATTTCCAGCTTTCCCAGCTTTCCCTGCTCTGCTTTCAGCCCCCAGTGTCACCCAGACCCCCTTCCAGCTTTGAAGTCCGGAGCTGACCTGACACAGCAGATCCAGGAGGGCTGGGTTTGGCCCTGGATCCCGAAGGCAGAGGAGATCAGGCTGATCCACGTGTTTTTAATCAAAACCTTCAATCCGGGGAGGCTGCTTTCAGTCTGTGTCTTCTGAGAAGCTCATTAAAAGGCTGAGAGCAGCAGGATTGTTCAATTACACTTGGATATAATGGATGGAGCAGGGACTGCATCAGGAAAAATATTCTGGTTTATCTGGAATTTTTTCTCTTCACATAAAAAAGTTCACCGTGCAGTTCTGCCTTTAAAACCACATCAAATGCATTTCTCAAGTGTCCTCACCCCCTGCCCTCTGCTCTCCTTGAGCAGAGTGAACCTCCTGCCAATCCCTTCAGCAAAGTGGCCCTCAGATGGGAAAGAAGAAATGTTTTGGAAAGATCTGAGGTGGTGACAGCAGAGAACTGGGCTGAGAGGGACCTTCCTGCTGAAAAATCACCCCCAAGCAGGTGATGACTCCCCATCCCACCTGAGAAGGAGCTGGGTCCTGCTGCAGGGCTGTGTCCTCCAGGGAGCAATCCCTCTGCCAGGCTCCAAATCCTGGATCCAGCTCTGGGGTGGTACCCAGGATCACCAGGTGAGGTTTAACCCATTCCTCGATCCAGCCTGGCTTTGATACTCAGGATCACCCAGCTGAGCTTTAACCCATTCCCAGGGCTGTGTTCTCCACAGAGCAATCCCTCTGCCAGGCTCCAAATCCTGCATCCAGCCTGGGTTTGGTACCCAGGATCACTCAGCTGAGGTTTAACCCATCCCTGGATCCAGCTTTGGATCGGTACCCAGGATCACGCAGCTGAGGTTTAACCCATCCCTGGATCCAGCTTTGGATCGGTACCCAGGATCACGCAGCTGAGGTTTAACCCATCCCTGGATCCAGCTTTGGATCGGTACCCAGGATCACGCAGCTGAGGTTTAACCCATCCCTGGATCCAGCTTTGGATCGGTACCCAGGATCACGCAGCTGAGGTTTAACCCACTCCCAGGCCCGAGCCCAGCCTGCCACAGCTCCGTGGGGCATTTCTGTGTGTGCAGGCAGGGACAGATCCCGCAGCCCTCAATCCCCAGGGGACATCACGGACAGGGGACAGGACACACAGACCAGGTGCCAGGCAGACAGCCAGCCCAGAGGGTGCATTTGTGGCCTAATTCTTCCTCCTCTCCTGGTCTCCCCAGCGCCGGGTGTGGTGGCTGATTTAAAAGCAGGGATCTCTCAGCCTTCCCACGTTCCTCACTCCTCTCCCTGGGGTTACCGAGCTCGCTCCCGCTGCTCCCTAGGGGTGACACAGCACTGGGACACACGGAAGTGGTGGAAGGGACCCATGGAAGCAGAGGAAGCTGCCAGCTGCTGTCACCGTGCAGATCCCACAGCTCCACCAGCACACACGCACACTCCCCACAGCTCACATCTTTCTGAGCCTGCCACGGTTTTTTCATCAAATCCATCGTCTTCTAAATCACCCAAGAGGTGCAAACCCCTCCCAACAGAAACAGAGAACAATCCCTAAAAATGGAAACAGTCATCATCCCGAATGTGCATCAGACATTTGGGTTCACCTTGTTAACAGCTCCAGTTTGGATGCCAAGCTGTCCTTGCAGGTGGAGCCAGACAATTTCAGGGAACCTTCTGGAAGCCCAGCACATGGCCAAATGTTTCACTTCTCAGCCACTCTATTGAATTAATCCCCTTCCAGAAAGCTGTCCTCCTCCCTCCTCCTCCCCGTGAAATGTTACAGCCCTCATCTGTGCAAAGGCTGGTCTGAAATAGCTCCTTGGAGGTGGTGGATAAAGAGGGACAATGTCACAGTGTCCATCACTTTGACAGGGACTGGCTCTTCTTGGTGTCTGTGCTGCGGAGTCACAGCCAGGCTTTAACAAGATTTATTTCCTAATCAGGAACCGAGCTGTGCCTCCATACCTGTGCCCCTGTTTTCTCTAAGGATGCTTAAAACTGCTTTTTAAAAAATTTCATATAAACTTGGAGTTTATCTGAATGGCTTTTAGGTCAGCACAAGGAGGACCCCTGGGACCCTAAAACTGATTCTCCTCCCTATGCTGGAAATGCTGCCTTCAGGATTTCCACCCTCAGACTCTCAAAGCAAAATGGGAAAAAGGGAAGGAAATTGCATTTGAACTCTTCTAAATCTCTGGAGAGAGTCGGTGTCTGTTTGAGCTGGATTTCATTTCGAGCCAGGCACTGAAGTCACAACTGGCTGAAACCAAACGGGCTCGGCTCTCCCTGCGGTGCCATCAAGGTCCTGTGGGGACAACAGCGCCACCACTTAGTGCTGAGGTGTCCCCTGGCTCCAGGGAAGAGCACCGGAGGGGCTGTGAGGGACACGGCTCCTGCCCCAGGATGGGTGGATGCGGGGAACGGGACGGGGTTTCTCCGAGCGCAGCCTGTGCCCGCCGTGTCCCTGGAGCTGGGCTGTTTTTCCAGCTGGAAATGGGTATCCATGGCTCGATGTGTGGGAGACAACCGATTTGTCACAATCTTCGCTCCTTCCAGGAGAGGACACAGCCAGGCAGAGCCACAGCACTGCTGCAGCAAACAGGGCCAGAAGACTCAGCCTTACCCCTGACTAAGCTCAGCTTTGATCTCCGTGGCCAAGCCAGGTTTCCTCACTCCTCAAAAATGCCTGGCAGGCTATCCCTGCTCACTGAAACTTCTGGGAAAGCCGTGGCTGCTTTCCCGGCAGTTTTCCTGGGAATGCCCCCTCGAAGCTAAAGGCAGCTGGTGCCAGGTGCAGCCTGCCCGGAGGAGGTGGGAATTAACAGGTTTGGGGCAGGAAGGGAGCACGGGCTCAGGTGGTTTTTGGGTTTGATGGTCCCTGCTGGATCCACTGAGAAGGAAATTTTGGCTAAAGGCCTTTCATTGTGCTCTAATGGCCCTGCCCCTGGCCAGTGTTCCAAGGACAAAACGAGTCCCGGGAGTGAGTGCCAGCCTGGAATGGGACGAGCATCTCTTGTCACGGACATCTTCCCGAGAGGAATTCTCCCTCCAGCCCCACCCCAGGGCTGCCCTGCTGTCCCCATGCAGTGTCTGTGGCATGCGGGGCCATGCTCCAGGACTCCCAAACAGCATCACCACGATTTTATCTAAAAGAAGGATTCCCAAATCCAACCCCACCGCCATCCTCGGGTGCAGGCGGCACGTTAAGGCACAGGGGAGGCGTTGAAGCTGTGCACCCCCGTGGCCCTCGGTGCTTGGGACACCGTGGCCTTGCAGAGAGGACTCTGCTGCAGGAGGATTTTCTCCCCAGCCAGGTGAGCAGGTAACGCTTCCCACCAGGCTCATCCGGGGCAATCCCAGCGCGTGGCCGGCCCGAGACTTAAGGCACCGCCAAAGAGGTGAGGAAGCAACGCAACCTCCTGAATCCCAACAAAAAAACCAAAGGAAAAGGAAATCTTGCTTTGGGAGCAGGCAGGGCTCGGAAAGATTTTGGTTTGTAAGGCACTCTACCGACCAGACAGGTACATCTCCTTACTCCTGCGCTTTTTCTCCAGGCGGCGGAGCCGCTTCTCCTCCCGGCGCCGCGCCTCCTCCGCCTCCTGGTGCTGCCGGCACTTGTGGAAGTTCTCCACCACCACCCCCACGAACATGTTGAGCACGAAGAAGCTGACAATGAGCAGGAAGGAGATGAAGTAGAGCAGCATCCAGGGGTTGTGGTTCTGGATGGGCTGGGGGAGGGAAAAACAGGGGAGAAGCGGCACAGACGAGGTGGGTTAAGTCGGTTTTCCGGAGCAACGAGTTGTGTGGGGAGGAGGAGAGGACTGGGAGGAGGTTTTTCCCAAAGTATTTTCCTCTCGTTCACCTTCTCACTATGATTTTACTGTCTGGTGTAAAACCCACCCAAAACTGGCTTACGAGATTTAATTCTTTTGGCATTTATTTCACACAGCTTCAGAGAAATCTCAGTGGATGAGCATCATCCCACCAGCAAGATCATTTCAGCCAAAGATAGGCTCCAGATTTTTAATTTTTCAGATGTGGGCTCCTGGTTAATGTTTCTCAGTTGTTAGCAGATCTTCAAAACCGAGGGAAATTAATTCCAAAGCGTTACTATGGCTCTGGGTGGGTCCTACTCATGGGAGACTCAACTTCCCACGGAAAATGCCACGTAACTCACAAACGGAACGTCTCTTTCACAACATTCCTGGTGGTTCCCCATCCTCAAGTACCTTCATCCTAACTCAAAACCCATCACCGCTTGTACTACGTGGGGAGCGGCCATGGAAAAGCAACTCCAGAAAGTGGAAAACCTTCCCAGCTCCATGGGTAAGCAGGAGCTCAAGGGGTTTCTACAGCTCTGCTCCTTCCCGGGATCTCAAAAACCCTGGAGTCTGAGAGGGCAGCACACCTGGGCTCTGCAGGACAGGTACCTGTTGGTCGATGCCCACGGCATCCAGCCCGTCGTACATGATGTTCACCCAGCCGTCCTTGGAGGAGAGGACAAACAGGGACATCAGGGCCTGGAAAGCGGACAGAAGAGGTTGGTCCTGCCTTGCAGTCCCCGGAGAAGAAACTCCCAGCTCCTCCTAGGGCCTGGCCTACTTTTCAGCCACTATAAAGCACCTTATTTTCTTTTTTTTTGCAAACAGAACAGCGAGCAATCAAGAGTGTAAAAGGGGAAGTTGAGGGGTTGCATCCCGAGGCAGTGGCTTTAGGACAACGCTCCTAAAAACAAGGAATTGTGCAGGATTTGGAAGAGATCAAGAGTTGATCTGATCCATTTTTACACATTTAGAGTAAAAGACAGATTTCCAGATAAAGTAATAGAATGGTCAAGGATGGAAAAGGCCTCTAGGACCACCGAGCACAAATACGAAAGCACTGATAGATGATCACAACGTCAATTTTGGAAACTTCCTATGATGGAGGCTCCACGCCCTCCTGGAGCCACACGTTTCAAGTGCTCATCCAGGAAAAGCTGGCACAGAAAATCCCTGTAGGGAGGACTTTACCTGTCCCAAATTGTCGAAGTTGTACTTCCTCCGGACCCATTTGTAGTGAGCGTTGGTGCAGTCGGCCTTCGTGGTGATGTTCTTCACATCAGGGCCATCACAGTAGTAGAACTTGCCTTTGAAAAGCTGCATTTGAGAACACAAATAACAATTAAAAAAAGAGAATAAAAACTAAGCAGCTTTGAAAAGTCTGATTTATCCTTCATTCCCTCAGTAGAGTCCATCAGGGAGGTCTGTCTGTTCTAATCCTGGGATCCTTGCTGGGAGCAGGTGCCAACCCCACCCTGGATCATTTCTCCTAGAGCCTGGCTCTTCTTCCCCGACTGAAATCTTCCTTTGGAGGGATTTCGGCTCGTTATTTCCACCTCAGCCCCAGCAGGTGAGAAAAGCAGCTTCTCTTTTGCAGGGGAGGGAAATACTCTACCTGGACGCCTAAAATCCCAAAGATAATGAAGAAAGCACAGCAGATGAGAACAATATTCCCAATAGGCCTCAAGGAGGAGATCAAAGTTTCCACCACCAGCTTCAGACCTGGGGCTCTGCTGATGACTCTGGAAAAAAAAATGACAGGACAAGGAAGTTTTTAATTTTTATGCATGTCCTGTTATCACCCAGCTGCTTGCCCTCTGCTCTCTGAGGCTGGCACAGCCCTCCTCTAGCTGCAGGCAGCTTCAGAGACAACCAGGGACTCCTTCAGACAACCAGAACGTTCCCAGTCACATCAGGTGGAACCTAGACAGTGCCAGCTGGGCAGAGTGAGGAGGGGCAGGACGTCAGAGCTCCCACTGTGGGGTGTTTGTACCTCAGTGCAGAGGGGTGACCCCTCCAAGGGCTCTGATCCCAGCACAGGGGCGCGGGCAGGACCCTCCTTCCCCTCACAACACGTGAACGGCTTCCCAGGGGGCTGCAGAGCACGCCTGGTGCTCTTTCCGCGGTAGCGGCCATGACAAATTTCCAAACAGAGTAATTCCAATTTGTTTCCTAATTAGTTCCTGAACTGGCTCTTAGCTAACAGGCTCCACAGCCGAAGGGTCAGTCCCGTTGGGAAGCAGCTTCCTGGTGTGCTCTGAGGCAGGTTTTGGGTGTTACGAAGAGCAGCAGTGTTGCTTTCCTGGAGGAGAGCCTGGGGAATGCACTGCTCTCCCCCGGGATATGTGAGTGGAACCAGCCCAAGCCAAGCTTTCCTGGGAAGGGCCAGGTGGGAGTTTTGCCTGAAAAACATCAAAGTTGTTGTTAGGAGGGGCTCATAGAGGGTGAGCCCTTGCAGGGAGCCGCAGCTCACACGGATAACGACGCCTTGTGCCCGCCAAGCCCAGAGAAAAGAGCTTTGTGCTGCAGCATTTCCACGGGGTCTCGTCTGAGAGAAACCATGTGGAGACCGAACTGCACCTCCAAGGTGTTGGGAGTGGCCCCTGGAGTCACCCCGTGCGCAGCGGGGCCGCGCTAGGAGGTGACGAATTCCTTTCTATTCACAGCATCTGGCGTAGTTGTTCTCACAGACCAATTCCCTGTTTCCCCCTTCCCTCTCCTCATGAGCTGCCCGTGCCCTGAATTCCGCTCCCACTTCTGTGGGTCACGCAGGGTGACTCGCCCAGGGTGTCCCGGGGAGCCAGCGCTGCCAGGGGACCCCGGTGCCACCAGCAGAACAGCGAGGAGCCAGAAACACTGGTTCACTTGTCACTAAGGTGGCACAGAGCACAAAGAGCTGTTGTTCTTGAGGTCTAAAAGATTCCCTCTTCCTATCGCTCTCACAAGCACGGCTTTGTCCCAGAAAGTTTGCAGGTTTTTGGAGGTGACTCTCTCATTCCCCTGAAATTTCAGTAAAAATAAGGCTCACGTTTCTTGCCAAGCAGGTTGAAGTCAGGACAGGAGCTGATACAAATCCCCCCCCAAGCATTATCACTCTTAATTTGTACTTCAGTTATAATTACGCAATAATCTTCTCTCCTTTTCCCAAATACTGGAAGCTCTGCCCTCCTCTGCCTCACTGAGGGAGGAGTTGCTTTGCGGGGGTGTTTGGGAGGCTCGGGAGAGCAGGGAAGGATGCTGGAGCTCATCAAATCCTCAGAAGGATGCTGGAGCTCATCAAATCCTCATCAGCACCTGTTCAACTGCAAATCCCTCTTTTCTGGGGAATGCCTGTGAGGCTGTGCAGCTGAAGAAGGAGCCAGAGTGATGTGGAAAAGGCTGATAAAAATGCAGTGTGGAGGAGGCTCTGACTGCACTCGCTCCCGAGTGTGACAACACCTCTCGCTCCAAACTCCAGCCGCTCGTATCCAAGCTGGAGAAGATGAATTGGAATTCATTTCACTGTTTCCAAACAGTTTCTCACTGAGTTTAGAGCTCCCCAAAGATGCTTCTGCCCGTGTTGTATCTCAGTTTTTTGTGTTACTAAGGAAGACCACGTGCGTTTCCCAAACTCTGATTTATCAGCGCATACCGGAGAGGTCTCAGGGTCCGCAGAAGCCTCAAGACACGAAGGACTCCCAGGATTTTGGCTCCTCCTGCTGATGCCATGGACACAATGATGTCAATGATGGATACGAACACCAGGACTCCATCCAGGACGTTCCAGCTGCTCTGCAGGTACGTGTTCTCCCCGGAGAAAAAGCCAAGAGCTACCACCTGCAGCCAGGAGAAGGGAGACATTGAAGTCTTCACCCAGATCGTAACTCTGGCGTGGTCTGGTCTTCGCCAGAATTTGCTCTGGGCCATGGCATGAAGCTCTAATTACCTTAACCATCATTTCAGCCACGAAGATGGCAGTGAAGATGTAATTAGAGACACTTAGGAATATCCTTTCCTGGAAAAAACAGAACAACAAAGAGAGACAAGTTAGAAACACAACATTTATCTTGCAGGGTCTGGCCCTGAGGAGATGAAGATCTGGATGGCGGGTGGAGGAAGGAAATGCCTCTCACCGTGCTCAGGGGGTCGATGTCTGGTCTCTCCAGAGCTATGGTGATGCAGTTGAGGAAGATGAAGACCAACACCACGTGGTCAAACATTTTGTGGGCAATGACCTTCTGGCACATCACTCGGAACCTGGAGAAAGGTGGGAGAAACAGATCCTTCAGAAGTTTGGGTCAGGAACAGGCTCCTCCCCTAAAGCCTTCTGCAGATGTGCCACCAGCACCAGCCCAGGTGGTGAGGCAGCCTCTCCACAGGCTTCGGCCACGATTATCATTAATTATTAATTATTATTAATGTTGGCTAAACCACTGGACAGCAAAGGAGTGAACCACGCAGCTCTGCCCACACCGAACTGAAAAAGTCAGCTCGAAATCAGGAACTGGATTTCTAAAACTCTGAAGGATTTTCCCCAAGGGTAGACTTGCTAGGAATGCAGTATTCCATTAGCTCAGACACCTGGCGGGCTGGAATTTCACTGGAATTTCTTACCGGTTCTGTGGCGAAAACAAGTAGAGGGACCAGTCCTCGTGAGTCTTGCACCACTGGGGTTTGTAGGGCTCCAGGGCCTTGCGGATCCGGTAGCAATAACTCTGGATAAAAGAGAAGGAACACCTTTTCTTCCTCTTTTATTTTCCTGCCTCTTCACCTCTGACAGTGTTTTTGTGGAAGGAGGGGGGCAGTAAATGGCTTTTCATTGTGTCTGTGGGCAGTCACCGCTTTTGGGACAGAGCTGTGGTGGGCCATTGTCACATTTGTCCAAGAAAATAAGGAGGAAAGGGGTGCAAAAAGGGAAGAGATGGATGTGACAGAGCAAGGCTTCTGGGAAGGTGTCATTTTATGAGATATGGAGTTGTGCCAAGCCCAAAAAGGCCTCAACCAACCATAAAGGCCTCAAACAACCAAAAAATTAAGCGGAAAACATTTCTTTTTAGGCTTTCGAGCTTTCACGACACCAAACAGCTCCTGTGAGTTAAAGCCGTTTGCCTGTTGTGTCTGCAGCTCATTTTTGGAGGCATGCTGGGCCAGTGGGACAATCCCAGCTAGTCCAAAAATGAGGCATTTTTGGAAAAAAAAGGAAGTTTTAGCTCACGGGAGACCCCTGCAATGTCACAGGCCAAAAAGATCTCTTAAACAAGGGACGTTCAGGAAGCGAAGGCCCATCCCTCGGCTCGGGATCGCCATTCCCACCCCTGGCCTTGAGGCACTGACGCTTTTCCACGCCGGATTTTCAACCATCCTCCCCCGGAGCGGAAAAGCCACTGAAAACACGAGCCCCCAGCTCCCGCAGGACTCACATCCTCCATGTCATCCTCGTAGTCCAGGGCGTCCTCCTTGTGGCCGTCCACCCTCAGGAAGAACTCCGCGGGGCCGTGGCCCATCTTGCCGTTGCAGTCGTGGAAGTCGGCGGGCAGCAGGGCGGCGGGGCCGAGGCCGAGCTGGCGCACGGAGGGCACCCGGAGCAGCTCGGGCAGCTCCAGGGAGCCGCGGTATTCCAGGGATTCCGCCCGGCGCGGCAGCGAGGGCCGGCTGAGCGTGCTGGACTTGGCGTCGTCCGAGTCGTCGTCCGTGCTGCCTTTGCCCTCTCCGGAGAGCAGGGACTCCCGTTCTCCCGACTGGTTCTTCTTCTTGAGGCTCGGGGCCCTGCCCAGGCTGTTCCAGCTCGAGCGGCGGCTGCCCCAGTTGCTGCTGGTGCCCCAGTTGGCGCCGGGGGAGCTGCGGAGGCTGGACTGGGAGAGAAGGCAGACGTGGGAGGGGTTGTTTGCGGGAGGAAGCCAAAGGATTGGGGCGTTTTGCCCAGGCTGGTGAAAGTCACGTCATCCCCTTCCCGCTTTTCACACGATTCCAGCCTTGAGACGGGAGCACCCGGCCAAGGCCACGCTGAAGGTGCTCCTGGACTACACCTGGAGCCCGGCCACCAACCCTCTGCCCTGCGTGACTCCCCACTGTCCTGGCAACACCAGCTCTCCACACAAAATGAACCCAAAGACATCAGCAAGTGGCATTTTGCTGAATTGGCACGTCCTTCGCTCGTGTTCAGGTGGCTTCAGCTCGCAGCTTCCCCGCCCTCCAAAGGGAACCTGAGCCAGCCAAGCGCCCGGTGGGAACGGTGCCCCTGTTTCCATTACCTTCCTCCCATTTGCTGCGTGAGGAGGTGGAGTGAATGTTTCTCCTACGCAAATTTCAGCGCGTGCCGGTGCGCTTGGGCGGGTACCAGGTAATTCCCAGGATGAGAGAGCTTGAGGTCAGCGCAGAAAAGCCGGGAGGAAAACTCCCTTTTCCCTCCATGGCTTCCTCCCAGCACAAACCAAGGCAAACTGCCTTCCTCCTCCTCCTCCTCCTCAGTGCTGGCCAGCTCTCCCCTGACTGCTTCATCTGCCTTTGGCTGGTGGCACTGCCGTGCTTCCCGAGAAAGGATCGGAAGGACGAACATCCCTCTCCAGCAGCTCGCAATCCCACGAAAGCCCAAGGCAAACAGCAGTCAGCTCTGTTTTCTTTTCAAAGGCATTAGGTTGACTAAGCAGCTTAGCAAGGGGGATGGTGGCCGTGCCTCGGCATGAGGTGCCTTCACGGTCTGCTGCCCTGATTTGAACATGATCTCGCAGTTCCGGAGCGGAGGAGTGGGACGGATGAACAGCAGCAGAAATCCACTGTGCCTGGCGCCTCTGCTCCCTGTTTGCACAGAGCTGCCCTCCCTGCTGCAGAGCAGTGGCTCCAGCCAGATCCCAGTGCAATCCAGCAGCTCATCTCTTGTTCCCTCTGTTTTCCCTCCAGCGAGGCTGCTGGACCGTAACCAGAGCTCGAGGGAAAATGCTGCATCCCCCGGCACAGTGTAAATTCAAGATACAACCCTAAAACACCGGGGGGGGAACAGGTCTCATCCTCACAAACTCCTGACAGCTCCTCCAAGACATCCCGAATGGCCTGTGAGGTTGGAAAAGATTCCTGCTCCTCCTCTGAGGGTGTCAGTGGGGTAACTTGACTTGTTAAGGTTATGCCTCTCCATTGGGATGGTTTGGCAAGGGCTTCCAGGGGGGCACCAGGCAGGAAAACGCGGAATGCCGGTACATCCCTGTTTGCTTTTCACGGACCCGCCGTCCTTGGCTGGTCCGTTGTCACTGCACACCCTGGCTCTGTTCTCCTCCCGCCTTTCCACACATTTCCCATCTCCATCACCCTCTTTTCCATTTTCCAGCAATGCCATGAACATCTCACACGACCCCGAGCTGAGCTCAGTTGCTGCTGGTAACACCAAACTTGTGGGATGGATCCCTGCAAGGGCCATTCTGATCCCTGTGGGTCCCTTCCACCCCAGAACCCTCCCACGACCTGAAGACCCGAGTCCCCGTGCTCTGGGCCACTGAGGGGGGGTCGTTGGCCACAGGAACCTACCAAGGACTTCTGGTCGTAGCCCGTGGGCTCCAGCGAGGCGTTGCTGCCTCTCCGCGAGTCCCCGAAGGCGTGCAGGGAGTCCAGGTGTGGGGAGCACTTTGGGGTGGGCATCGGGGTGGCCGCCGTGCGCATGATGATGGGCGGGGGCATGGCCCCCCTGGCCTCCAGGTGCCCGTTGGGGGTGACAGCCAGGGAGTACATCTTCATCTCTGCACAGAGGGGGACAGAGGACGCCACGTGAGGGGACCTCCAGGGACTCTGCCAGCCGGAGCTGTGGGCAGCAAGGTCCCCCCACGGCGCCGAAAGGCGTCAGGTGAACGTCACAACCTCTCAAGGGGCCTTCGGGAGCTCAGTGGCCTCCAAAGGAATCATGGAATTATAGAATGGCGTGGAAGGGACCTTGAAGATCATCTCATCCCATCTCCTCAGTCCAAACCCCTTCCACAGGCAGCGGTGCCACCCTCTACATCAGGTTGCTCCAAGCCAGATCAGGAGATCAACCTGGAGATCAGGTTGCTCCAAGCCCTTGGAGCCCTGAGCACTTCCAGAGAGCTTTTGCTCTCTGCTCCTCGGGATTTAGAGAGCGGAATTACAGTTTTGGGGCTGGCAGAGAATTTCCAGGCTGAATTCCACCTAGGAAGGGATTTTTATGATTCTGCGATGTGACCGAAGCTCCCTCAGGGGAAGGCACTCAGCAAACACTGGGGACAGGAAGTGGAAGTTGCTTTTACACACCCACAACACAAAAATCTGACAGCATGGCACCGTGGCCATCCCAAAAATCAACTATTTTAGCTGTATGTCAAGAACAGGCTGCAAAACCCAATATTTACACTGGACCAACCCAGACCTAATGCCTCCAGCCCTGTGGAATCCCATAACAGCACCAAAGGCTGGTTTCAAACCCCAAACTAGAGCTGAGTTTTACTGGGCTGAGTGGATCCTGGCTTCATATCAGAAATCAACTGATATTTCAGAATCAGCCCCGAGGAAGGGGAAGGATGGGCAGGGAAGGATGGGCAGGGAAGGAGGGGCAGGGAAGGAGGGGCTGGGATGGAGGGGCTGGGCTGTATGGGGTGTGAAGGATGGGGAATGAA
>VWPU01011415.1:0-77614 GCA_013398955.1 Callaeas wilsoni | reverse complement strand
GGCAGGGAAGGATCGGCAGGGAAGGATCGGCAGGGAAGGATCGGCAGGGAAGGGGTTCAGGTCTGCAGGGAGAAATCCAAGCCAGCGCCTTACCCCTGCTCTGTTTGTTCCACTGGGTGCTCTTGCAATAAAATTTGCTTTAACTGGCTCTGTTCAGCTGCTGATTTGTGCACAAACCCCTGACCTGCACCCTAGAAATCCACGGGGACACTCTCATTCGCCTTGAGGGTGGAAATTTCAGCTAAAATTTGTTAATCTGCCATGCACATCCCTCCTGTCCCTGTGTGTGTTACGCACCAAGAGCTTCACACTGGAATTGTTAGAACTTTTTTGCTGTTGAGTCTCTGGCCCCTCTGAGTCTCATGGGGACACACAATCAGCCCTGGACTCGGGCTGACAGCACGTTCAGCCCTGCTTTCTCTTTCTGTGTCACCTGAGCAGAGGTGACAATATTTATTTCCTCCAGAAAACTCTCATTATTTGAAGGTGGTGCAGATTTGGTGCTGTGGGTTCCTTCCCAACCATTTGCAGGGGACATTTGATCACCTGGAGTTGGGGATTTGCTGCCTCGTCTCCGGACCGAGCAGCTCCATCACCTCCTGGTGATGCAGCTCTGCCTCAGCTTCCCCAGCAAACGATTCTGCCCCTTCCTCAGCTGAATCCCACCTGCTCCCCACTGCCAACATTTCCTTGGCTCAAACAAACCCTGGGTTAGAAGCCTTTGGAGGGATCCTAACAGAGCCCAAGCTGGGAATCAAAGGATAGAGGAGCTAAAGTGGCTCCTGTTTGCCATCACTCCCTCTGCTAAAGTCTGTGATCCCTTCTTGTCACCCCTCTGGCTGCGAAGCGAAGGCTGTCACCTCCAATTCCGTGTTTTTGGTATGCCAGAGCAGTGTGGGCCTTCCCTCACACCGACTGCCAGGCCCTCCTGGAACACAAATGAGCAGCAACATTTTCCATCCATCAAACCTCACCCAAATGCATTTTGTGTGGGAAACCAAAAGGAACAGATGAGAACATGATTGATTGGAAAAGCTGCCGAGAAGTGGGGTGAGAACATTGCTGTCAGCAAAGCACTCTGTGCTAATGGCACAGGAGGAAGGACGAGACACAGCTAAAAATTCTTGGGGATGTTTAAATTAGAAAAACATCTGTCTGAAGGAAATATCAATGCTCATTTAGCTTCCCCTACACTTTGCAGAGCTGCTCTGGTGACTTAGCCATCAGATTAATTGCCAAATAAACTGGATTCTCCCACTATGGAAGCAGAGTTGCAGCTCCCAGGTTCCCAGGAAAACGCAGACACAAAACCCCCACCTGTTGCTCGGAGGTCTTTCAGCTTCTCAAACTCGTCCTCGAAGTTGGCAGATGTCTTGTCCTCATCTGTGTCTGACCTGTTGGCATCGCCCTGCGGAGAGGAGGAGGGCAATTAACAGACCCAATTCATTGGGATTCCTCAGCAGCTCAGAGCCACCTCTGCTCCCCGTGGCTGCTTCAGACCAAATTCCCTCTGACAGTGCCCTGGGAATGATTCCAGGCAAGTCCCTCTTCCTCATTTTCACTCATTTGGGCACTGGGACAGAAAGGCTGCTGCCGTGGTTGTCACCATGTCCCTGTCATGTCGCTGTGCTTCCTACACTGCTCCAGGCTCCTGGAGCAGCACATCCCAGGGGAAAGCATCACAGAGCAGCTGGAATTGCAGGAATGACTGAAAAAACCTGGCACGGTGGGGTTCCTTGTTTGCTCTCTCCCTGATCCCAGCTGAAAGCCCTTAGTGTTTGATGTCAAAGGATGCCAGAGGGTTTTAATTCTGTATTTGACAGCACTTTAGGTTTGCCTTAGATCTGGAACCCCCGATTTGCTTCCTCCGTGCTGGCTGGGAGCAGATCGTTTTGGGAACTCTCTTGGCAACCTGAGGCAGAGGGAATGAGGCCAGTTTGCCTGGCAGCCCTGCACCATCTCAGGACAGGGAAGAGCCACCCCTGCCCTGCCTTTCCTCCTGCAAGTCCAGCTCATTTTCCCTTTTGTACATATCTGCTACCAAAATCGATCGGCCTGGGACAGAGGAGCCGTCCTCAGGTTCTCCCTGCTGGGGGAGGGATTCCAGCAGAATGTCAGCAGGACTATGGCTGGATTCCTCAGGACTGCAGAAATCTGTGCAAATTGATAGCAAATGGCTGGATTAAAGAGCTGATCCCAGAAAAAGAAGCACGGTTCCTTGCCCGGTGCCTGAACAAATCCCCATGGTTTCTAGAGGCACGGTGCTGAAGTGGCAGTGAGCTTCATTTTGTGTGTGATTTATTGCAAAGCGCTGCAGCCAGGGTGACTGAAAGGCTCGAGCTCCCCGATTCATCTTCTCTGTTTCGCAGCAGAAACACCAGTGCAGCGTGGATGAAAGATTCGCACAATTTTGGAAGGTTTGCCTGCTCTCCCAGAGCAGCTCTGGGGGAGATTTCAAAATGACGTGGGAACAGTGTAAGCACAAACATGCAATTATAGCCCTGTTTGAAGTCTGGCTACTTGTACTAAGCACAAATGTACTAAAAATGGGATTGTGGCCATTTAAGTCTGTTCTCTTCTAGGAAAACTCCTGGCAAACTTGCTCCAAAGGGAGAGCAGGGCCTGAGATCAGGCTGAGAGTGTGTGCTGTGGTTCACAGGACAGTTTTTAGCATCCTTGCTGAAACCCTGCTGGTGGTTCTGAGTTGAGAGCAGCTCTCGGCTGCACAAATCTCCTGGGAGTCCCTTTCCAGATAAAGGAAAGAAACACCTGAGCAAATGGAGGAGAAATTCTCCTCACTGCCTCCTGTGACTGCTCAGAACACAGAGGGCAAAGTCAAAGAGGTCAAAGCAGGGATTCTGCCACGTTCCCAACGTGGCACCAGAACCAGGGATGACAAAGGCAAACCCAGCTGCACTGAGAATTCTTCTTCGGTTTGCAGCCAGAGCACCCTGGCGCAGTGGAAGGTGCCCTGCCGACAGCAGGGGATTGGAACGAGGTGATTTTTAAAGCCCCTCCCAACCCAAACCATGCCAGGACTCCGCGATTTCGAAGCTCCAGGCTTGAGAGCAGCCCTGAGAGGGGTTTTGTGCAACGCCTCTCCTTGAGACAAGTGACAAGCCCCCAGGCCTGGTGGCAGGGGTGATAATAAACGGGAGTGGAGAGCAAAGTGTGCCCCGCAAATGTCACGCCTGTGGCTGCTGCCCTTTGGGGAGGCAGCGTGGGGGGACTAATCCGGGCTCGGGAAAGCAGAGCTTACACGCGTTTAAATCACAGCTCTGGAAGGAGCCCTTAGGGCTGAGCAGGGAAACCACAGCCACTCGTCTGGAGGGGGAATCAGGCACTTGGAGAGTTCTGCCCAGCCCTGGCTGCACGTCAGCTCGAGGTGCAGCCTCCCAGGGGGCAGGGAAGGAGCGGGATCTGCTCCCCATGAGCTGCCGGGTTCCTGAGCCGAGAGAAAACTTCCTTCTGCCTTAGAGCACCATCCTAAACTGAGAATTTAACGTTAGGGACCTGAAAACCTGCCAGGTTGCTGAGAAGAGAGAAAACTTCCTTCTGCCTTAGAGCATCATCCTAAATATCTGAGAATTTAACGTTAGGGACATGGAAACCTGCCGGGTTCCTGAGCCAAGAGAAAACTTCCTTCTGCCTTAGAGCATCATCCTAAACTGAGAATTTAACGTTAGGGACCTGAAAACCTGCCAGGCTGCTGAGAGGAGACAAAACTTCCTTCTGCCTTAGTGCACCATCCTAAACATCTGAGAATTTAACGTTAGGGACCCGGAAACAGCTTTTGAACAGCTGGGCTCCTGGCCTTGAATATTCCAGAAGGGACGGAGTTCCAAGGAAAGGCCTGGCCTCGGAGCCAGGCTCGTCCTGCCTGGTCCCCAGGACTGGAACTGGCTGGAACGTGTGGAATCAGCACACGGGGTCATGTCCAGCACAGCTTTGTGAGGGGCAGCTCCTGCTTAGCAACCCTGATTTCCTTTTAGGACGAGGTAACCCACCCTTTTCGATGGAAGCCAGTTGATTTGATCTTTTCGGATTTTAGTAAAACTTTTATATATATTGAAAGCCCGAGTTCCACCACATAGAAACACGAACCTTGGGATATACGAGAGATCTGGTGAGTAAAATTAATCCTAAATTATTTCTTCTAAATCACACAGCACACCACGTAAAAGATCAAAGTCCTGGTCCCCCAGTCCCCATTCCACATCCACTGGGCTTCAACTGCAAAGACTGATCCAGAAGAGCTTCACCTGCCCAGGACAGATCATCTGCACCCCTTAAATTTAGGGCAGCAAAGATTGACTTGGAAGAGCTTCATGTGCCCAGGACAGATCATCTGCACTCCTTAGATTTAAACTTTAGGGCTGCAAAGATTGATTCACAAGAGCTTCATGTGCCCAGGACAGATCATCTGCACCCCTTAAATTTACGGCTCCAAAGATTGATTTGGAAGAGCTTCACGTGCCCAGCACAGATGATCTGCACCCCATAAATTTCAATTTAGGGCTGCAAAGATTGATTCGCAAGAGCTTCACGTGCCCAGCACAGATGATCTGCACCCCATAAATTTAAATTTAGGGCTGCAAAGATTGATTTGGAAGAGCTTCACCTGCCCAAGACAAATAATCTGCACCCCATAAATTTAAATTTAGGGCTGCAAAGATTGATTTGTAAGAGCTTCACGTGCCCAGCACGGATGATCTGCACCCCTGAGGTTCACATTTCAGGCTGACTGCAGGGGGGTTTTCCCTGACACGGCTCATTCCTACAGTGTGGGTGAGTTCTGTGCCCCTCCCTCAGCCTGGATCTCTCACCTCTGCCTGGAATCCTTCCACCAGGATGGCCACCAGGAGGTTGAAGAGCACGTAATTGCCAAAGGTCATCAGGGCCACGAAGTAGAGGGCGGCCCAGGAGGAGGTGGAGGCCATCCCGTTGTACAGCACCACGTTCCAGTCCTCCTGCGTGAGGATCTGCAGGGAAAGGGGAGGCTCTGAGTTACTCCAGTCCCCCGTGCCCAGCAGCTGCACTGAAACCCTGCCATTCTTCCTCTCCTTCTGACCTTTCCCTGAGCGAAAGCACTCGCGGGTCCCGTGAGATGAGACAGCAGAAATTGCCTTTATTTCGCTCCTTGCCTGTGATTTCAGGTCGCATTTTAGAAATTCCCCGTGTTTAGATCTTTGCACCTCTGCTGGCCGAGCCTCCCCTCCCTGCAGGAAGGTCTGGCACTGCCCTGCCCGGAGAGGGCTGGTTCAGATCCGGGATATCCTGGTGGGAAGGATGCGCTGTCCTAACCCCGTTATTTCACGGAGGAATTGCCTCCTTTGATAAGCATCAGGAGATAACAGACCTGAGGCCACAGATCTCGTCTGCTTTCAGGCTGCTCCTTAGAAGGCAACTGGAGCTGAAGGAAAGGGTAAGGGACAGGATATTTAATGGGATAAATGACATTGGGTGGCTCCAGAAACCTCAGGGAAGAAAAGTGGCTTCCTTTAGGTAAAAACATCGAGTAAAAAAATACCAAACACTGCAAAGCCTTGCTTTTAGGGATCTTCCTCTGGGATTTCCACTCTCCAGCTTCCCTGGAGCTCAAAAATCCCGGAGGCCTTAGGAGGATGGATGACAGGCTCATGTTCCACAGTAATTCTTGCGATGGAAATGGCCTCAAACCCCCCAAACCAAGGTGGCTTTGGGGACAGGAGTGCTGCACTGAGTCATGCTGCTCAATAACCTTCCTGGGACACGGGACCGAGCCTTTGTGCTCCGTGCCAGCTGCATTTCCCAAGGGACTGGTAGGAGAAATGCAGCAATCTGTGTGTCGGGAAGGGAAAAATGGGAAGCTCTGGGGCTGATTTGTCCTTGCTCCTTTGTAAGAATTTACATCCACAGCGAAGGCTCCAGACTGGTTTCCACCTTGAGTGAGGCCGTGCTGAGCACCTGCTCTGCCTTTAGAAACTTTATTTACACTTGTTGTGCTCGGATTCTAAAGCCTGAGCTTTGAAACGCTAAAGTCTAAACTTGATATTTAAAATATCCTTGAAACAGCAACTGATTCCTCTGCTGTGGAACCCGCCAGGAACTTCAGGCACAAACCAGAACTGGCTGTGGAGGAGGCACAACTTTTTATATCACGGCTTTCCCAGCACCTCCAGCTCTGATCTGTGAGGGGATCTGTCACTCCCACTTACACGGAATGGTTTGCAGAGGGCATTTTTGGGGCACTGAAGGAGATCTGCAGAGTAGGAGCAGGACGGGCAGCAAAAAGGAAAATAAAGGTGGATTCCCTCCTTTTGTTGGCAAGAGATGTGGACAGCGCTGATTTTGAGCAGATTCCTTCCCCATCAGGGCTTTTAGACCCAGAAACACCAGCTCTGCCCTAATAACCCTACGCTGCTGCTTCACTCCAAGTTTGACACCTCTTGGAGGAGTTTTTGGAATAAAAACTCCCCCTGCTCCCCCTTAAAACGTCCCCGAGGACCCAGAGCTTACCTGGAACACGGTCACAATGGCCCAAAGCAAGGAATCAAAATTCTTCCTGTCTGGAACTGTGTCTCCCGTGTCGGTTTTCAGGCTGAACTTGCATCCAAAAAGATGCATGCCAAGGATGCTGGAGGGGGGAAAGAGGGAGATGGAAGAAACACGTGGGTGAAATGTGGTAGCAGGGAGGATTTTCAGGGGTTTTATGGATACTTTTCCACTCTCAGTGGTTTTTTTTTTGACCCTGCAGTTTGGTTGTCCTGCCTCACATTTCATTCCAGCTGTCTGCACTGAAGGTAAATCCAGGATCTCCTTTGTCTGGAAAAACGACAAAGCACGTCGCCAGCTCCCTGGTTTCCAAGCAAAGGATCCTGAGGGGTGTTGGAGGCCCAAACAGACAGAAACCTTGGAATCTGCACAACTTTCATCCCAAATATAACACCGGTAGGGTCCGGTCAGTGACAGGCACAGCTCAGGAGCCTCTGAGGGGCAATTGTTGCCTGTTTGTGTCCTTCATCCACCTCTGGAATGACGGCATTCCATGAAAACCAGGCTGGAAAGGGGAGAATGTCCCGTTGTGACCCCTTCCCCCACGCAGGCCGCGCATCCCTGACCCCAGCCACACATTCCTCGCTCGAGGAACGAGGCCTCGAGGAAGAGCCGCCGGCCGGGGACGTACCTGAAGATGAAGATGAAGAGCATGAGCAGCATGCAGAAGGTGGCCACGTTGTCCATGGTCTTCATGAGCACCACGAGCTGGCGGCGCAGCGCGGGCATGAACCGCACCAGCTTCAGCACCCGGAGCAGCCGGAATGTCCGGAGCACGGAGAGGCCCCCGTCCGACTGGCCGATGATCTCCCAGACACTGCGGGGACACGGGGACACCGCTAGGACCAGCGGCTCTGCTCCGTGGGAGCTGCTTCCCTGCGGGAACGGCCCCTTTGCCTGCTCCTTTCCCGCTGCTGGAAAAGCGCCTTCGCTCCCCAGCTGTGCGGTCGCGCCTCTCGTGGCACAACTCGTCTCCTTCACAGCTGGTTTCGGTTTAAATTCCCTCCTTAATTCCCTTTTTTTCCTGGGGTCCTCCGTGTCTGCACCACTACAATGACGTGGATCACGATTTTGTCCCAGGAATATCCAGAGGGATGGTTTTTTTGGGGGGGGTTGGTCCGATCAGGCCACACCGTGACCTCTGTTCCGAACCTTGGCTGCTCCTCCCTCGTCTGAACCACAGGGATGTGCCGAGGGCACTCTCCGGGTTTGCATCTCCATGTCCCTGGAATTCTTTGCCCCAAATGATCGGTTGAGGGGTGATGAGGAAGGATCCCAGCACGAGGTGAGGCCGGGGCAGCGTTCCCCGGGGAGCGCAGCGGAACAGGGCCTGGCCCTCCCCTCCCCTCCCGCTTGCCCAGCTCCAGCCGAGCTGCGGTGTTTTGGGAGAGGGAGGACACGCTGCTGGGATACGGACACTCCCACTATTCCTTTCCCAGGACCAGCCACGCTGCACTTCAGTGGAAAATCCACCCCAGTGCCAGACGTGTGGCATAAACAGATTTTGCTCTGCATCTGCCAGGTTGATTTACTTTGGGCAGCCCTCCTAAGGACAGGGATCTCCAAGTCCAGCACGACTGCAGGACACCCCAACCCCGGATTACCACATGGAATGCCATCCTGATCCCCATCCCACGCCCCCAGGCTGTCCGAACCCTTGGCAGAAGAGCCACAGTGGGGAAAGGACCGACAGTGACCTGATGACCACGATGATCCCGTCAAAGATGTTGTAGGGGTTCTTGATGTAGCCAAAGATTCCAAAGGCCAGGAGTTTCAGGAGCATCTCCAGGGCAAACATGCTGGTGAAGACGATGTTGCTGATCTCCAAGGCGTTGGTCAGCTCGTCTGGCTATGGGCAGAAAAGCAGCGTGGTCAGGGAAAATGGGAAAGGCAGGAATGTTCCTCCCACTGGGGTTTGTGCTCCTTCTGGAAAGCCACGGAGAAGGATAAATGTCTGAGGGAACAGCAGGTAAACCTCCTGGAGAGTGCCTGCGAGTTTTACTGGAATTACAGGATGTCAGCCCGGTTCTGGAGCAGCTGCAGAACAACTGTGCCCAATCCAAAATAATTAAAACCACAAAAGGAGAGGGTTTGTTCACTACTCCAAGATACAATTATCCATGGCTGGAATGACTTATCTGCCTGGATTCGCATGGATCAGTCTGCTTTTACTGCACTAACTCCAGCAGAACTTCATGGATGCTGCTATATCCAAACCAGGAACACTGGTTTGGATATAGGAACGTCAGCACAGCTCTATTCATTAAAACGAAGCATTTTTCTTCCAGACATCTCCGAAGAGAATTAGGGAAAAAATGAAACCAATTAAAGTCAGCGGGATCAACTGGAGTCAGCGGGATCAATTAGAGTCAGCCCCCAAAATGGTACTTCCTAAAACCAGCAGATTTTAAGTGACAGCAGCGTGGCCCTGAGTGCCAGTATTGCACTCNCCAGCAGATTTTAAGTGACAGCAGTGTGGCCCGGAGGATCTCTGAGTTTCTCTGGGTGTACAGAACTTAGTGGAGCTGAAATCCAAGATTTTTCCATGCCCCTCCTCTATCCCAGCACCACATTCCCTCGGGCTCCAACCTTGTTTCCAGACGGAGCCAGGGACGTTCCATTCCTTTCCTGGGAAGCGCAGCAAAGGCTGCCCGGTGCCCAGGCTCCCGAACGCGGCAGGGACAGATGGGAAAAGGAGGGATCGATTTGTTCCCTCGCCGGAGCTGCTCCTTCCAACAGCACCCGGCTCCGCAATGAGCATTTCTAGTTCCAGGCCTGCTCCTTTGCAAGACAAAATGAGTCTTTTTCATTTCCTTTTCCTCAGTGTAACGACATTGTCTGGGAAAAGGTGTGATTTTCATATCTGACTCATCTCCTGGACTGATAATAATTTCCTTTATTCCCCATCCCTCGTTAGGAGGGTCAAAATTGGCTGGTTTTTGGGGAGGTTGCTGCACTATCTGAGGTTCTAAAGGAGAGACCACTGTGGCACCATCACACTGAACTCCCCACTCTGCAAATCCAACCCTTGGCAGTGGAAGGAGAGGGTGAAAGATTTCGCCGGGATTTGGGAAGAGCCCACACATCCCCTCCAGCCGTGGGCTGCTAATGAGCCATCATTCACTGCTAAATTACTCCCCGCAATCGTCTGTCTGCTGCTCAGCCATTTATCCAGGGGGAAGAGCACTCAAAGCTCCTGGTTCTAATCCATAAACCCTAATTGCCATGGGATACCGGGAGAAGGGCTGGGAAATTTTCAGTTCTTTGCTCTCCAGCCAGCAGCTGAGCAGCAGGGCCCGATTCCCTCACATCGGGCAGGCCTCATCTCTCCTATTCCTTTCCCTCACAATGCCAAAATAACCTGGGAAGAGGCAAAAAAACCCCCCAAAAAAACAACAACCCAGCTGAGGCTCAGAGCTGCTCTGGAATGGAATTTAACCAGCTCTCCACAGAGACTGATCCTAAAATAGCCCTGCAGGCTTCCAGACTGGCCTGCTCCAAGCCACGGTGGTGACAGGACACCGTGCTGGCAGCGTCCCCGAGCTCTCTGTCAGGACCTGGCATGTTCAGGGTCCCCCCAGGCAGGGCTGGAGAAGGGAATTCTTGACAAGGAGCAAAAGAACTCATTAAAGTCTCGTGTCCATGGGAGCTCCTGGAACAGGGTGTTGGTGGCAGCCTGGGGAGGGCCGAGGCTGGGAAATGAATGGCAAGGAATCACACAGAATCCCAGGATCACTGAGGCTGGAAAAGGTTTCCCGGACCATCGAGTCCAACCTGTGCCTGTGAAGCCTTAGGATTTCAGCTCTTGTGTTTTCCACGTTTGCAATCCTGCAATTCTCTGGTGTAGGACTGGAACCCCCCGCAGAGCGCCAGCTGCTGCTTCCCCGTCCTGCTCAGACACAACCATTCCTCTCCAGGCCTGGGAATCGAGGACACCTGACGGTCTCAGGCCCCGAGAAATGGAACCAAAAGTGAGTTTGGGGGGGAGCAAACTTGGGGTAAATGACTTCATTACCTGGAACCGTAATTGGAAGGTTAACCCCCAATGTGCAAACGGACCAAACTGATAAAAGTGTGAAAACCCGTGACCCGTCGTCCATTTTTTGGGTGTGGCCCCTGGGGGGGCTTCGTCCGCCTCAAAATGCACCTGAAGGCCCTTCAATAAACATAACTGCTCTTTATTCCCTTAATTTTGTCTGGCCTCTGGTTTTAGGTAGCCCCAAAAGGCATCACCTGATCCCCACCTTGTCACCAGCCCAGAGCGCTGAGTGCCACGTCCAGGCCTTCCTTGGACTCCACCACCTCCCTGGGCAGCCCATTCCAGGGCCTGGCCACCCCTTCCATGGAGAAATTCCTCCTGATGTCCAACCTGAACCTCCCCAGGCACAGCTGGAGGCCGTTCCCTCTCATCCTGTTGCTGATTGTCTTGGAGAAGAAGCCGCCATCATTCTTGACGGGAATCTGCACCTTGGTGGGTTTGTTCTGTTTCCCCTGCTCTTTCCCAGCACTTTTTTTTGCTGGGAAACATGGAAAACCTGCCCACTGCCATTCCCAGAACCTCGTCCTCTCCCACAGAGCAGCAGCCTCACCCATAAAGGCAAACGAAGTGTGGGGTTCTCCGAGCTCCCCTTGCTGCTGCCAAGGGTCACAATTTTATCATGAAAATTTGGATTCCTGGTGATCACTTCGAAATCCCTGATCCTGGAGTGATGCGGATACTGAAGCACAGAATCGCTAAGGTTGGAAAAGGCCTCGAAGGTCATCGAGTCCGACATGATAAGACAAACTCAGAGTCACCACCAAAAAAGTCAGTGTCCAGTCTGAAAAGCTGAACCACTCCAAGGCAATTAAAAAGAATTTGTACATTGTTTTTCTTTAAAACTCCCAAGTTTTTGAAGGTGAACCCAAGATCTTCCTGTGGAGCACTGAGCCAATCCTGAATTTATCTCCCGATTTCCTTTGACAATTTGTGCCCTTTTTGCTTTGTCTCCAGCACCACGACTTTTGCTTCCTATCGAAGTTCAGGAGAAAATCCGCAGTGATCCGTCAGGGAGGGGAGAGAGGCCACGAGGAACGGGGACAGGAGAGGACAAGGAGGTGGCCTGGAACGCCAGCAGCTGAGAGCAGGAGCTGATCCAGCAGATTGGAGCACGGGAGGACGCCTGGGAAAGGTTGACGGACGGCTGACAGTGCAAAACCTCACCTCAGGGATCTTCACTATCCTTCTGGGATGGTGTTGGGAGCGAGGCAGCACTAATGTGATGACAGGGCCAGCTGTGAGCAGGGATGTCGGCGCAGGATCCTGCTGGGACACCAGGCAGGACCCGCCGGACACGGACAAGGATGGATAGCCCTGAACGGCGGCCAAGCTGTTGCTGGGAGCTTGGGGATTATTGGAGTGGAAGCTGAGGAGCAGATGAGCCAAACTTCCAATGCTCCAGCCTTCCAGTGTAATTACCTTCTCCTGACACCAACGGGAGCCGGGGAAACACGGATATTTTTATGCCTTCTGAAATGGTTTATTGCTCGCAGCGCAAATTTCCCGCTTCTCTCGCTCGCTGACGAGCAAAGATCCCCGAGGAGGGTCAAGGAAGGGACACTCAAGACGGATTTGGCCATTCCCCTGGAGTCAGCCACTAGGAGCCACTGTCGTTTTTTTTGTCCGAATTAAAGCCAATCCCAGAGCAGGAATTTTTCCAGGAGCCTTTTTCTCTGGGTGAAACAGAGCGCTGATTTGCTGAAAACAAAGCTTTTCATGGCAAGGATTATTTTCGTCCGACTTTCTGGCTGGAAGAAAACGAAATTGCAACAACACTTCCAAATTGCTGCAATGTCTCGTCGTGACCTTCTCAGAACTGGAAGCTTCAGGCTTTTGGCTGGAGAAGCGGCTGTGTCACGAAATGCAGCTCGGATTGGGACGGGTAACAAAGCTTGGCAGCAAAATGAGGCCCTTCCAAGAGAGTTGCTCTGAAGTGGTGGTTTTTGCTTTTTGCCAATTTTTTTCGAAGCCTTGGCGACTCTGACAGGGAAAATGCCTGCCCACCACAGGGCTCCGAGCTGCATCAGGAAAAAATTCCTTTTCCAAACACACAGAGAGAGAGCACAACCCCCCCGCAGCTTTGGGGAATCTCCACATCTTTTGCTGCTGCAGTTATTGACCTTTACACCAGTCCAGGATTCCAGAGCCAAAAGGTGACCAGGTGGCATTGCAGGGGGACCCAAAATGCTCAGGAATCCCCGGAAGATGGGAGAAGACTGGCAATGCTGGCACGAGGATCCCCCACTCTGGATGTGGAGGCTGGAACGGGAATGGCCATGCTGGAAATCATCACCAAAAATGAGCACAGAGTGGTTTAACCCCAAGTCTGGAAGGTCCCAGGGAACGCTCAAAAAAAGTTCAGATCTGAGATTGAAAATTCATCATTTCAGATTCAAATCGTCCTTGGGCTGCAGGAGTAAGTTTCCCACTGTTCAAGGAAAGGGCAGGAACTGTGTGGGATCGGTTTGGAAGATTTCAGCATCCTTGAGTTTAAAGTCAGAGCAAGCCTTGACTGCAGGCAGAACACGTCCCCTCTCTGCTGTTTCCATATTTATGCTACAGAATATTCCAGCAATTCCAAACTATGCTTTTATTAGGGACAAACCTCAAACAGTTCATTCCAAGTTCAGATAAACAGACCAAAAAAAAACCCCTTTCCTAAATAGTTTAGGTCTGGAAACCTCAGAAGCCCTTGCTGAGAATCTGTGCATTTAAGCAAGGTGCAGCACAGACCCCAGAGCCTCCCTGGAACCAAGGAATCCAATAAAAGAGAAACCAAAAATGGTCAAATTATCGATGGCTCCTCCAAGCACGGAACAAAGGAGTGGAATCTGCAGCCTCAGGCTCTCTCTGTGCACCTGAATTACTGCAGTTCTCCAGGGACTGGGGTCTCTCTGTGCCTCTTTTTCCTCTCTCCCATCTTCTCCCTCACCTCCTTTGATTGCTGCTCAAAATTTTACATAATTTAGGCTCAATCCCAGCAGGACAACTGGACACCTTTTTGCTCTGAAACTCGGCAGAAACAATCACACCCGCGCCCCTCATGGTGCAGAAAAGGGCTCTGCCACACCACCTCCTTCCTGCTGAATGACCAGGGAAGTTTCCAGAGTGAAAAAAAAACCGTGTTTTGCTTCAGAAATCCCCCTCCAAAGCAGCTCAGCTTTTCCTGAGCCGGGAGAGCTGAGAGTGGCAGAGCCCCGAGGAGCAGTAAACAAACCCAGAACATTGAGTCTCATAAACATCCTTTGCACTCGGGTTGTTTTTGCTCTTAGTCCCGAGCCTAAAGCTGTCAATGGGACTTGGAGCACTTGTTTATGTTGGCTTTTCTGCTTTACATTTTGCAGCTCAGCCCGAGAGGCTCTGACCGTGCCGGTAATGATCTGCCAGCCCCCGCCTGGCTCCCGGGCTCGCCCTGCTTCCTCCCCTCACCTCAATTTCGGGCGATTGTGATTGTCCAATTACCAGGTATTCCATTGCACCAGAGTTCACCTGTCTGCAGCCCCATGTCACGGAGTGAAAACCCCCAGGGAATGCAGAGAGAGGCAGGGAGAGGGGAGCAGGAATCCAGGGACCTTAAGGACCATCCAGTCCCACCTAGGGACACCTTCCACTATCCCAGGCTGCTCCAAGCCCTGTCCAACCCGGCCTGGGGCACTCCCAGGGATCCAGGGGCAGCCACAGCTTCTCTGGGAATCTGTGCCAGAGCCTCCCCACCCTCCCAGGGAAAAATCTGAGCATTCCCTGGCCAAGGAACAGGGAAGGAGGGGAGCTGTGGCATCTCCCAAGCGGGGACTCAGCGCTCGGTTACGCACAGAAGCGACAGGCTGCCCTCCGCCCTGCAATCTGCTGGCTTTTATTTACAGCTGGGTCATTCCCGTGCCTCCGGAGCAGGCTGGGGAAAGGACCTTTTCCAGGGAGTTTCAGGAGCCAGGGGCTGGCAGCGGAAGTGGAGCTGTCAGGGGATGTAAGTGACACCCCAGCAAAGATGAAGGCTGCGTTTTGACCTTTATTTTTTCTCTCCTTCTCTGCTTGTCAAAGATCAAACCGAGCAGTCCTGATGTTTCTGAGGTAAGCAAACAACCCAGCAAAGCAAACAAGCAGAAACCCCCCCAGCAACTGAAGACCTGGCTGCTTCCTCCTCTGCATTCCCTGCCTTTAAAAAAAAATCAAACCCAAAAAAGCCCAGGAATAATACAAGTGGGCTTTTCAGCTCCTGCATCTGAAAACATCCCCTGTGTAAACCATTTGGATGAAGTTTATTTACTGCAAGATTGGATTTTTCATGTCTCAAACTCAACTTCAAACTGGTTTAGTCAATCTAGACCACAGGAATTGCCTTCCTTTACGTGATAGAACTTCCTAAAACGAGGGTTTGCGTGGTGTTTTCCCAGGCTCATGAGCACAGTTCAAAGTTATTTCTGCTCTCCGGCCTTGGAAAGGGATCAGGGATTTGAACCAGGATATCCCAGGCCTGGAAACAGAGATATTTGCTATTTTGGGGTGCCACTGCCTCGAATTTAACAGCCAGACACAACCACAACCTCTCAGAAGCACAAGCCGTGCTCAAGAAGGGTTCCTCTGTCATTAATGCCTCTCCTAAAAGTTGTGGCTTCAAGGAGTTCGTGCTTCCCACTGGAGGGAAAAAAAAAAAAAAAAAAAAAAGTTTCACTGAGAGATTTCCAAATGGGCTCTGCTTCAAAGTAGGCTGGAAACAGAAGGAAAAAGAGATCTCCCGGTGCCTGCTGATGGATGTTCTCTCTCTGGGTTTGGAATTAAAAATGGGGAATTTATTCCCTCAGTCACCTCCGCTCTCAGGTTTTATGCTTCCCTCTAAATGGGATCTTTCCTGTGGAGCGATAACAATTTAATTGAAGATAACTGACAGCAATTTTTCCTCCTTTCAATTGACCTACTTGATCTCCTAATGCTCTGTAGAATTCCTTTTTAACTCTCCGCTCCGTGGTTAACAATTCCATACCCAGACGCAGGACTCTGCTCCTTCCTGGGGCTGCAAACGGGACACTGGGGGATGGAGGAAGCACTAAATCCCAGAGCCGGCAGAGTTCAGGTTCTCCAGCAGCGTCCAGATTCCAGAGTCAGACATTCCCCGGGATTTTTGTGCCAGTTCATCACATTTGGGTTTGGATATTGGGAAGGAATCCTTCCCTGGGAGGGTGGGGAGGCCCCGGCACAGATTCCCAGAGGAGCTGTGGCTGCCTCTGGATCCCTGGCAGTGCCCAAGGCCAGCTTGGACGGGGCTGGGAGCACCCTGGGATAGCAGAAGGTGTCCCTGGGGATGGCACTGGATGAGTTTTAACCTCCCAACCCAACCCATTCCAGGATTCTCTGTCTCCTGGCTGGGAATGTTTTCTCCAGAAGCCGCATCTCCCTCTCCCGCCAGAAGAGCCACGGAGCAGAGTTTGTTCCCTGGGATAATCAACTTCCTTCGGAAGCTTCCCAGGCAGAAGGTCCCACGTGGCAGAACATATTTGCAGTATTACTTTCCCATTTCTCAGTTTCATTCAGCGAAATGCAATTTCATTTCGAGCGACATAAATGCCAAGCAGGATTAGATCAGCTGCTGCCTCCTCTGGCCTCTGGAGGAGGGGACCCGGGCAATCTGAAACGTTATCAGCAGAACTGTTTGGCAAAGCAGGGCAATCAGCTGGATTGCATCCGGAGAGAGGATCACTCGAAGCGACAGATGGCTCAAAAATAAGCCTCCAAATGACAAAAACCCCACCCAAACCCCATAAAACGACGCCCTAAAGCAGGCCAGAAGCACTGGGGTTCAGCTATTAAATAAGAAGTCACAGCAGGAAGAGCCAGCTCTCCAAATAAGCAGGGAATGTCTCCAGCAAAGCCCCAGGAGCAGCTGGGAGAACTGGAGTCTGCACACTGGTCCCACCTGTCAGGAAAAAGAGGGAAAACGGGAACGGGGCTGCACTGAGGCCCCAACATGTCTCCTGTGCTGGGTGCTGGGGTCACCCTCAGGAAGATGCACCAGGAGATGCTCTGGCAACTTCCCAGCATTCCAGAAGTGGAGCGGTTCCTGGAGCCTTTTCCCTGGAAACAGCAGCAGGTTCCTCTCCGCTGCCATCCCGCCCTGCACGGCCTTGGCTCCTTTAAAAGCCTCTGGCCAAAATCCAGGGAATTTATCCAGCCTGAATCATTCCCATCCATATGCTGAGGAGTCCTTCAAAGCACCAGTGGATCTGCCGGGCGGGACGTCTCGGAGCAGGGCCCGGATGAGCCGGCTGTCATCCAAGAAATTTGGCTTCTCCCTCGCCACAAAAAAAATTACATTCACACGAGGAATTCTATCCACACAGGTCCTGCCCCCTGCAAAGCTGTTCTTGACCACGCTCTGCGCTGAAGTCGATAATTGATGGCCCCAAAATCATCAGGCCAATGCCCGAGATCAGCTTTGTTTGGCTGACTAACCACAAAGAATTAATTTAACAAAAAAAAAAAAAAAAAAAAGCGGCATTCCTACCGATTTACGGTTCTTTTTTTATATATTAATAAATGTATTTTTCTATTTAGGCTGAAGATATCTCGTATTTCATTAACTGGAAAAAAGAATGAGGCTCGACCTTTTCCTTTTAGGCGTGAACTGAGTCCTGGGATACAGAGAGCTGGAATATTTCAGATTGGGATACCCATGAAAACCACGGAATATGCTACAGCCCCTTGCAGGCAAAAAGGAACGACAAGGACCCTGCCTGAAGGAATCTGCATGAGAAATGAAGGTTGATTAAGGGTTTTTCTTGGAAAAATCCTCCAGCCACACCCCAGAACTGCCCCGAGGTTCCGGGTGCCCATCACGGGTGGCACCACGTCCACTGAAGGTGGCAGGGCACGCACACAGAGAGAGTAAAGAACCATTTCCCAGCTCTTTGATGCTACTTTAGCAACGATTCCATGATCTTTATCCAGCTCCTGGCTCCCTCAAACGCCGGGATCAAAGGCCTTTGGGTTGTCATTAGCGGGCAAACCCAATAGAAGTTGTTTACTTCGGCCGAGTTAATGGCACTGGAAATATTTAATTAAAAAATGGACACACTCTCCCTATTACTGCCAAGATGATTCAGAAGGGGCCACTTAAATCTGGTTTGTCAAGCCATTACTCATCCCCTGCTAACAGAGCTTTATGGAGAGTCCCTTTGGAAAAGGCACTTTGGTGACCCGCGGGCTCTGCTGCGGCCTCGGGAGACGAAACGCGCCAGGGAGACACGGCAGGGGCTGCTGCTGGGGAGGAAGCACGGGGATGTGTTTAGTCTGTGCTTGAGAAAGACCTCGGCTTAGCCATCTGTGCAGCCCAGGGAGAGGAGCTGGAGCGGCTGGATGGGGACACGGGTTCAAGGGGAGGGTAATTCCTGAGGAAAATGGGAGCCAGCGGCTGGGCCCGACCTCCGGGTGCCCCAGGGGGACGTGAAGAGGTGGGAGAGATTTTAAGAGGTTCAAGGGTCTTGGAATAGAAGGAGGAAATGAAAATGTCGGAGGACACCAGGAGAAAAGCTGAGGGTGTTTCTCATTTGAGCACGGGGGGGTTCTTTGTGGGTTTCCCTTTGGAAAACAGAATCCCAGGCTGGTTTGGGTTGAAGGGACCTCAAAGCTCATCCAGTGCCGCCCCTGCTATGTGCAGGGACATCTTCCTCTATCCCAGGGTGCTCCCAGCCCCATCCAGCCTGGCCTTGGACACTTCCAGGGATCCAGGGGCAGCCACAGCTTCTCTGGGCACCCTGTGCCAGGGCCTCCCACCCTCACGGGGAAGGATTCCTCCCCAATATCCCATCTATCTCTGCCCTCTTGTCAGGTTGAAGCCTTTCCTGGCACTCCAGCTCTTATCAACACTCTCTCTCCATCTTTCTTGCAGATTCCCTTCAGGCACTGAAAGGCCACAGTTTGGTCACCCCAAAGCCTCTTCTCCAGCCTGAACAATTCCAATTCCAGTTAATCCCAGTTAACCAGGAACGCTCACCTTCTCAATGCCATGAAACCTCTGACCACCCTGACAGGGGAAGGCTCCATCCTGCCTTAGAGCCTGAGGACGGACCAGGTGACTTGAGCTCTATTCATTGTGATTTTTGTGACACCGGATCAAAAAGGTCCCTTGGGATCTCAGGAGCCAAGTCATTCCTGGGGGAGTAATTCACATTTTCCATATGCTGATGAAGGAACCTCCTGCCCTTTTGTCTCCCAAGACTGGACTGCGCTTGGTACAGCCCCAACTTTGGTACAGCTTCCCAAAGAGAGAAACGCTCCCAAATTGCTGCAGATTCCATGGTTTAATGGCACGGAAATGACTGTCTGCAAATCCACGTCTGTAACCCAGGCAGCAGCTCCTCGGATCAAACACGGAGCCAGGAGAGCAAATCCAGGGGCAATCCACCTTTCCTCCCCTCCAGCAAACCCAAAGCAACTCCAGCAATCATTCCAAGCTTCTTTTTGTCCCGGAAAACACAAAGCTGCGACAGCCCAGGGTGCTCCAGCCCTCAGCCAAAGCAGGCAGATGGGAACCTTGGAGCTCCATGCTGTTCTTTCCAGTGAATTATTGATCCCTCCTTTTAGCCCCGAGCACCAGACTAAAGCAGCAATTAAACCCCGTCCACGAGGATCAGAAAGGAAAAGCAGAAAGACAAAAAGGTACAAAAGCAGAGGCTGTGCTTGCCAGCAGCCTCCAGCATGTGCAGCTGGCACCGGGAACGAGCCGCTCCCGGGAGCTCCTGCTCCATTTTAGCTCGGGAATTACGGAATCATGGAATGCCCTGAGCAGGGAGGGACACGCAGGGATCAGAGTCCACCTCCTGCCCTGCACAGACACTGCAAGAATCCCACCCTGTGCATCCCTGGGAGCGTTGTCCAAACACTCCTGGAGCTCTGGGGCTGGGACCATTCTGCCCAACACTCTCTAGGGAAGAGCTTTCCCCTAAAATCCACCCTAAGCCTCCCCTGGCACAGCTCCGTGCTGGACACCGGGGAGTGGAGCTCTCCATGGCCCTCAGGAGAAGCTGCAGGCCATTTGTGTCCGAGAAATTTAAAAACAACAACAACTACGAGCACCCACATCCCGCCTGCTCCCCGAGACAGGAGCAGTTTGTTCTCCTGAGGCAGGGAAGGACACCAGCGGTCAGGAAGGAATTCCAAGGCAGAGCTGCCCTCCAGCACTGCTGGATCACCTGGACGCTGCACGGAAGGGAAGCCTGGAGCTATCAAGTGGAAGCAAAATGCAGCAGGAGGGTTCAGCCACTCCTGCTCCTCATCACCTCTCTGTATCCCATAACCCGCTCTAGCTACAGGAGTTACACCTGGCAGAATTCCTTGATTTCGGAGTCTGGAGACATTTTCACCTTCCAGACAAAAAAACCCCTCCAATGAAATGAAATTCCATGAAACCACCACCAATATCCACAGAAATCACTGACCTGACTCCACACTGCAGTTCTCCAGGCGTATTTCTTCCTTACACTGGGAGAAGAACACAAAAGTCTGGGAGACAGCACTTCAGACTGAGGAGGCGACATTCCCTCGGATTTCTCTCATTCCTTTTACAGGAACGATGCCTCACCCCCAGGCATGCCCTGGATTTCAGTGTGGTTTTATTGTTACGGGAACAAAATGGCACAGGAAAAAAAAAAACCAACCCACCGGTGGTTCTAATTTGATATAATGGCATAAAATCACTGCTAAAATAATGACATTCAGCTGGCTTAGCCCTAACGACAGCAGCACTAATTAAAATTATTGCAATTCACTGTTACTGCGAGGTTGGTGAACACCTGAGACTCCTCCCCAGGCAGGAGTGGGTGAGTTTGGTTCTGGGGGCCGTTAATTCACCCATGAGCTGGGCAAAGGGGGCTGTTAACGAACACTAATTACCTACCACTAATTACGGCAGCGATAACCACACCTCTCCAATCACACCGAGATTCCCAGGCTCTGCCATCCCCCTGCCACATCCCACGTCCAGCTGGGGAGAAGCTGTCAGGCAGGGACAGCCCTGATAAATAAAGGATTTCACGGGGTTCCCCATCCCCGGGAGTGCCCAAGGCTGGGCTGGAATGCGCTCGGAGCAGCCTGGGCCAGGGGAGGGTGTCCCTGCCCACGGAACAAGATTCCCTTCAAGGCCCCTTCCAGCCCAAACCGTTCCGGGATTATTTCATTTGCAACTTTCTCTCTTCCATGCCCCGGTCAAGTTTTCCTCCTGGCTTTTCCCAGCCCTGCTGTGGCTCTGAGGGGCAGAAGTGAAGCAGCTCCGCCAGGAAGAGACACGAGGAGCAGACACAGAACCAGGGCTGCTCCAACCCCCTGCTCTGCCCAGACCCCGCGGCTGCTCCAGGGCCTGATCCACCTCCTGCTCCCAGGAAAACGGATCCACGTCCTCCAGGCAGGGATGGAACAGACAACACAGGCTGAATTTGCAGAGAGTGGGAGTGAAAGAGAATTTAGATCGCAGCTCCTGGTGGCTTTAATAAACTCCTGAAGCTGATGCCTTAGGATTTTAGCTTTTATATTTTCATCTATTTGCAATCCTGCAGTTCTTTAGTGTGTAACTCTGAGCTCCACACAGTGTGAGCAACTGCTGTTCCCATTTTGGTCACACACAACAATTCCTCTCTAGCCCTGAGAATCAAGGACACCCCACTGTCTCAGGCCCCGAGAAATGGGAACAAAAGTGAGTTGGGGGGGAGCAAACTGAGAGAATGGGACTGCACTGCCTGAAGCTGGAATTGCACAATTAACCTCTGATATGCAAATGGACAGAACTTCTATCTGTCCCAAAAACGTGTGGCTGTGTCCATCCTGGGTGCAGTCTCTGCGAGACTCCTGCACTGCCCAAGGTGCGCCCTGTGAAGGCCTTTCCATAAATCCCAGCCCTTTATCCTTTCCCTCTGCTCCAGGGCAGCCTCTCCAAGGCACCAAAGCTACGCCACCAACCCTGCACAAACCCCCGGGAAAGCCACGAGCTCCCAAACGCTCCTGCCCTGACTGAAATCCTCCTCGTGGGCTCCCCAAAGCAGGCAGACCACGCCGAAAGCTGTCAAATTATTTTATTTGCGGCATCCACAGCGGATCTCAAGCAATTATTTGCTATCAGCCAGGCTGGAGGAGGTGGCGAGTGTTTCCATGGCGATGAGCTGCCATCGCCTTGGTGACCGCGGGCTGCTGAAGCGCCGTGACCTCCGCACCGCCCAGCACAGCACGGAATTTCCTCCTCCCCTGGCTGATGATGGCTTTTATTCCAGTCCAGCCCCAGCCAGGAGTTGCCTCAGGTGGTTGTGCAGAGACGGGGAGGCATCCTGAGCCCGCGGCTGCCTGCGGTAGCCAACCCCGAATTAACCTTTCCCTCAAGTCGGCTGCAACCCAAGCCCAGCTCCAACCCCGGCTGCTCCTGAGCCTCAACCTGCGAACCAGAAAACGAAGCAGAGGAGGCCCAGCACTTCATTAGCCCCGACATCAAAAGCAAATTAATCTATCTGCGTTTAAACCTTTAAAGAGAGGTCGCACTGAGAGACAGATGTGCTAACGAGGTGCAGAAGTAGCTGGCACATCAAAAAGCGGCTTTGCAGTTTGCTCCCAGGTAAGGAGTTCATCCAGGTTTCTGTGGGGGACTCAGAACTGGGTTTGTCTCCCTCCAAAGCATCTCCAGACAGAGTTTGTGTTATCGTAGAGCTCACACGGCAGGAAATTGTTGCACCTCTGCCTTCGAGTGCTTCCACTGCTTCCCTTCCCAACTTTTATGGTTGGACACGTGTTCCTGCCGGGCTGGCAGCCCGAAACCCGGTCCCGCTGAAGCAGGCACAACCCCTGCACTCTGCAGCCCCAAAGTGGCTTCCACGGAGATGCCAGAAAGCGGGAACAGCACCTTCGGGTGCAGAACTGGGCACGGCAGAAACTCGGGAGAGCAGCACAGGCTGGGGGAGAGGAGTGGGGAGGGAACGGGGGACCCGCTGGCCCTGAGCTGCAGGGAATGGGGTCCCAGTTCGGCTCCACTCACGGAATTATGGAATCATGGAATGTCCTCATTGGGGAGGACCCACAAGGATCACCCAGTCCAGCTCCTGACACCCCAGCAATCCCACCCTGTGCGCCCCTGGGAGCAGTGTCCAAACGCTCCGGGAGCTCTGGCAGCCTCGGGGCCGTGCCCGTTCCTCTGTTTGGTGCCCCCTCACCTTTCCCTGAAATCCAGCCTAGACCACCCTGACACAGCTCCAGCCATTCCCTGGTCCCAGAGAGGGAGGTTGGAGCTGCCCCTCGGGAGGAGCTGCAGATCCCGAGGAGTCTCCCCTCCAGGCAGACTGAGGCAGGGAAAAGCCCACGGACATGGCCAAAACTTCACATCCTGTTGACAGAACTCCCTTGAGCCACACGGAGCCCAAACCGGAGTGCAGTGACCCTAAAGAGACACAGCCACATCCTCTAACAAGTCCTTCTACTCCAAGTACACTATTCCCGAGTAGATTTGATACTTTCCAGGCCAAATTCCTCGTTTAAACAAAAGCCAGAAGCTATTTTGTCTTATTTCAGCAAACCTCCCTTAAAATCACCCGGCCAGGAGTTCACACTTCAGACACGGGAGCGAGGAAGCACAAGGGGACAGTGCCAGCGTGGCAGGGGACACTGGGCAGCCTGGGGGACGGGCAGAGCATCCCTGCCTTCAGCCGCAGGAATTGGGACATCTGGGGAACACAGCAGAAATGTTCTGGAGCATCGTCTGCCTCCCGGTGAGTGCTCACCCCTGAGATTTGAACATATGGCTGCAGCAAGCCCGCCTAGTGCCAGCCTGGTTCTTTAACCACCAAACCAGCCCCTCAGGCTCCCCGGGCTGCATTTTCCCTCTGTATCATACAAGGGAAAAGAATTCGATTTGGGGCTTCGAGAGTTGCCAACGAGGATATACAATTAGAGAAATATTCGCTGCAGATGATGATAAATAACCCCGGGCTGGAGAACCTCGGGAAAGATCTGTTCTGCAGGCGGGTGTGATGACACAGAGCCTTCTGCAGGGCTGTTTTACAAGCTTTCCGCTGAGCCCAAACTTGTTAACCTTCATTTCCCTGCCTGTTTGCAGAGGAGTGACAGCTGCAGCCGTAAATCCAGCAGTCGGGTTTGGTGTCGGAGTTAAAAAATCAAATATGGATGAAACCCTCTGCTGTTGCACACTGGCGAGCAAGGAGGAGGAGGCAAAAAAAAAACCCCCAAAAACCCCAAAAAAGGAACGGGAGGAAATCCACGGCTTTAAAATAATTTCTGAGACACAAAAGGACTTGTGCAAGTTGGGTGGGAAACATCCACTGCACCGTTTGCTTCCCTCGTTACCTGCCTGGGAGTCTGAGCCTGCCTGTCCATCACCCTCCCCCAGGTTAAACTCAGCCTCAGGAACAGGGAAAAGCTGTGCTTGGCAAAGGAAGGAGCTGAGGAACATCCCCAGCCACCAAACTCCCCACACTGCAGCCAGGGAGTGATTCCTGCTGCTCTGGGGCTGTGTGTGCTGGGAGCCGGGCAGTGGGAAGGGAGGGATGTAAATCCCACCATTCCAGCCTGGAAAGAGGGGGAGCAGCCAGGGAGAGAGGCAGAGGAATGGGAATGGTCTCTTGGATATCTTTCAGGTGTGTTCTGGGGGGTTACGGGCTGTTCCCCCCATCACCTCCGGCTCTACCCCTCCCAGAGGCACCCACAGCTCCGGTCTGTCCAGCGCACCGGCGCGCTGGCCGGGCTGGGATGGCAGCAGCTTCTCCAGGAGTGCCCAGCACAAAGGGAGAGCACCCCGTGGCACCTCGGGGCCTCTCTAGCCAGCCTCCCAGCCCAACACAACACCCCGGGGCACCTCGGTGCCTCGCTAGCCAGCCTCCCAGCCCAGCGGTGGAGAGCATGGAGCCCAGCGTGCCTGGGGCTTGTGGATAGCCCAGGTGTGACCAGAAACAAATGAGCAGCGGAGGCTCCTCGGCCAGTGTTCCAAGGGTTTATTGTAGGATCTCCCTCGAAGGGGTCCGGCAGCGAAGAGGACAAGATAAGAGACTGAGGGGCTTTAAAGGGATACAGGGAAGGGGGCGGGGGTGACATAGCAGGGACCTATAGTGATGCCTTGAGATTTTAGCTTTTATATTTTCATGTATTTGTAATCCTGCAGTTCTTTAGTGTGTAACTCTGAGCTCCATATAGAGTGTTAACTACTGCTTTTCCCGTTTTTGTCAGACACAACAATTCCTCTCCAGGCCTGAGAATCAAGGACACCTCACTGTCCCTCAAGAATGGCCTCAAGAAATGTAAACAAAAGTAAGTTAAGGAGGAGCAAACTGGGAGAATGGGACTCTACTACCTGAAACTGTAATTAGACAATTAACCTCTGACATGCAAATGAACAAAACTTTTATCTGTCCCAAAAACAAGTAACTGTCGTCCATCTTGGGTGCAGTCTCTGCGAGACTCCTGCACTGCCCAAGGTGCACCCTGGGAAGGCCTTTTCATAAATCCCTGCCCTTTATCCTTTCTCCAGCCCCTGCTCCAGGGCAGCCTCTACGAGTCATCATAGGAAGAGGAGAAAGGCGGGACAGGTCTGGTTACCTTTCCTTAGGAGATACAAGGGGTGTCTGTCATCTGTCACTCAGACAGACCGAGCCCCCTCAGATCCCAGGAATTCAGTGGGAGAAGCCATCCTCACAGAAGGGGGTTTTACTCTTGGAACCAGCCCACCAAACCTCTTTTTCTGGGCTCTGTGGCGCCCTGGTTATTCTTGTGTTCGGTTCATTCACCACACCATCGGTCCCCAGCCCAAACTGGGATTTCTGGCAGCGCTCCCCGCTCCGCAGCTCGGCCCCTCGTCCTCTGGCGCCCACAGCAGCGGCACCTGCCAGCGCCGCAAGCTCCGCATCAGCAGCTCTGCCTCGGAGCCGCCGACCTCTCCTTCTGGCAGCTCCGGCCGCTCGGGCAGCAGGAGGGCTCTGCGGCACACACAGCTCACCGGCGAGGAGGCACCTGCCCCGCCGCCCCCGCCGCTCTCGGCCTCACAGCTCACCGGCGCGGAGGCACCTGCCCCGCCGCCCCCGCCGCTCTCGGCCTCACAGCTCACCGGCGCGGAGGCACCTGCCCCGCCGCCCCCGCCGCTCTCGGCCTCACAGCTCACCGGCGCGGAGGCACCTGCCCCGCCGCCCCCGCCGCTCTCGGCCTCACAGCTCACCGGCGCGGAGGCACCTGCCCCGCCGCCCCCGCCGCTCTCGGCCTCACAGCTCACCGGCGCGGAGGCACCTGCCCCGCCGCCCCCGCCGCTCTCGGCCTCACAGCTCACCGGCGCGGAGGCACCTGCCCCGCCGCCCCCGCCGCTCTCGGCCTCACAGCTCACCGGCGCGGAGGCACCTGCCCCGCCGCCCCCGCCGCTCTCGGCCTCACAGCTCACCGGCGCGGAGGCACCTGCCCCGCCGCCCCCGCCGCTCTCGGCCTCACAGCTCACCGGCGCGGAGGCACCTGCCCCGCCGCCCCCGCCGCTCTCGGCCTCACAGCTCACCGGCGCGGAGGCACCTGCCCCGCCGCCCCCGCCGCTCTCGGCCTCACAGCTCACCGGCGCGGAGGCACCTGCCCCGCCGCCCCCGCCGCTCTCGGCCTCACAGCTCACCGGCGCGGAGGCACCTGCCCCGCCGCCCCCGCCGCTCTCGGCCTCACAGCTCACCGGCGCGGAGGCACCTGCCCCACAACCCACGCCATTCCCGGCCTCTCCGGCTCGAAAGCGTTTCCACAAAGGACTTCCAACTGTTTGCGCTCCCAGCAGCGGTGACCGGGAGGAACGGTGCCCTCAGGGTGGATGTTTTGCCCCTGAACCCTTCAGGAATGAAAGAAAAAATCTGATTCTCTCCCGTATCCCGTTCTCTCCCTGCGGTTTGATTTTGTGCCCGTTTGTTGACTGGATTGGCGGCGGGTCGGAGCTGTGACATTCCTGCCCGATGCGCCTGGCGAGCAGAGAGCCAGGGGTTGGTGCCCCTGATCCCATCGCGGCTCCAGGTGGAGTTCTGGGAGCAGCCAGCAGCCTCTGGCCTCCCAAGCCACCCCAATACACAGGAGCTGGGAAGCAGGGACCAATCCATGTATAGTCATGTTGAGAGGCAGGGAATTACAGGATCCATCTGTCTGCAGCAAAGCCAATTCCCTTTGGAGTATATAAAATTAACTACTTCGCTTTTTTTCCCTTTTTTCTTTTTTTTTTTGGATGCTGCTTGCTCTTTTTTACTGCAGTCAAAACTTTCGGATTTGTCTGTGTGTGGGACAAGGAGAGGACAAGGACAGGGAGAGAGGAGATATTAATCTGGACGGGGATCAGGCAGGAGAGAAAACTCCTGGGAAAGTGGTCTCCTGGCCCATCCTCCCTGCTCTAAAAAGCTTTGCCACTGATGCTCCGAGGCCCGTGCACTGTGTTTTTCCCAAATTGGGAGTCAGGCTGTCTTTAGGGCTGTAAACCAGACAGAGCAAACAAAAATAGAGCTTGAAAAGAATGCGAGCTGGGATGCCAAACCTCCCTCATTTCCAAGAGTCTCGCTGCTCTCGGATCAGCTTTCTGCCCCCACCTCCCAAAGCCGCTCCTAAAAAAGCATCCCTGTCTCGGAGCACAAACCCCAGAAGGAGCTTTTCAAGGTGACATTTCAAACTTCATTCATAATTCTGGGCAATCTCGCTGTCCTGGGTGGAGAATCCTGGTTAAAACCTGAGGGGACTCTGTGGCTGGGTTGGAGCAGCGGGCAGTGGAGCCGCTGAGGTGCCCAGGTGGAAGGAGCTCCACTGCTGCCCTGGGCATCTTTAATCCACACCCGGCTGGTTTTCCCATGCCTTCCTAACATTTCCCTCAGTTAAATCTGCTTTAGAGGTGCAGGGCTCTGTTCCCATTCCCAGTTTCATCATTACCTGCAATAACTAAAATTAGAAAAGATTTCCGAGATCATCAAGTCCAACACTTGAACACCGCCAACCCACATCACGAAGTGCCACTTCCACTGATTTTTCCAGCACTTCCAGAGATGGTGACCCCACTACCGTCCTGGGCAGCCCTTCCCAGTGTTCAACCACTCTTCCAGCGAGGAAATGTTTCCTAATATCCCACCTGACACGTCTGGCTGGGAGCCCCACGTGGCACAGAGCCCGTTGAAATTCAAAACAAAAAATCCCAGGAAACAAAAGATGGATGCAGGAACATCCTCAGCTGGCGCCAGCAGTTGCATCCCTCCCGTGTCAATCCAAACCACTCCTTGCTTCCCAAGGTGCCGAAGCTTCCCTGCCTCAAGGATGCTTCGGCTGCCTCAGCCTTTCGCAATTCCCTCTGTGCTCTCCCTACTTTTGTCCCTGCTTTTCCTGGAGGCACCTGGAAGGATGGGGGATGCTGGAGGGACCCGCTGCGACATCTCTGCATCCCTGCTCCCAGCTGGCAGACCCTGGAGCTCATAGCTCGCCCCGCCGAGGGGCTGCCCCTGGAACACGGGTTTGTTTCCTCGCCTGCTCGAAGGCACGCTCCCGTCCCAAACGCAGTCCCAGAGGAAAAGCAGGGAGCTGGCCGGCAGCGGGAAGGCCCGGGCTCAGCACAGCCCGGCCCCATAGCTGTGGAAGCCACTTCATCCCCTCATCCCCGCACACAGAGCGGTGCCACGGTGCCAACCCTGCCCGGGGCACAGCGCGCTGGGGCTGGCCGGGATTTACAGGCATTCCCGACGGAATGCAGCTGCCCAGAGCACTCTGCTCTCGTTCTGCGGGCTGGATCCCGCTGGGTTTATTTTACCTGCCAGCCGAAGCTCAAACAATCCGGCTGCCGGCCCCGGGCCATCCCGGGGGTTTCTGGAGGGGGGGTTTGCATGGGATCGGGGCACTGGGGATGGCTCCCTGTGGGATCCAGATGGAATAAAACACATCCAGGGGTCCTGCACGCTGTGGGACTGGCAGCCACTGTCACCCGCCTGGGAAGCTGTCACCTCGGCTGGGATTCGTATCCCAACCCCTCACCAGAGAGAACGGCATAAGGGAGGGGAAGCAGCCGGCGCACCAGCAGTGGGAAACGTGCCTGCAGTTCCACAGGGAATATCCCGATATTCCCAAGGCTAAGGAGCACAGCCAGAGGAAGCAGCTCCGGCTGAAAGCCCCCGTTGCTCTGGCCCTGCCTGGGCTGCTCGGGGTGTCAGCGCCGGGGTGAGTGACGAGCTCAGCCCTGCCCTGCGGAGGTGCTGCTCCTGTCTGCTCCGAGGCCCAGGAATGAAGGATCTCTGGGATCTCTTTCCCTTATATAGTAAAAAAAAATATTCCAAGAACATACGATCCAAGAGAAGGGAAACAGAGCAGGGGAGGAGCCCTTAAATTAGGGAAAAGGGGGAGAGAGGAGGCTCCATGTGGAAGGACGTGGTTTATCCATGACAGTGACCCAACACCGAGTCAGGACACCCGGATTTTCCCTGCCAACACTTGCCGTCAGTTCACACTATCCTGCTTCTGATCCCTGATTGCCTCTGAGGTGGGAATGACACCTTCCAGGTGTAAATCTCCATGTGGGAGCTGCTGCTGGCTCTGATCGCGGAGGATCCCCAACCTGGTGCTGACCTGACAGAAAGAGGGCCTGGACGTGCAATAAAAACACCTCAGGGCACAGAAGATGGAAAACATCGCTTTCTTCCCAAAGTTCCCCAGGCAGAGCCCTTCCCAGAGGTGGAGACAGAATTCAGGTTGTCCACAAGCTGTGGGAAAAGCCAGATTTCTGTCACAGACATGTTCTCCACTGATCCAGCCAAGGCTCGGGGAGAGTTGTCCTCTCGCCGCTGGGACCTTGGAGAGGGAGCAGGGAAGGGAGAGCTTGGAATGCAGCCGGCACAGCCCAAACAATCCAAAGGATTCCTAGGGCAGGATAAGTCTCACACCATTTATGCAACAACCACAAACACACTGGGCTGAATTTTCACATCCCAGGCTAGGCTGGGGGAATCAGTTTTCCTCAAATCCAGCCGGTGCGTGAGTCCTTAAAATTGGATCCTGCAAAAGTCTGGAAGAGAGAACAAGTTTTGCCAGCTGAAAGCACAAATCTCAGCTCAGGGTAATATTTTATTGACTCACAACTCAAAAGGAATTTCGGCAATTTGCTTCAAACGCTGCTGAAAAATTCTGCTCTGCTCTCTGAGTAAGTGCTGAGCTTTCCATGCCAAACCAATTTTTCAAGCCAAAATTGGCAAACGCTAAAATAGGACGTCACTGCTGAAGCGAGCGCTACCTTCAATCACACAGAATGACTTTTACTCCAGAATAATAAAATGTTCTGCTCAAAACCAACGCTCCTCTCACTCTGACAAGCCACGGGCCACTGGGTGCCCCTCAAGGTCAGCTCCAAGCTGCTCCAAAGGCAGCTGCTCCCAACGAAACACGCCATGGATGAGGGATCAGAAAAGCAATTAAAAGCTCTTTGAACAGCAATAGCTTGGAACAAATACTAATTTGTACTTCTCTGCTGAGAAGAGAGTATAAAATAACATTTCTAGTGCCATTTGATGTAAATGGAGCCTTTTATGTAGAATCATTACAAGTATCAACAGCTCCTTCAGCGAATTCTTCTGGGAAGCCAAGCGGGGGGCTCCTGGATCGTTTCCCTGGGCAGGGATAACGGCAGCACCTCTCCTGGGCAGAGGAAGGGCTCTGCCCCTCTCCTGGGTAACCACGGAGCTGGGCATCGAGGCAGGCTGAGGGAGCAGCAACCGTTTCCTTGGAGTGCTCAGCCAAGCTGAACTCCGGGGCAAGAAGGAATCGGTTTCCCGCGGCAGAGAGGCACTCGGAAACGGCCTGGAGCAGGACCCCTGTGCCAGGCACTCGGAAACGGCCTGGAGCAGGACCCCTGTGCCGGGTATCGCAGCCCCCCGCGCCAAGGGCGTGGCCCAGGTGATGCCTTTGCAGCGCCCTGCTCGGTGCTGCAGTGCCGTGGCACGCTCTCGGGTTCTCTGGAGGGCTGTCAGCTGCAATGAACGCACAGCAAACTCATCCAATGTTCTGAAATTGCCTGGGAGATTAATGGAAGGATCGCCTCCCTCTTTGTGCTTGGCTCTCCTCATCTGTGGGAGTGCTCGTTGTGCTGGAGATGGACGGATTAATAAAAATAAATAAGTAAATAACTAAGTAAATAAACACAGCACCGGAGGGACAAAATCCCAGGGACTCCACACCAGGCAATTAACCTTTGAAACCCAAGCTGTGCTGCTGCTAATGAGCAGCACCCTGGAAGCTCTGAATTCCCAGCCATGTCCCAGGTGGAGCTGGCCGTGAACCCTGCGGATGCGCCGGGCAGGATCCGACTGCTCCCAACACCTGGAACGCCACGGAAACGCTTCCCGTCAGCAGCTGCCCGGATCTCCCATCACCAGTGGGCTGTGCTGCCATGAAATCCTTGCTGTGCCTCGTGACAAAAGCAGGGCCAGCTCTGCAAAGCACTTCTGGCATCTCCTCACCTTCCCCGTGGGCTGTCGTGGCCACAGGCACGGGACAGGATCCTGGCCTCGAGGGAATGACACCGTTCGGAACAATGGCTTGGAACAGGTGTTCGGAAGAGATTCTTCCCTGGGAGGGTGGGGAGGCCCTGGCACAGATTCCCAGAGAAGCTGCGGCTGCCCCTGGATCCCTAAAAGTGTCGAAAGCCAGGCTGGAGGAGGCTTGGAGCAACCGGGGATAGCGGAAGATGTCTCTGCCTGTGGCTGGGGGGGAATGAGATGATGTTTCAAATCCCTTCCAACCCAAACCATTCCATGATTCCATGCATTAAAGGGGCGGTGCCACTTAGCCAGGAGCAGCTGTGTGAGCAGAGCGGTGGGAGCTTCACATTCCCATGAAAACACCGGCTGAAGTCTCGAGGGGCTCTGGGTGTGGACGGGGCTCTCCTTCTCCTGGAGGCAGCACCCGGGGCCGCGGCAGGACAAGCTCAGCTCCTCCCGATCTCTGCTCTCCGGGACAGGACCCGAGGGAACGGCCTCAAGTGGTGTCACAGGAGGTTTGGGTTGGATCTCAGGGCAATGCTCTTGCCCAGAGGGTGCTGGGCACTGCCCAGGCTCCCCAGGGAATGGGCACGGCCCCGAGGCTGCCAGAGCTCCGGGAGGGTTTGGACATCGCTCCAGGGATGCCCAGGCTGGGATTGCTGGGGCGTGCACGGCCAAGGGCTGGGCTGGGTGATCCCTGTGGGTCCCTCCAAACTCAGGAGCTTCCGTGATTCCGAAGACAAAGAAGTCTCAGAAGCCCGGTGGGTTTTGCCTCCAGCCCGGCACCTTCCAGCCGTGATTCCCTGAGCCACAGGAGCTGGACAATGATGCTCCGCTGCCTCAAGAGGGCTCCGTGAGACCTCTCTGCAGAGCTGCGCCGCGTCCCAGGACGAGAGGAGCCGTAGCAGCGGGACCAGCCCTGCTCCGTCTCCCTCCCCGTACGTTCAGAACCTCTCACCCTTCCCACACTCACAGGCTTGATGCTTTGGCTCTGATCGGCTCCAAAAAACCCCTATTTTCCGTGTCCATCTATCTGCAAAGCCGCTGGTGACTGCTGAGGAGTTGGAAAAGGAAGGCAAGAAGCCATTAATAAATTTAATACAAGGGATTGAGCATTTCCCTGTGGACAGCGAATTTTGGGATGAGCTTCCCTGGGCTGCTGCTCTGGTTTGTTCGCAGTTCGATACAACCAGACAATGGCCCGAAAAAAGTGGTCAAAATCAAGAGCAGCGCAGCTGCTGAAGCTGTTTCACCTTGAATCAATGGTGGGAAGTGTTGGTGGGACAGGATGTCCAGAGAAGCTGAGGCTGCCCCATCCCTGCAAGTGCCCAAGGCCAGGCTGGAGCAAGGTGGGGTAGTGGAAGGTGTGGCTGTGGGACTGGATGGTCTTTAACCTTCCAGCCCAAACCATTCCAGCATTCCGTGGTTGTGTTTTTCGGGGATTCGGGGCCCAGCAGACCCCTCCCCACGCTGCCATCAGCAGGCACAGAGCACAGCCTTCCCAGGATTCCCTGAACTCTGCCCTTGGAGCAACATGGGACAGCCCGGTGGGAGCAAGGAAAACGAAGGAGAGCCACAGAGTAGCTCCTAAATCCTTATGATTTGGGGAACGGCCTCCGGATTTGGGAGGATGGAGAAAACGACACTGGCAACACCCACACCTGGTCACAGCCTGGGGGAGGCGCAGAACTTCCCACTTGGAAGAGCTTCCCTCTGGAGCAGAGGCGCTGGGCAGCATCTGCCACTCAGCCACCAGACAGCTGTGATCCCGCTGTTTTTCCTGGCGGGCCCGTGATCCCAAAGGGAGCCATTCCCCCTCCCCTCCGCCCCGACACCACGCTGTGGGTCTGGGACACTTTGCCCAGACACCTCCTCCTGCTCTCCCCACGAACCAGCCCCACCTCGAGCCTTGCAGCCAATTCTCACACGAGGGGGGCTCCCAAATCACCCCGCTTTGCCCACAGATTTTTGTGCCAAATCTGGAAGCCCAGAGCCGTTTTTCCTTGGATTTGGACAATGCCTCAGCCCCCGGGACACTTTTGGGAGGAGAGGGCTTGGGTGAGGTGGCACCAAGATGGGCTCTGACAGCTCCACGCCTCATTATCCCAGTGTCCCAGGCACGTGGAGGAACTTTTCCAGGTTTCACTTCCAAATTCCTCCCTTTTTATTGGGCAGCGCCTGTGAGCAGAGCTGGCAGGAATCTGACGCTCCGCAGCCAAAAAGCTTCGGAATCTTTATTGCCATTGGCTTTGAGATGCCCTAAAGCCAATCTTTTACAAGGTAAAATCCAATAAAAGCCAGCCAGCTACAGCTCTCCTTTGTTAGCAGCAAGGCTGTAATTATCCCAATTCGCCTTTATGGGAGTGACTGGGGACACACTCCATGTGATCCCTGGATTTTCTCCCTGCTGCCTGGTTTTCCCCCAGCTGCCATCACGGCAGTATCCAAGGGCTGACAAAGCTGTATCCGCCTGACAAAAGAGTATCCGTGCAGAAATGAGGGATGAATGGCCTATTCAGAAGCCACTGACAAGGTGTATTTCCCAATTTTAGAACTTCTTGCGGAACAACTAAGCAGGATTCGACAGGGAGCTGACAGGGACAGCTCAATCCCTGTTGGATTTGGACACTTTGCTGTAATGCTGATTCGTTGTTGCACGGCTGAGGTCGTTTTAGCTGAGTCCTGGGGTTTTTTTGGGAAGGAAAATAAGTCTCAGCCTAAAATGGGGGGGGTTAAAGCACAGGAGCGGAGAGAAAATGAAGTAGCAGCACTCCAGAGGGTTGTTTGCCATGGTCCTGAGCAGTGCTTAATCCTGGGAAATGATGGAGAAGGAGCTGCAGAGCCTCTTGTGCTGCCCTTGGGTGGATTACGCTGCTCTGCCTTTCTTCCTCATTCCCGAACGGACAGACCATGGAAGAGAGGAGGAGCAGCTTTACAGATAACCCTGACCTGGTCATGACCCTGCAGAGAAGGTTTTGGGGGAGCACTGGATGCCCGCGATCCCAGAAGAGCAGATCCTGGCCTCACTGGGATGCGTTTCCTGCACCTGACACGGAGGCAGCACGAGAAATTCCCGAGCACGGCTCGAGAAAACAATGGAAAATCCACAGTTTTTCCAAGAAAGAAAAGCCCAGAAGAGCAGAACTTTGCCAGGGTGACCAAGCAGAGATGCTCCCATGTCTCAGCTCCCTCTGCCACGGCACAGCCCCTCCAGTCCCAAGCTGTCCTTAGCTCCAGCACCGCTTCCTACCCTCCCAACACTGGGAAGAACAGCATTCCTCTTCCCTCCCTCCGAACACTTCAGTAAAGACCTGCTCGCTCCCTCTGAGAGCAAATTCAAGGATTTGGAGCCTGCAGGGAGACACTCACTTCTTTTTCTTTGCTGCTTGTAGCATTGCCTGATAGCTTACGTCTTATTTGAAGGTCCAGATCAAAGAAGAAATTTCCATGTGGGTCATCTCCACCACAACCATCAGACCAAAGGTTATTTCCACCACAGACATTCCTGTTTATAGGAATAATTCCCAGCCGAGGAGCAGCCAGGCTCTGAGCAGACACACCCAACACACACTTCAGCTCTGCACACCCCAGCAGCACTTCCAGGTGTCCCACACCCCAAAGGATCCTCGCAGGATCATCTTCAGCGCCATTTCCAACAATGGAAATCATCGTTCCTCCTTCATCCCTTGGAGAGCCACCCCAAGCCACCCCTCCAGGAGCACCCAAACCCCGAGGCCCCCCTGGGGTCACTCACCTGCTCGTGGTACTCGATGCCCATGCTGAGGGTGTTGATGAGGATGGCGATCATGATCCCGCGGTTGAAGTATTTGCTCTCCACGATCCTCTTGAGTTTGGTGCCGAACGCCTTCCACAGCTTTGCCACCTTGTTCCTCTCCTTGGCTTTCTTCTTCTTCCTCCTCCTCCTGCCCCGCTGCTGCTGGAGCTGGTCCCGGTGGTCCCCGTGCCGCAGGTCCTGCGTGAACTCGTAGACGCCGTTGCTGTCGGAGTCGCCGTTGCTGTCGGAGTCGCTGAAGGCGAGCTCGGGGTCGTCCAGGAGGCTGGCGCAGAAGGGACAGTCCTGCAGCTCGCAGCTCAGCCGGGGGCCGCCGGGGCTGGGCAGCGCCCCGGCCGTGCTCAGCCCCGACAGCCGGCTGGGCGTCCGGTGGAGACCTGCGAGGGACAAGGGCACCGTGAGCCGCCAAGAGGCACCGCTGAGAGCCACCGCGCACCGAGAGACACCACTGAGAGCCATTACTGAGAGCCACGACGCACTGAGAGCCATCGTGAGACACCGCTGAGAGCCACCGCGCACCGAGAGCCACCGCGCACCGAGAGCCACCGCGCACCGAGAGCCACCGCGCACCGAGAGCCACCGCGCACCGAGAGCCACCGCGCACCGAGAGCCACCGCGCACCGAGAGCCACCGCGCACCGAGAGCCACCGCGCACCGAGAGCCACCGCGCACCGAGAGCCACCGCGCACCGAGAGCCACCGCGCACCGAGAGCCACCGCGCACCGAGAGCCACCGCGCACCGAGAGCCACCGCGCACCGAGAGCCACCGCGCACCGAGAGCCACCGCGCACCGAGAGCCACCGCGCACCGAGAGCCACCGCGCACCGAGAGCCACCGCGCACCGAGAGCCACCGCGCACCGAGAGCCACCATGAGCTACCAAGAGACACTGCTTAGAGCCACCGTGCACTGAGAGCCACTGCGAGACGCTACTGAGAGCCACCACGCACCGCGAGCCACCATGAGCCACCTAGAGCTACTGTGAGGCACCGTAAGCCACGGAGAGCCACCGTGCACTGAGAGCCACTGCGAGACGCTACTGAGAGCCACCACGCACTGAGAGCCACCATGAGCTACCAAGAGACACTGCTTAGAGCCACCGTGCACTGAGAGCCACTGTGAGACACTACTGAGAGCCACCACGCACCGAGAGCCACCATGAGCCACCACGAGATACTGTGAGTCACTGAGAGCCACCATGAGCCACCTAGAGCTACTGTGAGTCACCGTGAGCCACTGAGGGCCACCATGAGCCACCTAGAGCTACTGTGAGTCACCGTGAGCTGCTGTGAGCCACCACGAGCCACTGAGAGCCACCACGAGCCACCTAGAGCTACTGTGAGTCACCGTGAGCCACTGAGAGCCACCACGAGCCACTGTGAGTCACCGTGAGCCACTGAGAGCCACCACGAGCTACTGTGAGTCACCATGAGCTGCTGAGGGCCACCACGAGCCAGGAGACATCATGCATAGTGAGCCACTGCATGCCGGGAGCAACCGGGCACCGAGAGCCACCAGGAGCCACTGTGCACTGAGAGCCACCAAAAGCCACTGAGATCCACCGCACACCGAGAGCCACCACAGACTGAGAGCCACCGCGAGACGCCGCTCAGCTCGGCACAGGGGACAGCCCCGGGTGTGCCCAGGGCAGAGCAGCTCCTGCCACATCCTCGATAAATGCAATCCCAGGATCGTTAAGGTTGGAAAAGACCTCCAAGGTCATCGAGCCCAACCTGCGATCGATCACTGCCAGCCCGTTAAACCGCACTGGGAAGTGCCAGGTCTGCTTGGGTTCGGAACACAGCCAGGGACGGTCCCTCCACTGCTGCCCTGGGCGGCCCATTCCAAAGTTTAAACATCCTTTTGGTGAAGGAACCTTCCCAATATCCAACCTGACCCTGCCCTGGCACAACTGGAGGTCATTCCCTCTTGTCAGGTTGTTCCCTGGGAACAGAGCCCGACCCCCCCGGCTGTCCCCTCCTGTCAGGGAGTTGTGCAGAGCCACGAGGTCCCCCCTGAGCCTCCTCTCCTCCAGGCTGAGCCCCCACAACTGCTCCTCACAGGAATTATTCTCCAGACCCTGAAAAAGCCTCCCAGCCATTCCATCCTCCCAAGCAGCTCTGGTTTTGCCTCATTTTCACCTCCTGGTCCCTTTTCCCCCCTCCGTGTGCTCTCCATGGAGCATGGCCCCCATTTTGTGTCCCGGGCTGAGGGAAGAGTGACCGGCCCATCCCTCCCTTTCAGTTATTCCTGATTATCCCCGAGCAGGCTCCCATCATTAACGATCTCTCAGTGCTATCAAGCTGTTCCACCCAATTTAGCCACCGCTGCCATTTAGTTCCTAATGAGGAGGGAGAGGGAGAAGGGACCAAAGGTGGCTGCAGACCACGGATCACAGCTCGGAGAGTCACAGAGTCCCCTCAGTCTCCTTCAGCCTTTAATAAAGCTCGGGTGGATTCGCTGCCTGAGGCACAGGGCTGAGCGTTCAGGGGGTTTTTAAAATCAAACACATGTTTTGTGGGGTGAGGAGAAATGCTGGTTGTCCTGGAGCCAGGGAATGGAAGGACCGGGACAAGAGTAACTGGGATGATTTGGGCGGAACGGCACCCAGATTTTGTTTCCTCATATTTAGGAATCCAATTCTTAAGTTTCCTCATGTTTAGAGACCTTATTCTTAGTCTCCTTATATTTAGGAACCAGATATTAACGTCAGGAAAAAACCCTCCAACACAAGCAGGGGATCCTTCCCACAAAATGCCATTTAAGCACCGATTCCTTGAGATTCAGGGATGTAAGGCAAAGGGACAATTTTTCCCTGTCACAGAACCATGGAAAAGACCTCTAATGTCACCGAGCCCATTAACCCAGCACCACTAAACCATACCCATAAGTGCCCCATCCACATGGCCCCGTCTGGAGGTGGGATGGGGACCACTTGGATCAGTTTTGGGGAGATTGGGCTAAAAGCTGTGGCTGCTCCTGGCTCTGAGCCCCGGAGCTCGGCGCTCGCCCAGCAGGAATGCTGATTTCAGCCACGGCGCAGAACAGAAGGCAGCACCAAACCAAGCCAACGCGTCCCTTCGCTGGAAGACTGGGATGTGACGAGAGCCGAAACACATTTTCCTCGCCTGAATGTCGCAGGGATATCAGCGGCCTTCAGCACGGCCTTGGAGGACAGGCCTGGCTCCTGGGCATTGCGTCAGAGGCACCGGGAGGATCGGGAATATTTTGCCCCTTGCACATCAGCACGGTGTTCCTGGCCAGGACCGAGCCAAGGAGAGAAGGCTCAGCCCAGCCACGGGAGCAGCACAGGGAGGGGGTTTGCCAGATGGCTTTTAATGCTATCAAAGTGTTAAAAATGATATGAAAAGCCCTGGCGCCGCAGATGTCTTCAAAATACCAGAGTCTCCTTGGCTGCCTGCTAAAATAACCTCCAGCATTGCAGGGCACGGGAACACGGGGAACAGGCTGTACTCTGAGCTCTTCAAATCCACAACAAAAGAGGCAGGAGAATGCTCTCTCCCTCAACTGCATCCTTCCCAGCAGACACCAACCCTGCCTCCAGCTGGGGCTGCGAGAGCCCGGGCTGTTAACGCTCCTTAATGCTCTCAATTATCACTTCTGCGTTCCCCTTGCACTGAACACACTCGGGAGAGGAGAGACAGGGAACTGAAGGCTCTTTGTTTGCCCAAAAAGGCTGGGGGAGGCTTGGGAGAGCTTGGGGTCCCTAGGGTTCCTTTGCTGAGCTTTAGGGATGGAGAAACGGGAGCCGGGGCCGTGCCTGGCAGAGCTGCACCCTGGCACTCAAGGATCATCCCGAAGCCTGGAAATCGTGTCCATCCCTCCCGGTGCAGAACTGCCCCCGACTCAGCCCCGCTGCTGTGCAGGAGTGGGAAGGAGGGCCTGGGAAGAGCCAGATCCGTGGAAGGGAAGAGCTGGGTGCTCTCACAGGCTCTCCAGGTGGAGCCGGCTGCCCTGAGCCCCTTCCCAGCCCGTTTTCCTCAGGGAGGGATGAGCAGCCTCTCCCCACCTTCCAGCCCTTCCCAGCTGTGACCACACTTCTGGAAGAGACAAAACAATTCCAGGAGATTTGTTTAAAGCGTTTTGGCATCCTCTGGGCTGAAATCCCTCTGTGGAAAGAGGACACTGTAATTGCATTATTAATGACAACTCAATCTAATCCCAGCTTTCAAAGAACCACCCCAGGCTACGGGAAAATCTCCTAAATCACTGAATTGGCTCGGGGATGTCACAGTCGGGACTGAGATTTGGGCCTTTCTTCTCCTAAAAAGGACCCCAGCACCAAGCAGGAGGATCCAAACCCTGACTTCAACAGCTCTCCTGCTCCTTTCTTTCCGAGTTCCAGCCTTCTGCAGAGCCTGGGTTTTCATCTCAAGGTAAAAACCCATTCTCCTAAAAACCTTCATTAATTTGCAGCGCTGACGATGAAGCAGTGATTTATATAAAGTCCTTGCCGAACAACAGAAGTGCTGGCAGTAACCTTGCCCCCTGTGCCAAGCTCCCGAGCGTTCGGAAGCGTCTGCCTGAGGCGGTTTCTATAAACAATCCACTTTTACCCTTTTGTGTGGTCCTTAAAAACAACCAAATTAACAAAGGCAAACCACCCAACCCCTCTGTCAAGCAACCTTTCCTGTGACCCCCTCCAAAGCCAGGCTTGGTATTTTTTCAGCACATGCATCACCAGGGTAAATATTTGTGTCCATGCAGACGCAAATAAACAGTTTTGGAAAACGCAGGCATTGAAAAAAGCAAATGACGAGTTTGGCTTAAAGAGATTAAAAAATAGAAGCTGGGTCTTTGTGACTTTTCACTGTTTGAGGGCTTAAGAGTATTTTGCAGCTTTTTAGCTCCAGCCAGGAGGACTGGAAAAACATTTTATAAAATAGAAATCCAAGTGTTGCATGTAATCACTGCTCCAGTGGGTGATTTATATGTGAGGGGAGATAAAACCTGCCTCGTGCTGGGAGGGAGGGCTGCATTGTGCAGAGAGGACGGGAAAGAGGCCCTAAACAGCTCCCCAAAATGCTCCCCAAACTGAATGGAGCCCCAAATCTGCAGCAAAACTCAGCCCCACCTTTCTTCTGCACATGGGGAAAAGCTGAGATGTGCAGCTCTGCTCCTGTCCTGCCTTCCACATGTCCTCCGAGCAGTGAAGGTGCTGCTCTTCCTTGCCAAAAAGAAATTCAGAGGCTCCAGAGCCCATCAGAGCAGAACTGGAAGGGTCTGGTTTGAGTTCTTTCAGTGCTTGCCTGTTTTAAACGTCCCCGTTTGCTTTATCTGAAGCTTCTCCCATGGTTTCCACCTGCTCATCCTTTCCAAGGCACCATCTCCCAGCCCCTGGGGGTTCTCTGCTGGAGCTGGCAGCGCTCACGGGAGGGGCAATCCCAGGGGCTGCACAGTTCTGGTTTTAGGTGGGAGGAGAGGGAGCACCTCCAGGATATCACGAAGCACACGAGAGCTCAGACGCAGATTTTGTGACCACAGGAAAGAGGCCTCCAGCAGCGGCCTGGACCATCCAGTGGTGGCAAATACAAGGACGGAGGGAACAGAGCTCCCAGTCTCAGCCTGTCCCTCCTCTGGCTTCAGCGCGCTCCCAACGATCCCAACCCCCAGCACCCCACAGGGCTGCCATCAAAACCTCGACTCTTGAGCCGTTTGCCCTTCTCCCAGTTTCCCTAAGCAAAAAAAAAAAAACCCGGCTTGGTTGCCCTTACCGTGCTCCCCCACCAGCTGCTGCAGCTTCCCGTAGGAATCCAGGCCCAAATTCCCCGGGCTGTTCACCACGGCCACCGGGGAGCTGCCGTTCTTCTTCCCTTTGGGAAGGGGCGCTGAGCCGCCCTTGCTGCTGGGCGAGGGCAGGATGGTGGGGTAGTTCATGCTGCCGTGGGTGCCCAGCCCGGCCAGTTTGCTGCCCGCGGGGGCTCCGGAGGCCTTGCAGCCCCCGGGGGGCCCCTCCACGTGGCAGTCGGCGTGGTAGATGCTGTGCACGGCCTCGGCGTCGGCGCGAGCAGCGGGGCCCTGCGGCTTGGGCGAGGGAGGCGGCGGAAGCATCAGCTGCCTGCCCGGCTTCATCACCTGCAGCTCCAGCTCGCAGATCTCGGGGTTGGCACGAGGCCCCCGCGGGCTCCCGTTGCTGATGTGGTAGTGGTGGTGGTGGTGGTGGTGGTGGTGGTGGATCAGGTGGTGGATGGAGGTGATTCTCCTCCTGCCCCGCTGGCTCTGCCCGCCGCCGCCGCCGCCGCTGTTGGGGTTGACCTTTTTCCGGCGTTTGCTCTGCCAGTTGTTGTAGAGGCGGATCGTCCTTCGCTTCACCTTCCTGAAGATGTGGCAGATGTACTTGAGCAGCTCCTCGTAGCAGCTGCCCGGCTCCGAGAAGCTGGCGATGGTGCTGTCGTTGGACAGGTAGCGCGCCCGCTGCTCCTGCATCAGCTGGTTCTCCCGCTGCTTGGTCTCCGAAAATTGGGTTGCTATCACCACCAGGCACAGGTTAATCATGAAGAAGGAGCCGACCTGGGGGGAAACACAGGGAAAGGAGTCAGCAGGGATCGCGCGAAGCCAGGGAAGCTCCTCACCACCACGCGCTGTTCTCAGCGATCCTGGGATTCCCAAATGTGCCAAATCCCAGGGTCTGCTCGCCAAATGTGCTGTCAACATGTGCCTGAGCTGCTAAATTTGCTCTAAACCATGATCAGTTATTTCAGCACCAGCCCTCGCCACTCTCCTCCCCTCCAAGCGATGACTTTTGCTACTAACACAGGTGCACGGAACACGACCGGTCCCCACCACAACACTGCTTTGGACATTCACGGAATCACAGCACAAACCAGGCTGGAAAAGACCTTTAAGTCCAACCTATGACCCAACGCCTCCTCATCAGCTGAACCACGGCGCTGAGTGCCACGTCCAGGCTGTTTTTAAACAGGGACGGTGACTCCACCGCCTCCCTGGGCAGAAGATTCCAGTCACTCTTTCAGCAAGGATTTTTTTCCTGAAGTTGGGCCAACCTGCAGGGAAAGATGGTTTTGACTCCAGTTTGTGCTTTTTTGAAACATCCTCTTCTCTTCTCCAATCATTTCACACCCCAAGAGAGTGGACCCCTCGTTTTGAGGGTGCAGTCAGGGCCTGTGGATCTGTGACCTTGTGCTCCTGGGACTCCCTGACGCTGCAAGGAGTGTCCAGGACACTTCGTGCTCCCGAGGGGCTGATTCGGTGTCTGCTTGAGTCCGTGTGTTCTTGGGTGACACCAAGTTTTCCAAATGAAGTCTCAAGGCCAAGAACGTGACGTGACCCAAGGCTGCATCCTCCCCTCAGCTGTCGAGCCCACAAAGTGATTTTTCACCACCTGGGTTCCTAAATCAGCCGAAGAGGAATGTCAGATATTCCCAGCAGGGAATCAGTGCCCCTGGGGGTGAAAAGGGAGCGACGTCAGGGCAGTGCCAGAATCTGCAGGGCCAGCCCTGGACACGGACGGATTTAATCCGGAACTGTCTGGTGGATCCTCAGGGAAGCTGTGTGGAGGTGGTTTGTGGTGCTGCTCTCCAGCGTGGATGCTCCTGGAGAAGCAGCAAAGGTGCCTTTCCCAGCTCCAGGTGACTTGGGCAGGAGTCACCTTCTGGCTTTTCCACATGGATCCGCTTGGAGAGAACGGCTCAACGGAGCGGAGCGCAAACCTCCGTTCATGGCCCATTGCTACAGCTCAAAGATCCCCGACTCCTCCAGGGCGCTCTCACACTGCCCTGATCCAGGCTTTTCCCACTGCTGATGGGAACTGGATTGACTTCCCAAGGCCTCCAAACCCACCCTGACAAGGACAAGGTCACCTGTAAGGCCTATCCAGTCACAAAACCACTTCTGAACACTCCACCCCTTGTCCTGCTGACATCTTCGTGGTACCTTTCCCTTTGCTCCCCCCTCCTGCCTTCAATATTTCACTTTTCCACTTCCCGGAGGAGGTCGCGCCCTTTGGAAAACCAGAACCCCGCGGACATGAAACGGCAGCTTCTGGAGACAGCCCCCAGCACCTCCAGTGGGTGACATTTTGTTTTTAGGGATATGAAACTCCAGAGAGGTGCGCGGCTGATATGAGAATTACCATTATTGCTATTCAAAGGGTTCCAGGTGAAATTCAAAAGTCTGAGGGCTCCCCAAGGAAATGAGGCTCCCTCTGGCACAGTGAGGAGGTTAAAGGAGGAAAAGCCTGGACTTTTTGGCACAGACACATCCAGGTGACAAGACCAAGACTGGGAGGGCAAGAGGGAGGGAAAGCCCTGAATCCTGAATCCCGCCTGGCTCTTCCCCATGGAAAAAACAGGCAACAACTTCACCCGCCAAGGACAAGGAAAAGGAGCACCTCCCAGGTCATACTTACTATGATAAGCAATATAAAATATATAAAATTGTAAAAAGAATGCGCATCCATCACATAATACATGATGTCCACCCATCCTTCCAGGGTTATCACCTACAGGGAGACAGAGAAACAGAGCGTGAGGACAAAAGTCACCCAAAAGGTCATTAAATATCAATTTTCCGGTAGTGCCGGGTACCCATCACTCCACGGAAACTCTTGGGATCCACCCAGAGCTCTGTTCGCAGATGGTTTGGGAGAGAAGGAATGTGTGGCCAAAGGACTGGCCTGAGGTTCCAACAGGAATCTGGTACAATCAAAACCATGAAACATTAAAATAAACCACCTGAAACACTGGTTCTGAGGCAAAGAAATTCCAAGGAGGGATTGTAATCCGAAAAAAAAAAAGGCCTCTCCCTGCAGAGATCTGGAGTTTTACCCAAAGCTGCTGGTTTTGTAACGTAACCCAGAAAATTCCTGCATTTTTAACTTCAGTTTGCTTCTGCAAACCCAATTTCCTTGTGATTCCTACTGGCTCAGCATTCCAAGTGCACCACCACTATCATAGTGGGAGAGGATCTGAATGGAAGAGAGACTTTAATTAAATGTAAACTTGATTTAAGCCTCATTTTCTCAGCCTTCCTTCCACTAAAAAAAGCAGCTGAGGGTTTAATTAACACCACCCAGGCTGTGTGCAGAGCAAAGCGAGCTCTGCCGCGTAATTTACACTTTTTATTTAGATAAAACGCCCCAAACTTCCAGTGCTAGCTTGCTACTAGAGCTGAAATTCCACCCTGGAATTCCAATTTCCATCAGAATCCAAGCCCCTGTCTGAATTCACTCACAGTGACGTCCCCTACTCACCACCTCACGTGAGCCTGGGAGGTCTTGGCAAACCCCAGAACTGCTCCTGCCCCCGGTTTCAGTGGGGGGGTTTTAAATTCCCGATTTAAACCATTTTTAAGGCAGGGAAGGAATTTGCTGTGGGAAGAGAAGGCTCCATCCTCACGGGGGTAGAGGATTTCCTGTGTGGTGTGTCCCCAGAAGCTGGTCCATAAACCCCTCGCTCCTGAGGCGGTGAATAAAACCTTGGCACACCTGCAGCATCGGGCAGAACCCTTGAGGGGAAGTCAGGCATGGATCCCTGCCTCTTTTCCCTGTTTTTTTGGGTTTTTTTTGGTTTTACTCAAGGAACAGAAGGAAACTCCTGGATACGGATCTTCAGGCCACGACTGCACGCTCACACAAGCGTCAGCAGCCGCAGAGCAGCTCAGGGCTGCTGGAAGGGAAACACCGCCTCTTTGGGATTTCTCACCCTAAATCCAAACTGCTGGTGTTTTCCCAGCAAGTTTTCAAAGCTGCTCCCCGTGTGGAAGCTCGTGTAGGTTCACCCCCACAGCACGGCTGAAACCAACCAACCTCATCGCCAAGGAACGGACAATTTGTGACATTTGTCTCTGCAGCTGTTTCCCCGTGTCAGGCTTGTTCAGGGCTCGCGGGAGCCAGGTCTGACGCCTCGGCTGCCTTCACAAACTGCTCCCACCTCTCCTGTTCCTCCACACATCCATCAGCTGTTCTTCCCTATCCCACCCTCTCTGAGTGGCAAGCACTCGGCAAAGCTTTGCTTCACGGCATCCCAGAATCCCGGAGGGGTTCAGGTTGGAAAGGACCTAAAAGCCCATCCAGTCCCACCCCTGCCATGGGCAGGGACACCTCCCGCTATCCCAGGGTGCTCCAAGCCCCATCCAACCTGGCCTGGGACACTGCCAGGGATGGAGCAGCCACAGCTTCTCTGGGAATTTCATTCCAGCCTCTCTCCCCACTCTCACAGGGAAGAATTCCTTCCCAAAATCCCATCTAACCCTGCCCTCTGCCAGCTTAAAACCCAGTGGTTTTTTGTGGCCCCTTGTCCCGCCACAAACTGCCCATGAGTGGGTTTAACAAAACCCCAGAGAATTCTTTTAGTCACCATCAGCCCCAGCGATCAACCCGTGGCACGAGGTTTTTTATCCCCCTTTTCCCTGCGGTGCTGTTATTCCCACGGAGCCGGGAAGGGGTTAAGCTGCCTGGGTGTTGATCCGTGTGGAACAGCCAAGCGATCGAACCCCTCCTGCCCTTTTCCTGCCTCTCCCTGAGCGCGGCTGTAACATTTATAGAGAGCAAAGTCCTTTTCGGGCAGGTGCCTCCTCTGTGAGGGCTCTGTCCGCAGCTGAGCCTCCCGCGGCCGTCGCAGGGTCACGGGAACGCGGAGGGGGCACGGCAGGAGGTGACACGAGGTGACACCAACTCCCTGCCTCTTGCCCAAGAATTATTTCCTTTGCGCTGTCCGGGTTCCCTCCCTCCCTTCCCTCGGGATGCACAGAGGGTGCTCCAGCCATTCCCATTTAGGGACGAGAAACCAATCCAGGGGCCCCAAGAATACGGGATGCACCTCTACACTGGATTTGGATTTGGCTGGAAATCCTCAAATCTGATGGATTAAACCCATTAAACACAGAGCAAAAAAATAAAAGAGTTACCTGAGGGCTGCTCTTGGGCTTTTGAGCCAACACTGAGGGCCAGCCAACCCTGAGAGGGATATTTCTGTGGCATGAGAGGCAGCATTTTCCACAAGAATCAATCAACAGCCCCCGTTCCTCCTCTGGAGGGTGAAAATGCTCATCCAGCTCTCCAAATATTCCAGGTGTAATTAGAATTTGCATCATTTACTACTGGCTCGTGAAGCAGAGGGCTGCAGGAGGCATAAAGAGACCGCTGGGGTTTGTCCTCCTGCTTGACCTGTTGGGGGATTCATCCCTGGCCTCCAGGGCGGAGTGCAGCAGCACCCAGGGGAGGATTCCTGGGCTGCCAGGATCTAGGAGCAGCAGCCCTCCTGGAAAAGAGGCGGCTCCCAGACATCCGGCGGCTTTTTTAATCCCAGAGCTCTGGGGAATCGCCGGGCAGCACATGCCCAGCCACCTGCAGGGGCCAGAGCAGGGGCTGGGCTTGTTCCAGCCTCATTCCTGCTGGGTTTTAAGCGCTCCCGAGGACTTTACGAGGCCATTTTTCCCTGATCCAAGAGCTCCCTGCGCATCCCCAGCGAGGCCCTGGTGGAAACGGGAACCAGAGCACCAGGACTTGCCAACATCTGCTTTGCAAACCACCAGCTAAACCCTTCAGCTGCTTCTGGAGCCCAAAGAGAGGCACCTGTGCGAGGTTCACTGCTGCTCTGCGCCCTTCGATCCCACGCGTTTCTCCTCAGACCAGCTGAACTCGCGGCTGCCCCTGGATCCCTGGAAGTGTTCCAGGCCGGGCTGCACGGGCTTGGAGCAGCCTGGGAGAGTGGGAGGTGTCCCTGGCCAAACTGGATGGGCTTTGAGGTCCTTTCCAGCCCAAACCCCTCTGGGATTCTGCGGACTCCCAGAGGGAATGGCAGCAGCTCCCCCTGTTCCCCCAGGAACATGGAGATGTTTTCTCGGTGCTGCTTTTCCTATTCTGCGGAGGACAAACGACTTTCTCCTCTCTCCATTCCCGCTCTGATTAATCCACTGAACTGCCCCTCCCAGCGATGCCTCCCGAAGCCCTGGAGCGCCTTCCTCGTGCTTCCCAACCTCAGCAGCGCATCCTCGGTAACGAATCCCTGCTCCAGCCCTGGCTGTCCGCACGGAGCCCCCTCAGAGGCTGCAGTTCAGGGCCCCCAAGGAGCACAAGGCACAGTTATTCACCAGCGAGACGAGAGGGCGAGAACCCGCTCCTGGTTCTGCTCTGATGGGAAAGATGCCCGAGGCACGGGAGGATCAGCAGCTGCAGGGCCACAGGTGGAAGGTTCGATTAGGGGGATCCGATTAGGTTCGATTAAGGGGATCTGATTAGGTTCCGATTAGGGGGATCGGCAGGGCGGTGCTGGAGGTGCTGCTGGCCCTGCTCGCACCCCGCGCCCGGGGAAAGATTCCTGCCTTGCGAGGGGAACAGAGGTGTCCTCCAACCCCACTCAGCTCCCGGGCGACGCTCAGGTCCTTTCCTGCTCCTCCAGTTCTTTAGCCCTTCCCCAGGGCTGGGATAAATCGTTTCTCTCCAATTAATACCAGTAAATCTCTCCCACACTGCAAGAATTTAACAGAGGAAAATTCACTCGGGTGAACACGCAAGACGGGTTTTGATTTCTCTGATCCTTGGCTTGAACACTCCCTGAGCACCTCCCAAACAGGAGTGGGATGAGAGCCGACAAAACCCAATCAGATTTAATTTTTTTTTAGGTCTTCACTGATTCTGATCCCCCTGCTTTGCTCATGCCACAGTAATTTCATCAGCTGTAATAAAGATGCTCGCCTGATTTATGGGAGAGTAACTGGGGACAGAATCAGATCTTCTAGGCAAGCTAATCAGAGTCAATCTAAAACTCCAGAGCGAAAATCACGGGGGAAATGGAGATTAAAGACGCTGGCAATTAACTCAGACCTCCTCAGTGCTCCCAGGGAGGCAGCAGGTTTACATTGCTTTTTCTGGGGTCACTTCAGAGGTCGCACAGAACGATTTCTTTTATTATGTCGAGAAGTTTTCATCATAAACTCCCCTTTCTTTGAGCTCTGCCAAAATTTTTGCAAGTTCTTGGCCGCAGCCGACTCAAGAGCAGGACTTTTTTTTTGCTTCAGCGTCAGGGAACAAAGAGCAAAAAGGAATCATCCAGGGGAAAAAAAATAAAACCTCATCCAAACTCCAACTTCAATTAGTCGGGGGCTGAGTTCCTGGCTGTTAGAAAGCTCCAACGGCTGGTGCCAGAGCTGCAGCTCCAGATCCACCTCGAGGTGCCACCAATCAATCGAGGGAAGTTTGGAAAATCGCCGTGCAAAGGGAGGCTGGGAAGATCAGAACGGAATGCAGAGCACACAAAACTCCAGCCTGGAGCTGTCTCATGGCAAGATTTCCCTCCTCTGATTACTTGAACAAACTTCATTCGGAGTGACAGACTTCCCTGAGCACTGACCCAAAATCAGCATCTCTCCCTTATTAAAATCTTGATAAAATACAGCTCTGGCAAGCAGAAATTCCTTCTGATTCCAGGATTGCAGCTGCTGGCTGAGCTCAGTGTCTGGCTGAGGCAGGAGGTGCTCTGGAAATCCAGAGAAACCCACATTTGAAGTCTTCATCTTGACTGACATCTATAATTCGCACTCAGCCACTTTTTCTTCGGCCTAAATTGAGTCCTTTGGGGGGGAAAAAATGGGAATTATCTGCATCCAAATCAATTATCCTGAACCCAGCAGCAACTCCGAGGACGGCTGCGAGCCTTTGGGGTCATTTACTTTTTATCTCCTCATTCCCCTGGCCCCGCTGCGAGGCTTTTTGATATTTTATTTTCATCAGACTTATCAAGATGAGATCCAGTGCTGTAAATTGTGAGGGCTATTAATTACCCTGATGGCCTCGGGAAGTTTTACGAGGCCTTTAGCCTCCGTTTCTGAAAGCCTCTTATCTCTGGATTCCGCCCTCTCGGGCAGCATCGGTTTGGCTCCCGAGCACTGCCCAGCGAATATTCCAGGGAGTATTCCACAGGCACGGCGAGCCTGGCAGATAATCAAATCCCTATTTTTGAAGCCAACGTCACAATTTTAATTATTTCCTCCTGAAACATCTCGTTAAGGAACCTCAGTGGCCAGAAAAACCGGTTTATTACGTTGAGTAACATCCTTTGAACAGATGCTTTTCCTTTCACTTCGAGGCCTTGCTCGGTTTGTAATTTCTTTGTAAACTGAGCCTTGCAAAGCAGGAATCTGCTCTGAAAAGCGGCCCTAAATGATGGAAAAAAGGGAAATTGTGCTTTCTTCCCTGTCTTGGGCTCCTGACATGGAAATTTGTTCCCATAAATGCGATCCCCGGGCAGTGCCGGCAGTTCTTGGTGGATTTTGAGACGCAAAGTGGGCAGTAAAGCGTGGGGTGAAGTCAGACCCGCCACCGATGCTGTTGTTTGTTGCCCAAAACCTCACGGAATGGTAGCTCTGGGATCAAAACCAGCCCAGATCCCAGCCTGGCTCCAAAAGGAAGGCGAGCCGTTGTTTCGCACTGAGCAACGCGAGGCCCTCACCCGACAGCAAAAACCTCCCCAGTTTCACTCAACTGCTGCTCCAACAAACCCCATCCCGGGCCACGTCCCCGAGGTTTGGCTACTGGGATGGTGATCCCGTGTCTCCATGGTCTGTCTAAGGGATCCTGTGCGCAGGGAAGGGATTTAACTGTCCAGCTGCAGCACTGACGAGTCCATCAGCACAGAGAGCCCCGCCAAATCCCAGAGCCCCCCCAATCCCAGAGCCCCCTCAATCCCAGAGGCCCCCCAAATCCCAGAGGCCCCCCAAATCCCAGATTTATGGCAGAGCCGAGCTGGGAGGTGAAGGGTTTGCCGTGAGGGAAAGGGAAGCAGAGCCGGGCCGGGATCTTTGCTTCCAGCTGAGGGAATTTTACAACTCATTCCAAATCACGTTCGGGATGACCAGGGTGCACGGGTTGGGAAACCGGGATGAAGGAGCTGCACCTTTGGCTCAGGAGAGAGATCACAGAGCAGATTTGGGGCAACCAAACCAAACGGAGACTTCCTGTAAGAATTATGGGCTTTTGGAATATTCTGAGCTGGAAGGATTGGAGTTCAACCCTGACACCCCAACAATCCCACCCCGGGCACCCCCGGCAGCGCTGTCCCAAAGCTCCCGGAGCTCTGGCAGCCTCGGGGCCGGGACCATTCCCTGGGGAGCCTGGGCAGTGCCCATCTCATCTGAGGGCAGAGCCTTTCCCTAAAATCCAACCTAATCCTCCCTGGCACAGCTCCAGACCTTCCCTTGGATCAGTTGTTGATGTTCCTCAAAACCTGTTTGATCACCTGGACTCCAGTTTAGGCCAGGGCCTGCTGCAGGTCCCCTCTTCCTACTCCAAACCTCCATGGTTGAGGCTGGATGAAAACTCCAGAGGTTTGGAAGCCCAAACTTCATCTACAGGAGGTTTCTAAGTCCCTCCAACACCTCCCAGAGGTTATGGGACCACTCCTGGCACCAGGGCGGCCTCTCTGCCCTGTCCTACACGAGACAATTCCTCCCAACCTTCAAAACGAAGATTTTCCAAAGGCTAAACTAAACCCTCTTGGAAGCACGCTCCGAGCTGCTTTAAAAGGGCTGGATATTTTTAGCTGGGGTATTCAGCCTGAGAGCTCTTCAAATGCAGCAAGTGCTGTTTATTTGGCCGACCAAATTAAAAAAAGCAACACCAACAGAGCTCAAACCCCGTCATTTCCAGGGAAATATTTTCGGTGATCCAAAACAGATTCGAGTTGAGTGACAAAGCATCATCTCCAAGCAGTGGGAATGAAAAGCTCCAAACTCTTCTCTTGCCAAATTCAGCACAGAGAAGCGTTGTTGACACAGATCTCCAATTTAAAGGCTGAACCATCGGAAGAAAAAAAAGTCCTTTTGGCCCCAAATCCCAAATTTCTCTGCTCAACGAACACTAAAAACACGGGCACCCAGTGTGACAGCTCCCGGAAACACGGCCCAAAACGACTTTGGGCACAAAAAACTGCAGCTGGAAACCTCAGACCTTTTCCTTCTGTTCCAGCTTTTTGGCTCTTTCCCAAAATCTGCATGAGGAGGGAGAGCAGAGGCTGCAGCAGAAAGCAAGCAAGGGGATTAACAGCACCTGTGGACGGTGCTGGAGCCAATGGGAAAACCATTCCAGAGCTGGAATTCTGCACGGAGCTTGAGCTTCCAGAAGGAGCAGGGAAAACATTTCCCCAAAATGTGCCCACCTGAGGGACGGCCCAGCCAGGAGGGAGCAGCCCAAGCAGGAGCCAATGGGTTCACACAGGGGAGCTGCGGCTGCCCCATCCCTGGAAGCGTCCGAGGCCAGGTTTGGAACACCCTGGGGAAGCGGAAGGTGTCCCTGAGATGAACTTTAAAGGTTCCTTCCAACCCAAAGCATTCCAGAATGACTCTGCCCATCCTGTCCTGCCAGAAGGTCCCAAATCAGAAATTTGGGATTTTTGTCCCCTCAGGGGAGACTGAGTGACGGCTCAGGGACCCCCAACTCATGGCTGTGCTTGGCCCGAGCAGGAGTGCCCTGGAGCCCACACCGTTCTTCCTTTCACTCCACCAGAAGACGCGGTTCCCACTGGAATTCCAGCTGGAAGATTCCCGGGCTGGGAAGGAATCCTCAGGAGGGGATTTCCATGCCGAGGAGCGGCAGCTGGAGCGGGCAATGGCCGTGGAGCAGCTCAGGGCACCACAGCAGAGGGAAAGGAGACGAACGAGCTCTTTGCAGCCAGGACATGTCCCGGGCTCCGTCCCCGCTCCCTGGGGCGCGGAATCAGCAGCGCAGACACAGCCCGGCTCCTCACCAGCGCATCCCGGCACGGATGGATCCCTGAGAGCTCCCGCGGGCTCCCAGCGGCTTTTCCGACGAGCTGGAGCGCAGGAGGGGGAAATTCCCATCCAGACAAAAAGGGTTTTGTGCAGGTGGCCCACGGCTCCTGCTCCTGCCACCGCCTCCTGAGCCCGGAGAAGGACAAAGGAAGGAAGAGGAGGAAGCGGCACTTCCCTGACTTTCCCACTCCAAAGGTGTTCCTCTCCCGTGGCACCCCCACAGCCTGCGTGAATCCAGGTGCAAAGGGGGCTTCTCCACCTGGAAGTCATGGAGGGAACATCCTGAACTCCCGCTGCTGCTCCCAGGTCCCTTCGTGCTGCTCCATTCCCAGACGCCATCTTTCTCCGGAAGATTCAGCTTTTCCTTTCCCAGGAACTCTTATCCAGCTGGGCTGCCTGCAGCTCTCCTGAACACAACCTGGGTTTTCCTGCTCCCTGACAGCGGCAAATTCCTCAGAGAATTCCCGGGGATGTGTTCCTTGGAAGACTCAATTAACTCATCCACTGGGATGTCTTCCCAAGGAAACCTTGGAGAAGCAAGAGGTGCTCAGAACAACACCCCCAGGACACGAGCCACGGCTCAGAGCTGCATCCCAGGACAGATTCCAAGAGGGTCTCTCATGAAGGAAGCCCTTAGGAAAACGCAGCTGCCTCTGGGATCCATGGGAAGAGGAGGCCATAGGAAAGGTCACCCCGAAGTGCCAGGCAAATCTCTCTTGGACTGGATGGGCATTTCCTGAATTACAGAGACGTCCATGGAAGTTTTCCTGGCAGATTTGCTCTCAAACTTCAGCCCTACCAAGCATATCCCGGAAGGAGGAGGAACAGTGTGTTCCCTTCCTCTCCTCTTGGATCTGGGATGGTTTTTTCCTTCAACTTTTGCCTGTGTGAGCACAGGTCTTGCTTTCCTACAAATCCTACGTGAAATTATCCACTCAAAGTTCCTCTGCTTTGCAAAGCAGCCTAAATATCTCCTCTTCCCAAACTTCCAGCTTCCCGATCCCTCTTATTTTACCAGGATTTCTGCACCCAGGCCCGGCCACCCTGAGGCTGCTGGTCAGGGAGCTGGGAAGGTTTTGGTTGCTCCACTGGGAGTGTCAGTAATTCCAATTAAATTGGGCTTTGCTGAGGTGGGTAATTCATCATCTGCCGCGTGACAACAATACCTGTAATTACTGCTCGGATTGTTGGGGCTGGAATTCATGTGCAATAAAGGGATCTTCACATCATGCCAAACCTCACAGTTAATTTAGGTTCCATCTCCTTTCATTTAGTCTGTAATAAGCTAATTAGTTCACCTAATTTGCCACTGAACGTGCCTTTGTAACAAATACAGACACGAATTAGCCTCTTGCACAACAAACGAGGGGAAGGAAAACATGAATCATTTGCAGGATTACATAAGGAATTATCATCCTCTCCAACACCCAGGGATGCAGCCATTCCCTTTATTATTTTTAATTTTTTTTTTATTTGCACCAAGTTCTCCTGTCCCTGACTTCTCTTCTCCTTGGAAGGTCAATAACACGTTTCCCTGTTTTCCTGCTGTCACCTGTCCTGGCTCTGGGAAGTTCAGAGTCACTCCCGTGGAAAGAAATGTCTTTAAAATCCCAGTTCTGGCAGCTGGAAGAGCTCCCCCATCCTTGGGGCTCCATTTGCTGGATGTTCTGGAACAGAAATCCTCAGACTTTTCTGCTTTTGGTTCGGTTTGTTCGTGGTCTGAGCAGTATCAAACTGTGCCCTTGGAAAATTCCTTCTGGATCTCCCCCGTGGGGCTCCTTCCATCCCCCTCCCTTCTGGCAGCTCCTGAACCACACCAGATCAGGGAATCGTGGAATGGTTTGGGTTGGAAGGACCTTAAAGCTCATCCAGTGCCGCCCCTGCCATGGCAGGGACACCTTCCACTGTCCCAGGTGGCTCCAAGCTCCGTCCAGCCTGGCCTTGGACACTTCCAGGGATGAGACAACCTCTGCCAGGGCCTCGCCATCCTCACATTCCTTCCACTGTCCCATCTCTCCCTGCCCTCTGGCAGTGGGAAGCCGTTCCCGCTCGTCCTGGCACTCCAGACCCTTCTGAACAACCTCTCCCCTGTTCCCTGTCCGCTCCTGGAAGGTCACCCCAGAGCCCCCTCTTTCCCAGGCTGAACAAACCAAGATTCCCGGCTCATTTGGGATAAATCATGAGGGAGGCTCCGTCCAGCAGCTCCCCTCCCCAAGCTTGCCATGAGCCACTGGAGATCTGCCAGCCCTCAGGGCTCACTCGGCCTCAGAGCTCCTGCAAAGTGCCACGGATTCATTATCCTCCAGAATAATGGCTCGGGACAATTGGCCCTGTCTCATCCCAGTAATTCAATAGCAATCCCCAGGGGAGCTCCCGAGTTCCTAAATCCATCACTTGTACTTTCTGCACTGCTTACTTGGAGCCCTCATCCAACTGCTGACCTGGTGCTATTCAGCTCCAGCCATTAAATGGGATGAGAGCACGATTCCATGGATTTATTTGCTGAACGTTCTCTGCTCCCAGCAATTGTTTGGATTTAGCACCTCACCTCCTGCGCTGATGACTTCCTCTTCCCATGCCCAGGCTGAGCCAGCACCTTGCTCCCAGCTGCTGCCTCTTTACCTGGAATCAAATCATTCCCGGCTCCTAAAAACGAGCCCTGACTCCCAACGGGAATGAAGACATGAGAAGGGTTTTTGCCTGGAAATCCTCTGGAGCCTTTGGATGGCCTGGGCAGCACTAAAACCAATCACCGAGCTCCCGGCGGCTGCCAAAGCCACCTGGGGACACAAGGTCTGACTCTGCCAAACACCGCTCTGCCCCAAGGAGCCACCGGAACCTCTCCCTGACATCAAACGGAGCCTTTTGGGGATGAGGAAATCAAGTGCCAAGGGGGAATGAAAGTCTGCAGCCTGGAAAAAGGCTCTGGAAGGGAAAAGGAAGCAGGACCCCTCTGGAGAAGCTCCTGCTCCTCCTCAGTGTCTTCTCCCTGCCCTGTGGTGGGGGTCGGAGGGGGTCTCCTGGGAACATCCCTCAGATCCATCAAGGAGCTGTGCGAGAGCGGGAGAAGGAGAATTCCCTCTTCCCTTTATCCGGCACTCACTGCCAGCCAGCAGCTCCTCTCTTCCTCACTAATTCCAAAGCATTTTCCCAAGCGGCCCAGCGGGATCTGCCCGAACCCTCTGGATTTGGTTCTGAGCCTCCGGCACCAGCGCCGTGACCCAAGGGCGGCTCCCGTGGCTGCTGGGAGCAAACATTCCCCACTTTACAGCTCCCCGGTGAAAGCTGGAAGTTACGAAGTTCACGGGATAACATGGAACTGGAAGGAAATTCATAAATTAAACGCCGAGCTCTGGATGAGTAATTATTCCTCATTAACGAAGTTGGAAGGAGAACTCTCCTCCAGGAACAGATGTCACCTACACGCCAGGGGGGCTGAATCAACCAGGGCACCCAGCCAGGGCCAAAGAAACGCTTTAAAACCAGGAAGCGCCCATTAAAAATGGAAAAGAACACAGGGATCCTTCCAGCTGGGGCAGCCCTGGAAAACCACAGCCTCTGGATGAGCCCTCCAACATTCCAGAGCTACAAATGCTCGGAAAATCCTTCAGTTGCTGGAGTGTTTTGTCACCTGTAAAACCTCCAAAAGTCTGAGAAGCACTTTGGCCTTTTCTGAAGAGCTGTGCCTCAAAAGAGACCGAAATTCCCTGTGGGCAGAACTTCCTCACAGGAATTCTGGCCAGAAGGGATTTTTTTCTCCCCCTCCAGCATTCCATGCTCACCGGGATCACCCTGTGATTTAAAACACGTGCCAGGTTCCTACATTTGAGCATGAAATGAAGTCCTGCTTTACAAACCTCGACACCGCTTTCAGCTTCCTGACGCTCCAACAGCCAGGACCCCGCGCTCAGAAATCCCTGGGATTTATCTCATTTGCAGAAGTGGAACTTGCCATGAGGTTTTCTGCCTCAGGAATTGCTATCCCCCTTTTCTAAACTGCACTAAAACAAGAGTTTCTTCTCTCCAAATGCACTATTTATTGCCTGATTTATTTATCCCCCCTCTCCTTATTTGCAGCTTCACCCAGGGGCGAGCAAATTCCTTCCCCCTCTGCCGCATCCACCAAAACCTTCAAAAAACGACAAACCCAACAAAACCAGGAAGGAAAAAAAAACCAAACCCATCTTTGGGAGGATCCTACCTGAAAAATAGCAATCCAGGCATATCCGATATTATCAAAATTGATGGCTCCGTTGTGGGGGTTCACGTCCCCGGCCATGCAGACGTTGTAGTACTGGTTCCAGTTGATGCAGGAATTCCTGCTGGGCTCGGGGCTGGCCAGGCTGGGGCTGTAGGAGTCCATGCTCAGGGTGCACTCCACCTTGGACTCCTTCCTGCTGGGAATGTTGGAGCACCTCTGCATCCCGTTCTCCCGGTGCGAGGAGCAGATGAAGGGGTTCTCCTCCGCCTCGTCCGGCCGGTAGTAGGGGTGAAGGAAGGTCAGGTTGTACGTCCTGGAGGGGGGGAAGAAGGGAAAGGATGAGGAGGAAAGGGCTCATCCCTTGCTTTAGCTGCAGGAAAAGGCGCCGGCTGCTGTCCCTTCGCCCTTCAGCGAGTCCCAGGGAAAATTCCAGCCCCTGAAACCAAACCCTTTTACACCCTGTAAGGCCTTGCTGATCTCCCAGTAAAGCTCAGCCCGAGTTCCCCCAAGCAAAGGGAGCGGGTAGAAGCACGAAATGAGAAGGGATGGAGAGAAAATCCCAGCAGATCAGGTTCTTCCCAAAAATCCAGGGAGCCTTTGGGTTCTCTGGAAGGATTTGAAGATAACTCTTCTGATGGCAGAGTGGCTTCCCAAGAAATCTGCCCCTCGGATGAAGGGCTGAGCCCTCGCAAGGAGAGACCCAGCCAGAGGCCATCTCCCATTCCTTCTGCACTTCCACAAAAAAAGGAAGAGCCGGCATTAACGGGAACCCCGCGCTTCCTGCACTTCTGACCGAATCGGCCTGGATGAAGCCGATGGCTCTGTCGCAGCCTGGATAAGGGACCGCTGGAATGGCAGCGTGGCAGGAGCTGCTTTTGCCCGAGTTGTGCCCCGGATCTGGCACTTTCTGGGCCGTGTGCTCGGCGTTGCTGAGAGCCTGCAGCACTCAGGGCTCAAACCGAGGAGCTGCATTGCTCCGGAGCCAAATTTATCCACTGTTTTCAGAGCTCCAGGGATCTCACATGCTCCATAATCACCAGGAGATAAGGGAGAGGCAACACACACATTATAAGAGATGTGGGCAGAAGATAACCAGGTAATTCTTCCAGCTGGGACAGCTCTATTTTTATCTCCCTCTGAATGTCCCTATCTAGCGAGGAGATTTGGCTTTAACAAGTGTTATTCCATCCAATTGCTTGGAATTGCTCCCCAAAACCCTCGAGCCAAGCAGGAGCCGCTCAGCGGCCGCACTTTAAGGAGAGAACAATTGCCGCAGAGCAGAGCCGAGGGGAAATCAGCCCTCAACGGCTTCCCTGGGGAATTTGCATCATCCAGTTCCCTGAGACGGGTGGAGAAGGTTCATCAGCTTCAGGGATGGGAGAGGAAAGGGGAGCACATCCCGGGAGCTGGGAATGTTGGCTGGGAATTATTTGCGTTCAGCGGCTCCTCCCCGCGCCTCCAGACAAAACCGAAACGTCACCTGCCCTGTTCCTGGGCCTCGGATTCAACAAAAACCTGGGACGTGTTTTCCTTCCCCAAGCCTTTTCCTCACCCTCCCACCAGCTGGCTTCCCTGGGAGGAAATTTCCATATAAAACGGGCTGGAGAACGGGCCAAGAGCTGCAGCAGCCGCGCTTGGGAGCGCATCAGACAGCAGGCAGCAGAGCCGCGCAGAGGGAGGCTCTGCAGAGGATTAGAACACGCCGAGGTGCGGCACAACCTGGGGAGAGCTGGAGAATCTGGGAAAAGAGGCAAGGAGCAGAGAGGAGGCACCTGAGAGGTGCCTTGAACTCCCAAAAGGCAAACTCCAGGACTCCAGGATCAAGCCCCATCCCACGGGAGCGCTCCTGATGCGCCGGGCACAGTTCGAGGGGCTCCGTGCATGCCAGGAGGCGCCGTTCTGGAAGTTCGGGATGAGGAACGGCTGCCTGGGAACGCAGCGCCCGGGGCTGGGGCCTGGGAAGCTGCACGGAGAAGAGCCGGGCACCAACCACCTGCAGAAGCGCGGCTGGGTGGCTGTGGGAGGGAAATCCAAGCAGGAGAGCAAAGCCCAGCTTGGCTGTGAAAGGAACGAGGGACTTGTCTTTACAAATAAGCTGTGGGCCTGCTGGTAGATAAAAACTAGCACTAAGAGATAAAAGAAATGATGGGAAAGGATTCCACTGATTGATGAATGGAAAGAGAGATTTGTCTTTATCAGTAGGTCTGCTAATAAATGAAATTGAGTATCAAAAGATGAAAGAAACAATGAGGAGAACCATCAATTCCATAGGAATTTAAAAAAAGGGCAAAGGGGGGTATACATTAAAAAGGAATCTTAAAAATTAGGTGTTCCGGGAAGTCTGTACCTCTCAAGTACCTCAGCCGATGGGGAAAGAGAGAAGGAAAATACGGTCGGGAAATTAGGATAAAAAGGAGGCTGCGTCCTCCAAAAATTGGAGAGACCCCAGGGGAATGCCCCGTGGCCTCTCCCTTTATTCGAATAAAGTAACGGGACTCCTCTGTCTCCTTTTTTTTCTTAAACCTCTGGTGTTGGTGGATTAATTTTCCTGACAGCTGGGAGCGGTGCGTGCAGCCCGGGTGGGTTCCGCTGCTGCCCGAGGGATTTTGTCCTCCCTTTCCTCTGCTCTCCTCGCTTTCGCGCCCGTCCCCAAAATTATTTACAAACTTAAACTTGTCCCCAGGGCAAAATCAGCCCCTTGGGGGGCAGTTTCTGCCCAACTTTTTCCCTCTTCCCTGTCTGCCAGGAGCCTCCATCCCACTGGGAAGGAGCCACTCCTGTGGGATGCTCCAGCATCACCCAGAGGGACCCAAACTGGCAGCAAACACCGCAAATTTCAGGCCTTTTCTGAAAACCTTTCCCCCCCTTTTTTTTTCTGGCAAAGCCAAAAAGGGGAAAGAAGGGAGGAGAACAAGAGCTACTGCAGAATGAGGGAATCCCAAATATCACCCAAACAAATCAATGAGTTCTGCCAGGACCACCCACCTCCGAGCCTTCCTGGCTTCCCTGTTCCTCGCCAACAGGTAGAGACAAAGAACTCATTAGCGCTAACGAACCCACTAATGAGGAGAGCCCCGCGGGAAAGACAGAAGCCAAGCCCCAGGATGGATCCGCTATCCCATCAGAGAGCATTAACACCCCTTTCCCAGCTTTTCCCAACCCCGCTCCCCGCACATCTTCTGGATTTCCCTTTCTCTGTCCCTGGGCACGTCCATGTGGAGGAAGGACAACAGAGGGGCAGGGAAATCCTTTTTTTTCTCCCACTCCTACTGGATTATCCTCTGCTCCATCCTCCCCCGGGGGCAGTTTTCCCACCCCACCCATCCCAGGCACACATTCCAGCCGCTGGGACACAGCTGAGCACAATCCTGCCCCAGCTCTGGGGAGCACAGGAGGAAAGGGAAAAGGTGGCAGGAGCTCAGCGGGATGAATTCCTTGCTCTCCGACAGAATCCTGGTGAGCAGTGCCGGGAGGAGCAATTAAACACCTTCCCGACAAATCCCGAGCTGCCCGAGCCTCCTCCCAGCTGGCTGCAGCCGCCAGCCGGAGGCGGAACAGCACCGAGCAGCTCCCGAGCTCATCCAGACTGAAAACTCACATTAGAAGAGTCCCGAGGCAGCAGAGACACACAAAGCGCTTCACGGCTCCCTCCCTCCCTCCATCCCTCCCCTGCTTCCAAGCCGCTGAGTTCCTTGAAAGGCTCCCGGACTGGAAAACGCTGCTCTGCATCGCAACACGCGCGGAGCAGCCCCAGGAGAAGAGCCCGGACGGGCTGGGGCTGACCCAGTTCCTTTACTTCCACCGGGAGCAGCTCAGGAGGGTGGGAAGGAGCCAGAGGGGCAGACGAATATCCCAGGGGTGTCACCCAGGAGCTGCTGCCTCTGCCTGTCCTTCCCACCTGGGCACTCCGAGCCTTCCTCCTTCCCACCGAAAATTCCTTGGGGAGTTCCCCCTCCAGCTGCCACTGCCAGGATCTCCTGCCACCCCCCACAGACCATCCTGGCACTGCTGTTCCATGCCAGGGGAGCACAAGGAGCATCCCGGGGTCTGAAGGATCACTTTGGGCGGGGAGGGAGAGATTCTCCCCTGTCCCAGCGAGCAGAGACTCAGCTCCGACCCACTCCTGCAGCAACCCAGCAATTCCTTCCAAATCCCGAGTAAAAAATCCTTATATAACCTCATTCCAGCCCTGCAACAGCACAGCTCTGAGAGACAGCGAGAGAATAGCAGATATTCCCAACGCACCTCCAAAAAGTCCCCAAATTTCTCTCACAATGTGCTCGACTTAAAAATAGTTCCTTTACTCGGAGCTGCCAACTTCCAAAGGGGATTGAAAAGAAAAGGTTTCCATGGGAAAAGAAGAACGGCAGCAAAAATCAAAGCCGGTCCTTCCATCTGATGCCTCTGGAAAAGCCGAGGGCCCAGGAAGCTGCAGGGCGGAGCGCAGCAGGGCCGGGCAGGACTGGAAGCACCCGTTTGTGAGATGGCTCACACCTCGTTTCATCCCGAAAATCTGGGGAAGGACCCTGCCTTGCCTGGCCCCTGCGGTTCGGCCCGCTGCTCTGTTTAAAGCAGCTTTGGTTCCGGCTGGGAGGGTTTGGCAGCACCCTTGGGAGACCCTCCCATAATTCGGGTTTTCCTCTCCACAGGGGTGTAAAGGAAATCAGGGCCAGGATGCCGTGCTCAGCCCCAGCCCGGCTGCCCATCCGTGCTCCAGCCCCTCCCAGCCTCCTCCTGAAGGGCTGGGAAACCTCGGTGCACCGAGAAATCCTGGATTTCCCATCCCTGGAAGTGTTCAAGGCCACGATGGAGCAGCCCTCCTGAAGGGCTGGGAAACCTCGGTGCACCGAGAAATCCTGGATTTGCCATCCCTGGAAGTGTTCAAGGCCACGATGGAGCAGCCTGGGATAGGGAAGGTGTCCCTGCCCACGGTAGGGTGTTGGAGTGAGAATCTTTAGGGTCCTTTCCAACCCAAACCACTCCAGGATTCCATGATCTGTCCAACAGCAGAAAGATGTGATCCCAAAGTGCTTTCCAGGTCATTCCATGCCTTTTTTCCCTTCACAATTTGCTGCTGGTGTGTTAACGACCACTGCAGGAGTGAGCCACGTCCTGACGCCTGGGTTGAGAGAATGAGTCAGAAATGATAAAAATAAATGGGAACAGTTCCATCTGGAATCCCTAAAACTTCCACAGCCCGAGCTCAAACGAACCTGGGACAGCTGGGAATGCAGGGACGGGATCATTGCTGGACTTCTCAGGTCGAAGATGAATGCAGAGCAGGAGCCCAGACCCGCAGCACCACTCGGGGTGAAGGTACCAGGGAACCCCGCGTTTCTCCCACTGACACCGAGCTGGAGGCTGGAATATTCCTGCCCCCGTGGGCACCCCGGCAGCCCCCTTGCCCCAAATCCCTCTGGAATGCCGCAGCTTCAATCCCAATAAACCACAGGACTTGGGCAGAGCCCCCCCAGATTCGCCTCTCCCAGCTGCTGCGGCGGGGGGAAGGAAAAGATCCCGGACAAACTCCTTCAAACACGGCTCATCCCAAAACCTTCCGCTGCCTTTCCTGACAAGGAGCAAGCCCTGATAAGAAAATCCTTGGAGGTCTTTGATGCTGCTAATGGCCGTTACATAACTGCCGCTTAATTCTGCGCTTAGCGAGCGCTTCCCCTGCGGCTCCGCTTCGCACAGAATCACAGAGCGCTTAAAAACCGCCGCGGAAGGGGCCGAGAGGGGCTCGCCGCAGCTAATCACAGCATCCCAATGGATCCTGCAACCCGGGCAGGGCTGCAACGCCGCGGTTTGGGCTCGGGGGTGGCCCGGAGCGTTTTGGTGACCGGCAGATTCCTGCTGGGAATGTGGGAGAGGGTTTGGAGCATCGGGATGTGGGAGTGGAACCACAGCCGCGGCAGGCTCATGGATTTTCCGCTCTGCCGGGATGAGCAAATGCCACCAGAGCTGGTCCAGAGGACGGGGAAAGGCTGAGGGAGCTGGAAGCCCCGGGACCGAGCAGTGAGAGGCAGGAGCAGGACCTGAGGGATGATCCCTGCCCGCCCCGCAGGCAGTCTGAGCGCAGACAGCCGATGATTACCCGGAGGTGTAATTACAGGCTCCGTCTCCTCTCGCAGCGTTAGAGCTGCCCTAAGAGCTGGGCTGGGGCGTTTCCTCACCTCCAGCCGCCGACATCTCTGTCAGGAGGCGTTTGGAAGGATTTTCCCAGGCAAATCCCCCTTTTCCGTGCTGGCTGCGCTTGGTTTTCATCGCGGTGCCGTGCCGGAGGTGCTCAGGCGTGTCCTCACCCCGGGAAAGGGCAGGGGCACAACAGCCCCAGCTCCGGGAGCAGCAGGGGATGCCCCAAAGCCTGGGAAGAGCCAGGAGCCATCCCAGCTCCAGCAGCACCTCCGCCATCCCGCTCTGAACCCGGCAGGGAGAGCTCAAAGCATCAGCCAGATCCGGGATTTATCCAAGGAGCTCAGGCAGGAGCCAAAGGCACCAGGAGCAGCGACAAACACCAGCAGCGCAGCCCAAACCAGGACTAAGCGCCTGGGCTGGGCTTAAATCGAGCGGCTGGGCAGGGCTGGGGGTGGGCGGGGGCACCAGGTGAGGCTCGGCAGGGCCGTGAGGGTTTAGGATCCCCGCGGCACCTGGCGGAGGGGCTGCTCCACACGACTGCCCGGCCTGGAAGATCCCGAAGGAAAATTTCCCTCCTTAAATTTGGGCTTGATGGTCCTGGAGGTGTTTCCCAGCCTCAGCGATTCCCTGATTCCAGGTGCTGCCCATTCCCTGATGCCTGTCCCGCACCCAGAGCTGCGTCCCAGTGATTTTAATGCTTTTCACATCCAGCTTCTTATCCTCAAACCCCGACAAGGATTTGTCTCTGCGTTTCGGCAGCGTCTCCAGCTCACCAAGCCCTGCCAGGGGCCGGGGTGTGCTCGGTGACCTGAGCTGTTGGGAATTTGTTCCAAACCCTCCAATTCCCAGAGTCAGGGATCTCCGGCAGAGCTGATCCAACCCACTCCCACCCTCGTCCTTGGGGTGCAGCGGGAAAACACGAAAGAGCCGCTCGAACCCTCAGGAAATTGCGGGCAAATGGGATTTTTTTCCAGACTAAAAGTTCCCAACTCGACCTAGAGCCCCGCTGAGCGCTGGGATTTTTCCAGCAGGGGACAGGAAGGAAGAAAAGACGGAGAATTTTCCCTTTTTGCTGTACTCACATGGCAAAATTCCTGTCTAGGAAGCACCTGTTCCTCAGCAGCCCTGCCCAGAGCTGGACCCCGACGATGCCGAAGATGAAGAAGACGAAGAAGCACAAGAGGAGGACGTTGCCTAACATAGGCAGAGTATCCAGCAGCAGCGTGACCAGGATCCTCATGCCTGTGGGACAAGGGAAAGCCGGGTCAGGACGGGGAGGACGCACCATTCCCAGCTTGGATGCGCGGCCAGGGCACTCCCGCCAGGAAAATTGGGATATTGAAGTTTCCCCCTAAACCCTGAGGCTGAAAAGGGAGGCGAGTTTCAGTGGGAAATGGGAACAAACAGCATCCTCCAGAGGATGGATCCTGGATCCAGGAGTGGGATTTCCAGGTGTTTCCCGTAGCACTCGAGGGCACACGAGCTGCAAGACAATTTTTCCTGGAGAAACACTCCCAGGAATCATCAGCCTCGGGAGGAGTTGTCAAAATATGGATTTGTAAACACAGCAAGCACCTCTCATGGAATACACAAACTGTTCCCTTAAAAACCTCGGAGCCTGCGGTGGGTGGGAGCTGGACCTCCACCACCACAGACAATTCCTCATCCGTGGGGGATTCCTCTCCTTGCTGGACACAGGGAGGTCCTGGAAAGCTGGGAAAGCAGGGAAATCCTGACTCTGAGGATGGAAAGCAGGATGCTTTTCCTCCAAGGATGTTTCTCCCTCCAAGGAAAGCTCTGCTCCCCTTCCCTCCCCACGCAGAGGCTGTGGGAGACCTTCCCCCCAATCCCACACCTCTCCACAAGGATCTCCATGGGCCTCGGGCTCCCCCGGCCTCCGGTGCCGGGGAAATGCTGATTCCCATGCCAAATATTCCATCTCAAATATTCCAGCTCGAGGAATGAGAGCCTTGCAGAGCTCCAGCTAAGCCTGGCTTTCCCAGCACCTTCCCAGCATCGCTGCTGGGAGAGACTGGGAAAGGAGGCAGGGATGGGGCTGGGGGCTGCCCCCTCTCACGCCTCAGGGCACCCCTAAACTCAGGGATAAAACAGGGATAAAATGGGAATAACGACTCGGAGCTCAGCAGAGGTTAAGTGAACCTCTGGGGCAGGGACAAAGCGTTATTCCAGCAGCCGGTAACGGATGAGCTGAGGAAAAGAGGGAAGAGACAAGGGCAAATCCTGAGTTATGGGAGGGAATAAAGGCAAGTCCAGGCCTTGGGATTCACAGGGAGCAGGGCTCAAGCTCATGGCATGGTGGGATTTTATCCCACTAAAATCCTGCTCCGCAAACACCTTTTCCTGCCTGCCAGCGTGGAGCCTCCTCTCCCTGAATATTCCCAGGAAACGCTCTCCATCAGGGATCCCATTGGATCCAGGCACTCACTCTTCCCCCAGCAGATTCCGGTGGCTTCTCCTGTAATTCCATGGTGCCAAGCCTGGAATGTGCAGCCCCCAGGGACGGGTGCTGGGAGGACGAGGGTCTCCAGGGGAGAAGTGTCCATCTGTGCCAGCATTCCCATCTGTCTGTGCCAGCATTCCCACCCGTCTGTCCCAGCATTCCCAGAGCATTCCCAGGCGCTGCTGGCAGGAGCTGGGATCCCCTCACGCCGCTCCTCGTGTGGATTTGCCAGCGGAAATCCGAGGGAGCCAAATCCCAGGGAGCCAAGCGGGCCCGGAGCTGCCACCGCCCCGTCAGCGCGGCACGAGGGGATCCACCGGCCCGGCCAAGAATTCCCAGCTAATTAATAATTAGGGATGAGTAATGACCTCTGCATCCAGAGCCTTCCGAGGTCTCCGTGCCCGGCTGGGCCTTGGCTCCGGCGCAATTCCCGCTGCTGGCGCCGGATCCTGTCCGGAGCAGAGGCTGTGCCAGCCACCCCCATCCCTGTCCCTGCGCTGTCCCAGTGCCACCCCGGGCAAGGGACGGAGCAAATTCCATCCTCCGGAGGCAAAGGGGGTTGGAATTCCTGCTGTTTGTTCCCAACGGGTGCCGTCACAGCACCGCGGATATCCTGAGTGGGAAGGGGCACACCAGGATCGGCAAATGCAGCTCCCGGCCTTGCCCAGCACCGCCACCCCCTCGGGAGCAATCCCACATTTTCCTTGCAAATCCATCTTTGGAAAAGCAAAGACTCTCTCAATCCCCACTGGGAAGACAACGCTGGGATTTTCTCCCGTTGTTTTTTTTCCCCCGCTCTCACTGATATCCTCCCTCTTTTTTCCAAAAATGGGTAAAATTTCTCTCTCCGTGCCAGACAATTTTTTTCTGCTCAGCTCCTTTTGGTATTTGGGGTTGTTCAGTGGCATCATCCCGGAGATTGGATCCAGCTGTTCTCCAGCCACTCGGGGCTCTCCTTGGAATGTCGAGTGTGCCATGGGAAAGGAGCCACGAGCATCACTGAGGCTGAAACAGGGATGGGGATTTTCATTCCCATTCCACGGGATGCCTGGCTTAAACCACGCAGCAGAAAAATAAAAATAAAAAAAACCCAAAAATAAAATTAAAAAAAAAGCAAAAAACCAAAAATAAAGCAATGAAATGGTTTTGGAAGAAATAAAATAAACAACCCAGTGACCACTGCTGAAATAAAAACAAACCCTGACTCCAGCTCCTGCCAAGTGTATAAATTGCAGGAATTCTATTTTTCCAGTGGTTTGGAAGGAATAAGCTCTGATAGGAATGATGTTTTTACTGGCCGGGGTTCTTCTTTCTTTTCTTAACAAACTGCATCGGGATGAAAGAATCTCGCGGGTGAATTTATCGTGCCCGGGAGCAAGGAGCTGATAGTGCTGGCTGGATCCCAGGGAAGAGCCCAGGAATCCCAGGGATAAATCTCCAGGCTGGTTCTCCCTGTTTCCCTGGATTTAACGCCAGGTTCGCCTCTTCTGATCCAGCTGTAAATTGTATCTGCTCCACTTCCTTGTGGAAAATCCTGTTCCCAAGTCCCAGAGCTGGGAATGGCGTGGATGGCGCTGCCCTGTTGCCGCTGCTGGGATGTGCTGGAATTCCAAGGAAATCCCTCGGCTGAGCTGTGCCATCCCCATGGATGGAAATGTAACCACAAAAATCTGAAATCCAGGGATGTCCCCGTCCCTTCTCCACAGGTTCTGGAATATATCGGTCTGAAACAGCGAAATTCCCGAGGTTCCGAGTGGATGGGGTTGGTGTCTCCCAGACAAGTGGAGGCTGGGTGATCTGTCCTCCAGGAATTTCTGGGAATAATTTCTAGGAATCCTAATCCTGGCGCTTGCTCAGGGCTCTGGTGGTGGTGTCAGCCCAGCCCGGCTGCTCCTCAGGCACCTCCACCCCAAGCACGGATTGAGCTCGCTGGATTTGATCCCACGGAATATTCATTAAAAAAATGGGATATTCTCTATCACCCGTCTGCTGGAAAAAGATGAAAATCCCATGGGAAGTGCAGTGAAAAAAGCTTGGAAGGCTCACTCAGTGTCAGAGCTGAGGGAGACAAACACAGCTGGGACTCAGAGCAAAATTCCACCTAAAGCTGGACTTGTTTGGATCCCTGGAGCTCGGTGTAAATCCTTAAATTCCCCTGGCTGCCGCCCTCAGCCCAGCTGAATCCCAGCCTGACATTCCCACTATTCCACGGGAGCGCTGGGAGGGGTTTTATGGATTCAGAGGAGGTCAGAGGGAGCCTGATCCTCGTCCCAGCCCGGAGGGCTCCGAGCCCAGCCTGAGCCAGGGTCCCTCTGCTCCACCCCATCCCCGGAGCCCCAAATTCCAGAGGGAAACTTCCCTGGAGCTCCAAATCCGAGAGGGAAACTTTGTGTTGTGCTTTCCAAAACCCTGGCAACAAAACCTTGTTAGGAAAACAAAGCTCCAAAGGGTTCCATGGCCCCTTTCAGCCTTGCTTTTCTCGGTCACTGCGGAATTCACTGACTTTATTCCTTGTTTTCCAGAAAAATCCATTGGAATCGGAGTTCTGAAAGAAATTTCCGAGGCTCCTGGGCGTAAACATCCGTCTGCTCCCTCACATTTTCCTCGGAGGGCCTGGAATCAAACTCCTTCTGGGGGAGGCTCTTTGGCTGTCCCTGGGTGTGCCGATGGCGAATCCAGGCAGGATGTGGGGCTGGCTCACTCCGAGTGCTTTCCAAAAGAACTGGAAATATCCCTTTTTTTTTTTTTTCCCTCTCTGCAAAGATCCCTATGATTTCCATACAAAGCTGCTGCGTTTTGATTGGAGTGGATTTGGGTTAAAAGCGGATGGAATTGCTGCGGAATGAGCACCTTGCAAAGGATGGCTCAGCAGCTGGCAGATTCCAGCAGGGAATTATTCCAGCGTGGTGGCTCGGCTTTCAAATTGGATTTAGAACCCAAGCAGCTGAAGCCACTTGAAAATGGATTTAGGAGCCACTTGAACTTCCTGCCGAGGATGATCCCAATTTTGTTTCACGCGGAGCAAACCCCCGTGGGATTTTAGCAGCAAGGGAGGCTCCCGAGCTGCTAATCCCGAAATGTAAAGTCATGGAAAGACCTTAAATCGCTGAGGAGGGAAAAAGAACCCAGCAGGGCAAGAAGATCCCTCTTGGAAGTGACCTTTTCCCTTCCTTTGGAGGAAGGCTGTTTACTTCACACCACAAGCAGAGCTGTTTTCCTCAGAAAAGTCACAAAAACGTTGGAAAACACCTCCGAGGGTCAACCCCCTGCTGCCTCGCCCTTTGCCAGCACCAATTATGACAACGACGATCTCTAACTCGCCATTAAAAACTAAAATTAATAAATTTCCTCTCATTAGCTACAAAGCAGACAGCCAGGTGTGTGTGTGTGTGTGGGTTATTCCCGTGGTTTTCCAGCTTTCCCAGAGCGAGCCGTGCCCGTGGCGGTGTCACTTACTTGGGACCCTGTTGATGGCTCGCAGCGGCCGCAGGACGCGGACGGTGCGGATGGCGGAGAGGCTCACGTTGTGTCCGTCCAGGGAATACTCCATCATCCTGCGGGGAAAACAGCAGCCGAGTCAGGATGGGGCCGCTCAGCCTCGGCGCGGAATTGCGGGGCTGGAAAAGCTTTGCGAATCCACCCGTTCCGCGTCGGCGGCTCCTCCCGTGGATGCAATTCCGTGTGCCCGGAAGCGTCCACGGTTGGGTGGGGGTTTGGAGCAAGCTGGGATGGGATGGGATGGGATGGTGGGAGGTGTCCCTGCTGGTGCTGGGGGTGGAACAGGATGAGCTTTAAGGTCCCTTACTGCCGGCCCAGGGAACACTTTGGAAAGCAGGATTTTCCTTCCAGGATGTGAAGGAACCTCCAAGGGAGCGGGAGAGGGAAACTCCAGCGGGAATTGTGGTGATGGGACAAGGGGGAATGGGTTCACACTGAGAAAGGGGAAATTTAGATTGGATATTTGGAAGGAATTCCTCCCTGGGAGGGTGGGGAGGCTCTGGAATAGAATTCCCAGAGAAGCTGGGGCTGCCCCTGGATCCCTGGAAGTGTCCAAGCCCAGGCTGGACTGGACTTGGAGCACCCTGGGACAGTGGAAGGCATCCCTGGCTATGAGATGATCTTAAAGGTCCCTTCAAACCCAACCCATTCCATGATTCCATGACTCTGCAGGATGAGGAGCTGCATCCCAGCTTTTTTCTCCCCCCCGTGACCAGACCCGAACATCCAAACCAACAAACATCGCACGAATCCTTTGCTTTCCATTTGATTATTAAGCACAAAGAACATTTCCTTCTTGATTCCTCCTCCCCATTCCCCCCAAAACATTTCTGGGAAGGACCTGGAGTCAGTTTTCCTGCTCTTTTCCATCCATGGGAGGCGAATGCGTGCAGAGTTGTTGTTTTAACGGGGTTATGGCCACTTAGCATGGCTGGAATTGCAATTTATGGCTTGCACTCCAGGGGAACACTTGGAAATACATCCCAATTCCCTCCTGTTCCAAGAACACGACAGCATCCAAAGCATCCCTGCGAGGGAGCTGTTGGATCCCATGGAAAAAAAGAGCTTTTGTTTTGGGTTTCCAAGTAAACAAACAGACGTGGAAGGCCAGAGGCAAATCCGAGCTGAGCTGCTGCGCCCAGGCACTTAGGAAGTGTCAGCGGGAAGAGATTTCCAATGGAATCTGCGGCCAGGATGGAGCAAAGTCCATCAAAAATCCGCAGCAAGAGGACTGAAGGAACAGCAGGATGGATTTGGGCCATCAGCAGAGGGAATTTGGGGTTCCTGCCAGCCTTGCTCCTGTTCCTCCCTGCCCACGTGTCCCAGCTCGGCGCTGCCGGAGCCTTGCCCGGCTCTCCGTGGTTTAATTGGGAATATCTGGCTGTCCGGATGCTTCCTGCTCCGCTGGCCGTGTCCTGGAGCTGTCTGGGGTCACCCTGGCATCGCTGGCATCACACCGAGGTGACTTTGCCCCGCTACCCTCAATTTGCCACGCAGGGATCCCGCTGACTTGGAGCTGTTTCCCTGATAAACTTCCAGAGTTTTCTTTTTTCCCTGGAGCAACGGGTGAGTCTTTATAAACCAAAAGCTTGTCCATAGGAACTGAGCCAAAAAATGAGGAACAGGAGCCACTGAGGACATGGCTGAGGGGTGGGGCTGGGTTGGTCCTTTCCAACCTTAATAATTCCATGATTCCAAGGATTTTAATCCCCAGCACGGAACAAAGGCAGGGTTTCAATCTGCCGCGGGTTTGGGAAGTTGGAGCAGAGCACTGGGAAGCCTCAGGAAGGGCCACACAGCAGGAAAACCTTGGAAATGCCCGTTCCCACCTGCAGGGAGGGGCCTGGAGCCAGCTCCAGGTGTTGGCTCCAAATTCCTTGTGGGAATTGCCAAAGTGTGGTTTAAAGTCCCCAGAATGCCAGTGCCAGGCCCGGCTCCGTTCCCTGGCGTGGGCCCGGCTCAGCACCCTCCGGATTTATCCAGAGGCTGAGGGAGGGAATTTGAGCGTAACTGATCCCGGTGGAGAACTCCTCATGGAGTGGGAAAGGAGTAGGGAATGCTCCAGGGGGAGCTGGGTTTGTCCTCCATAATCAGCAAATTTATGGGACAGCTCCCAGGGCCTCCCTTTCACTCGGCCCTTGGAGCGGAGCTGATAAAAGGTGGATAATAGAAAATTTGGCCTAGAAAACAGAGCTCTGATCCTGGTCCTCGGGATTCTCAGGATACTCCACTTGGGATCCGAAAGAAAGACTCAGCAGGATCCACATTCCCCACCAAAGCCTTGGTGGATTCCAGACTGGACTCCCTCCAAGCGGCGAAATTATTTGAAACCTCCATGGAAAAGCCAAAGGTTTCTTTGCAAGGCCAAGCCTGGGGTCCTGTCCTCACATCCCACTTGTAAATCCTGAATCCCTTGGAAATGCCCCACAGAAACCCGCTGGAGCTGGGAATTTTGGATGGACACTCGGTAGGTGATTCCCTACCCCAAAAAGCAGGAGGCACAAGGCTTTGGGATGTCTTCTGCCACCAACAGCTCCAAACCTTCAGCTGTTAAATCCTGGGAGCCTGGAATAACTCTGGGGATTGGATGCACCAGGATGCCAAGTGTGGGGTCCTGTTATCAGATTCTACTTGTAAATCCTGAATCCCTTGGAAATGCCCCACAGAAACCCGCTGGAGCTGGGAATTTTGGATGGATTGGCACTCGGTAGGTGATTCCCTATCCCAAAAAGCAGGAGGCACAAGGCTTTGGGATGTCTTGTGCCACCAACAGCTCCAAACTTTCAGCTGTTAAATCCAAATCACATCCTGGGAGCCTGGAATAGCTCTGGGGATTGGATGCACCAGGATGCCAAGTGTGGGGTCCTGTCCTCACGTCCCACCTGTAAATCCTGAATCCCTTGGAAATGCCCCACAGAAACTCGCTGGAGCTGGGAATTTTGGATGGATTGGCACTCGGTAGGTGAAAGCAGGAAGCACAAGGCTTTGGGATGTCTTCTGCCACCAACAGCTTCCAAACCTTCGGCTGTCAATGAAAGATGTCCAGGTCACATCCTGGGAGCCCGGAATGTCTCCGGGGCCGGGATGCACCGGGAACCTCCCGGTTTCGGCTCTCCTGAGCGCCATCCCTGCCGCGGGGGAAACGCTTCCAACGCAGCTGCCGGGCAGGCGGAGGGGCCGCGAGTTCCACCGGGCTTGGAACGTTCCAGGGCACATTTCTCAGACGAGGGAAGCACGGAAGGACCTCGGGAGCTGGAGGGAACTTCAGACACGACCCGTGCTGGAGGCGGGAGCCGTGTTTGTTTTGTGGCTTCCCCGCTCCCTTCGGAGCTGCTGCGGAGGCAAACCAGCCCCCTGAGGAGGCAGAGCGGGGCAAACAAAGCGCTGCCTGTCACTCGTTTCCCTCCTTAGCGCAAAAAGCCTCGGAATAACTTCAGCACATCCATCCCCTGGCTGGAAAAAAGCAGCTCTGCTATTCCAGGGGCGAGTTCCCCGCTAAAAACAGCTCCGGTTTCAGGAGAGCGCGCTGGACTGAAGGGTGGTGTCCTCCCCCAGGGTTACTCCCAGCTCCAGGCTCTCTTGGGAGAGGTGGGAAATCATATCCCAGGTACGGCTCAAATCCCCCAAATCCGTGTGGAGATAGCCCGGGATCAGCCAGGGAAGGGGCTTTTCTTCTTCTCTTCTCCAGCCGGAGCGGTGCCGGACCTGCAGCAGGCTCTCCCGCTGTTTGCATCCTCCTCAAACACATTCCAGCCACGGAAGGTGGGGAAAAACCTCGGAAAACTCCCAAAAAACCTCAGAACACTCCCAAAAAACCTCAGAAAACTCCAGCTGCTTTCCCCATCATTCCAACAGCAAAATTCCTGGTGCCAAAGCTGCCTCTGAGGACGAGCAGAGGGATCAGCCCTTCTGCCTCCATGGGGTCCCCCAGGCCTGGATTTGGGGGATCTCTGAGGAGCTGGGGATTTTCTGCTCACCCTCAGGAGAGCTCATCCCGCATATCCAATAAGGAAAAACACCCTCAGCTCCCTGGTTGTGGATGGCAGAATCCTGATCCCGAGTTTTCCCTGCTCTTCCCCTACCACTCCTCCCTTAAACACTGCAGCAGCTTTATAGGAAAACATAATTAAGGAAAAAATAATTAATAATAAGGTTTTTTTTATTTTGCTGTCCCTGATGTTCCTTCTCGGGCTGGAACTGCACCCGAGCTCCAAAGAAGCTCCGCTCAGGAGAGCTCATGTTTTATTCAGGGCACTAAAACCATTCCTAATTGTATTCCAGACAAATAACACGGAGCACAACAAAACTCCATTAGCGCAGGGAAGACGGCACGGCACTAATGGAAGGGGAAAAACGCCCCAAACATATTCCAAGGATGTTTTAATTAACCCCAGGCTGGTCATTAGGAAGCCAGGAATTCAGAAGTCAGGCAGTAATTAAAGCTTTCCATCCCTTCCCGGGATATACCGAGCAGGTAGGAGAGCCTGAGGTTTCCAAAGCCGTTTGTTTATTGGGAGAAAAAAAAAATAAAAAAAAAGTTTGAGCTTTGCCAAGCTTTTACTCCGCTCGGTTATTCCCCGTGGGGGTGAGGGAAGTGGTGTCAAAAGCAACGGGATATTCCTTGGAGCTGTTTATTAACACATCCTGCACAAACCAGCAGCTGTGGGAGAGGGAGTTAAGTTGGAAACCAGGAGGAGTTCGGAATTTGGGTTAACTCCTGCCCAGCTTTTCCCACCGGGATTTCAACCTTCTTAATGGGATTTTTCGGGCTGTGTTCTCCTTGCTCGCCCCACTCCTGCCTCACTCTGCCGGAGGCACGGGGCTGGAGTGGGGCTGAGCTGCTTTGGGGTTTTTTTTTGGGAGACTCTGGATCGGATCAGGATGTGCTGATCCGACGGGGATGAAAGGATTGCTACAAACCCCGCCAGCCCTGCCTGATGTTCACAGCCCGCCCCCAAACCCGGCCTGGTTCTGGGGCGAGGACTGAAAAATCGGATTTGAGAGGTTCCGCCTCCCAAGAAAACCCTGGAAAACCAGCCAGGATGACTTGGCTCCCCGGGATTTTCCTGCTCCCAGATAAAGGGATGAGGTCGTTACTGACCCTGCCATGACGATGAAGAAATCCAGGCGATTCCAGGTGTCTCCAAGGTAACACTTCTGCCCGAAGATGCCCAGGGCCACCATCTTGATGACCATTTCCACGGCAAAGAAGGCGAAAATGAAGTCGTCAAACGCCTGGAGAGCAGGGAAAGAGGATTTCAGTCAGTCCTGCTGTGCTGGGGGGCGGGAGAGATCCGAGTGCCACCATCACGGGGACGTTCCGCGTTCCCTTCGCCAAAGTGCCACCTACCAACTCCAAAATCAAACCTGCGGGGTGCTGGCACCCGCTGGCACAGCTCCTGGCTCGTTCCAGGCCTTGGGAAGTGCCCCCAGGATATCACGGGGCTGGAGCCCCTCTGCTCTGGAGCCAGGCTGGGAGAGCTGGGAATGCTCACCTGGAGAAGGGAAGGCTCCAGGGAAACCTCAGAGCCCCTGCCAGGGCCTAAAGGGGCTCCAGGAGGGCTGGGGAGGGATTCGTCTTAATTAACCAACTTTCCCTTAATAAACTACAAGGAAATTTTGCTCCTCAATTTCCGTTCATTTAATTACTGTCATCCAAACGCCTCCATAACGAAGTTCAGGCTTTTCCACCTCACGTTCCGGCTTCCGATCCCTCCTGCAGGCTGTGACAGGGATAATGGGGATTTTCCAGCCCTTTCCTGCCCAAAACCTGTCAGGAGCATTCCAAGGCCAGGCTGGACGGGGCTTGGAGCACCCTGGGATAGTGGGAGGTGTCGCTGCCCACGGCAGGGGTGGAATGGGGTGAGCTTTAAGGTCCCTTCCAACCTGTTTGGAATTCCATGGAGGATCCCACTGCCCTCCCCGTGTGGCTGAAACACTCCAAGGAAAGCAGCAGCTCCATGTGGGATCCAAAGGAGCCGAGCTCGTCCCGGGCACGCCGGTGATCTGCGGCTGGTGTCACGCGCTGGGAACGAGGGAAGTCGTTCCCAGCCTGAGGAATTTGCAGGAAGCCAAGGAGCTGCCCACACAGCAGATGCCCCGGGATGTGATTCCAAAGCCGCTCCGGCGGGCAGATGGCAGCGAGGGGATGCCAGGAGGGACGAGGGACAGGCCTGATGTCCCCTGAGCTCGGGGTGGCCAACGGGGCTGGGGGCTCCCTACAGGGCAGAATTCCCAAATCCACGTCTCGTGGCACGTGGAGGAGAGCAGGAATGGGCTCATCCCATGCTTTTTTGCTCACGGAAAAGGGAATGGAGTGGCAGAGGCAGTCCCTGGTGCCGCAGTGCACGGAGCAATCCCAGCAGGAGCTGGCTGGGATGGAACCGACGGAGTGTGAGGGAGAGATCCCCCCCATGGCATTGGCCACGGAATCCTGGAATGGTTTGGGTTGGAAAGGACCTTAAAGCTCATCCAGTGCCACCCCTGCCATGGGCAGGGACCTCTTCCAGAGCCCAGGGTGCTCCCAGCCCTGGCCAGCCTGGCCTGGGACACTTCCAGGGATGGGAGTCCATGAGTTTTGCAGTGCCCAAGGAATCCAGTGGGATCTGGCTTCCCCCGTCGGAGCCCCCCTGTCCTTGTTAAGGATGGAGAGAACGGATCTTGTCGGGACAGGTCCAAATCAGCCTTTAGGCCTCACCCAAAGCAGGTCCCACACAGGCCAGGCTTCGCATGCCGGCTTTTCGGAAAACCCATCCCTGTGGGAACGCTTCTCCCAGGGAAAAGGAACACAGCGAGGGGGCCCATCTCCCAGAGCAGCCACGCCCCCCGCATTCCCACAAATCCCAGGGATGTGGGGGATCCTCACCTCCAGGATGGTGCAGCGCTCCGACTGGCATTCCACGTCCTCGCAGGGCTGGAACATGCCCAGGGTGACGCAGTTGAGCAGGATCACCAGCATGCTCACGTGCTCGAACCAGGTGCCGCGGGGTTAAGGACAGCACGGCTTCGGGACGGGACACCCCCGAACCCTCCTCCCATCCCCACCCCTTCTCCCGGGCTTTTTCCAGCTCCAAATCCCGAGTTTTAGCAGGGAATCACCGCGCACCAAGAGAGAAACCCAAAGGCACCTCCTCCAGAATGGCGCCTTGCTCCTTGCTCCAGTCCTGCTCTCCTTGTTTCCCTCTGGAGTTGTGGGAATGAGGTTCATTCCAACGCCATTCCCACATCTCGAGGACGGACAGATTCCACTCTGAGATCCACATCCTGACGGGAATGAGGCTCTCTCATTCCAATGCCATTCCCACATCTCGAGGACGGACAGATTCCACACCTCAATGGGAATGAGGTTCTCTCATTCCAACCCCATTCCCACATCTCGAGGATGGACAGATTCCACTCTGAGATCCACACCCCAAAGGGAATGAGGTTCTCTCATTCCAACCCCATTCCCACATCTCAAGGAGGGACAGATTCCACTCTCAGATCCACATCCTGACAGGAATGAGGTTCTCTCATTCCAACCCCATTCCCACATCTCGAGGAGGGACAGATTCCACATCCTGATGGAAATGAGGTTCTCTCATTCCAACCCCATTCCCACACCTCGAGGAGGGACAGATTCCACACCCCAATGAGAATGCGGTTCATTCTAACCCCATTCCCACACCTCGAGGAGGGACAGATTCCACACCCCAATGAGAATGCGGTTCATTCTAACCCCATTCCCACACCTCGAGGAGGGACAGATTCCACACCCCAATGAGAATGCGGTTCATTCTAACCCCATTCCCACACCTCGAGGAGGGACAGATTCCACACCCCAATGAGAATGCGGTTCATTCTAACCCCATTCCCACACCTCGAGGAGGGACAGATTCCACTCTCAGATCCGCATCCGGTCCGGTATGAGGTTCTCTCATTCCAACCCCATTCCCATAACTCAAGGACAGACAGATTCCACACCCCAATGGGAATGAGGTTCATTCTAACCCCATTCCCACATCTTGAGGAGGGACAGATCCCACACCCTGATGAGAATGAGGTTCATTCCAACCCCATTCCCACATCTCAAGGACGGACAGATTCCACACCCTGACAGATGAAGGCAAAACAGAACCAAGCTGGTGGGGCCAAGGATGGGAATGCTGGGATTTGGGATCCAGGGGGCAGGAAAAGGAAGGAAAGGGCTCCCAGCTGGATGTCTCCAGTCTCCAAAAAACCCCCGTATTCCCTACACGATCCACCAGCGCTCAATTAACCAATAATTAATTGATCTAAGTAGGAAGCGGTGATTTGCATCAGTGCAAAATAGGCCCAAAGTTGCTGTTTGCTGCTGGCAGGACAATTAAAAATCCCACAAAAAGACGGAATAATTCCGCAAATTGAGCAGGAAGGAGAGAACTGTTCCTAGGGAAAAGAATTGGAAACATCTGGATGCGAATAAACCTTTGTGCTTCCAAACCCACACCTGGGGGAGGCAGAGAGAAGCACAGACGCTGAATTATGTCTGATAACTGCAATTCCTCTTCGGGAACCTGGATAAAAAACCCCTTCCATGTTTATTCCTCAGAAATATTTTACCCGGGATTTTATCAGCTCAGGATAAAATTCACCGCGGCAGAAGATCGGGGCTTCAGTCTCAAGCCGGGTTTGTGCATTCTTATTTATCCAGGTGGGAAAAAAAGAGGAGAAATCAGTGGGGTCGAACCCTGCAGATCTCTAAGATCTGATCCCAGCCCAGTTCTGGTTTTAGAGGGGCTTTGACTGGAAAACTCGGAGCTGGGAAAACCTTGGAGCTGGGAACCAACAGGGCAGGCTTGGAAACCCGCTTGTCTAAAATGGAAATAAATGTATGGAATGGGAGAAATAAATGAAATAAAATCCCAGTCACCCCGGGAGGGAAGCAGGAGAAGCTCCCGATGGGATTTTTCCACCGCTGAAATCCCAATGTTGGTTCAGTTTCTCCCTCCCTTCAATGACTTCTTCCCGAATTTTGCCATCTTTAGGAGCTGTTTGAATGCTTTTCCCTCTCCCCTGACTGGAAGCCCAAGGATAATCCTGCCCCACAAAGCAAACACCCAAATCTGACCAAAAAACCCAACCACAGCCAGATCCCACTCCCAATATTTCCATGGAGTGATGGGATCCATGTGAAATTCCCTATAAACAGTGCTATTCCCAAGCCTCCTGTGCCTGCAGTTGCATAAATTTCCTTTATTATATTTGCAGATTTATTTTTTTTTCCCCTTTAATGTCCCAAAAATCAGAGCCTGTGGATTTGGGACTGTTCAAAGGCTCTGCTGAGCTCCCTGGACCTTTGATCAGGTGCTCCGCTCATCCCATCTCCAGAAAATTCCTTTTTTTCCATCTCCTAACTGATCTAAAAGCGCCTTTTTTCTGGTTAAATAATCACCAGCAGGAGAAGAATTATCCCTGGAATTGAAATTAGTTCCTTAATTCCTTAAAAACAGGCAGAGCCACCACTGTCCCCATCCCTGTGACTCCAGAGCTGGAATTTGGGGGATTTTAGGGTGGCAGAGGGGTTGTTTGGATTTTCCGAGAGAAAAAGGAAGGCTCTGCCACAGCTTTGTGGTCATGGATATTTGGAGGGGAAAGGAAAAGGGGAAAGGGAAAGGGGAAAAGGGAAAAGGGGAAAAGGGAAAAGGGGAAAGGGGGANGAAGGGGGGGAAAGGGGGAAAGGAGGGAAAGGGGGAAAACGGGAAAGTGGAAAGGGAAGGGGG
>VWPU01011414.1:0-39524 GCA_013398955.1 Callaeas wilsoni | reverse complement strand
GAGGGGAGGGGAGGGGAGGGCGCCGAGGCTCAGGGACCGCACAGGGAGCGCGCGCACGGCCCGCCGCCCCGCGCCCACTGCCGGCGCGCTCCCGCGCGGCCCCTACTTATCACCTCCGGCGCAGTCCAACTGCCGCCGCGCCGCGGGGGGGGGCCGGGGCAGCACAGCCGTGCCTCAGCCGGCCCGTCCCCGCCAAACTTCGCCCTCCGCGCTCGGGGAGCGTGGGCGCTCCGCGTCAGCGCAGCCCGCGCGCTGGAATCTCCCGTGTTATCCCGAGTTATCCCGAGTTATCCCGGGGTCTTTCCCCCCTTGGACGCGCTTTGGCTTGGCTCAGAGCTGCGGGCGCATTTTGTTCATCCCGTATTCACGAAGGCCATTTACGCTCGGCACCCCGCAAGCGCCGCTGCCCGCCTTCCCGCCCTTCGCAGCGGCGCCACGCGAACCGCTACGCAAACCGCGTACGCCGCCCGTGAGGGGCGCTGGGGGGGGACCGGCGAAATGGCCGCGAGGGCAGCGCGGAGGGAGAAGGGGCGGCTCGGGGCCGGCACCGGGCGCTGGAGAAGCCGCGGCGCTCGGTGCCAGTGCTCGCGGCCGCCCTTCCCCTGTAGCTTCAGGCTGCGGCCGGTGCCACCACCGGGGAACGGTGACCTTCCCGCGGGTACCACAAAATGGTGCCCGCGCCTTCCCCCTCAGCCGCCTCACGCCAGGGGAGTCCCCTCCTGAGGCTTCGCGGTGGTTTTTTTTTTTTCTTCTTCTTCCCTATTAGATCTCCAGCTGAATCGGTGCTTTTTTTCTCAATATAGAGTGAAAAATGAGAGCAGAGACATTAATTCTTGTCGTTTGGGGAATGCCCCAGTTACTTGTGCTGGGCCTTGGTCCGTCTACTACGAATTTCCCCTGATTTTCCAATCTGGTTTGGGTGGGGTTTTTTTTCTCCCTGTATGTAACTTATCTGACAGTGACTTCCCTGTTCACCCCTTCCCCACGGCCAATTTGTTCCTGAAAAACAAGCTCAGTGTTGCCCAAATGCTCCCAAGTAAAAGCTGTGCATGGGCAAGGGCAGCAACTCCCATGCAGGTAACATTTTATTACAAGTTAACAGGGAAGAGCAAAGAAGTACAAAATATAGAGGGGGAGACACAGCAAAAATCTGGATTTGGGCTAACTACAGTCACCATTGCCAACAACAAATTGCCAACATTTGTCTATTTCACTGCTTTAGAGTGTGTATTTCCAAGCAGCGTTTGTTTCAAATTCCGTTCAGGAATTATACGGTACTCCATTTAAAGTCAGCTGGCCTTATCACCTGGGTGTTTTACAAACCAAAGGCCAACATGGAAGGAGTTGGCACTGGAGCAAGCAGCATAAAGTTGTCTAAAATCTGCAGCCTCTGAGATCTGGGGGAATGTGAGAGCAGGGGGAGGTTGCGGCGCTTTCAGAGCTCATGAGGATGTTTATAAAGAAATGCCACATCATGTGGTAGAATTCACGTCCTCAGTTGTCACAGGCTTTTTCATAGATGTATTAGGCAGCAGTATGGCTTGAATAAACTTCTGCCATTCCAAACTTCCCTCCTGGATACAGAACATCCCAGAACTCTGTGTTTGTACGGGAGACTGTGTCCTGGCAACAACATGAACCCAGTCTCTCCTGTCCTGCTGGTCAGCTCAGCTTAGCCTGGCCTCAGTTCCCATTTTATCTTCTGTTTCTCTCTGTTTGGCGCAGATTGAGCACGCATTTTCTTTTAGCTGTTCTAGAAGCATGCAGGAAATTTTGTGGAGAAAGGAGTCTTGTGCTACTTTGTGCAGGTGAGAATTCCAGTTAACGTGCCTCCCTTCACATCTGGATTATCTCTAATCCACACACTGACACTGCCCTGCACGGACCAGTGAGTTCATCCTGTACCCAGTCCCGCAAATCAAAATCTAAAGCTTTTATTGAAACCTGTAATTGATACCTACATCTGTATTAGTAAATAAGTTTTTAGAGCAATTTGAAATCATTACCTGGAGGCAGCTGAACTATCTGTGCCATTATTGACCTGACCTTCATTCTCCACAATCTGTTCTGGTCGAGGTTCAGGCTGAGAAGAGCGTCCGTCTCCCTCACTCACCTCCCTGGCTCGTTTCCATTTTTCCCTGTCGAGAGCCTTTTCACAGCTGTTTTCAGCCCTGGAAAAGTGGAGGAAATGTTTTTTAATATATCATGAAATGTTTTGTAATTTCTCAGTGGTTGCCAGCCAGCAATAATATTTTTTCAATCCCTTTCCTTAGACATGTGGGGACCCATTTACAAGTTGGGTTTTTATTTTTAAGGTTTGTGTTTGTGGGGTTTTTTTGGTGGGTTTATTGGTTTTTTTTGTTGGAGTGCAGCAGCAGAGGAGGGACTTCTTTTGTAGTTACAGCCATTAGAATTGGTATCTTGAAATATTTACGAGTATCCCTTTAATGGAGGTAAGGTCAAGCTGCCGAGAAGTTTGGTAGAGGCCCTTGGTATCTAGTTACTGGGAGAAGCCCAGTGTCCTGCTCTCGCTGGGTTAGAGCCGGATGGGGTTATCCAGGACACCCAGCACAGCTCCTGCCCGGGTTTGGGCGCGGGGCCCGCGGCTGCAGCCTGCCCTCGGCGCGGGGATCAGGCCCGCTTCACCCCGGTGCCCTCAGGAGTTCCCCCGTGGCCGTGAGGGGAACTCCAGGCCCCGCCCCCGCCCCTCACGGCCCCGCCCCAGGCCCCGCCCAATCAGGAGCCGCGGGGCGGGCACGCGGGAAGAGTTTCCCGAGTTGCCTCGCGCCGCCGTGACGCGCCGCTCCGGGAGAGCTCTCGCCCAATGGGCGGCCGCCTTACAAAGCTCCTTTGCACGGCCAGAGAGAGCCGCGTGCTGATTGGCTGTGGCGCCGCCGGTATTTCCGGCCATGCTGCGCCGGGCGCGATTGCATCATGGCGGGACGGAGGTGAGCGGGGGGGGGCACCGCCCGGGCCGGAGCCTCGGCCCCCTCACGGCCCCCTCTCGGCCCTGCCGGCCGGGACGGGCTCAGGGGGGCGGCGGGCGGGCGGCTGCAGCGGCGTGTCGGGGTGCTTGGCGCGGGAGCCGGTGCCGGGCGGCGCCTTTGGGGTGTCCCGTGCAAGCGGCGGCTCGTGGCCTGGCAGGTGGCTGTGCTGTCACCGCGATAGCGGGGTGCGGCCGGGCTGGCAGCTCCACTGCGGGGTTTGGCGTTATCAGCGCCTTTTCGGAGCCCGCGTTCTGTGTGTACAACGTCACGTCCATGTGTGTTTTACTCCCTGGGTGCTGTACAGATTCTTCGCTTTTTCGGCAATTTAGAGGTTACTTAGAGCAGGTATTTATTAAAGGTTAGCCAGATGCCTTATTGCAGGGCTTAATACCTAGCAAGTCTTGATTTCATTAGATATCTGTACAAAGAACTTAGGGCCTCTTACAACGTGTAGTATGTCTTAAGCATTCTCTTCACCATCCTTTTAATTGGGGGGGGGGTTGATGAATGCAGCCTTTTAATTGCTGCAGCTGTGATGACTTTGATATCTCCAGCAAACGTTGGCTCCCACACCCCGGGAGTCTTTTGGAACCTGCAGAAAGCATTTTTATTCGGTTTGGTGGTGACATGCTTAGAAAGCAGCTGTCAGGTAATAGAATTGAGTTGTCACATAAAAGCAGTGTTCACTAACTCAGCTGACACTGGTTTCTGAGTTTTTTTAAAAATACATAGTTCAAAGTTATTTCAAGATAACCGAGATTTCTTTTTTTCCCCCAATGTTATGTTCCATTTTTAGTCAAGGTAGTATGATGATGACAAGAATTTCTTAAGGCATCACAAGATACAGTGTAAAACTGGGTTCTTGCATAGCATGAAGTGTTTGTGTCTAAAGACAGCATTAATTGATGAGCGTGCTTGTTGCTTTGGCAATGTTTTAATTGGCTTTTCAATATTGAAGGAAACCCTCCTTGCAGGAGGACAGCTGGGCTAGTGTTGCAGTTTTATTCCCTGTATAAGACACTAGCACAAGATTTTTCAGAAGCAACATTTCTTCTGTAGTTTAGCATCCTTCTTTTTGTTTTAAACATGGTTGTTTCCACCCCTTCCAGAACTGGAGAATTTTGATTATCGGGTGAACAGCTGAGATTGATGTTACCCCAGAACAGTGCCTAAAAAGGCAGAAATGGGGTGCCAGGTGTGTGTGGAAAACAGAGCATTGGTGGAGTTTGGAGAAGGCAGCTGTAGGTGGAGAAAGGAGGCTCCTTGCCTTTGGAGGGAGCTTTGGTCTCTTTCACAGAACAGTTTGTGGGAGAAGGTGACAGGAACAAGAGTAAGAGACTGATCATAAACCCCTGGAAACCAGAAGACCTTTTGTACACCTTTAGTTCATCCTGTGTCTTTATATTTACAGTTTCTCAGTCAATAAAACAATATCTTGAAATCCACTTTGTTTTAATCATATATCTGATGTATGTAAAGTACAACAATATTTCTCAAATATGGGTTTGCTTCATTCATAATGGTGGTTTAACTGAATTTTTATCTTTAAAAAATAAATCTTAATATTTAAAAAAGCACACTTGAACTTGCTTTTATGGTTTTAATGCGTGTTTATTTTTTTCTTGTAGATAAGAAGCCCACCATAAGTCTCATACTGCTGTATTAAAATCTCCAAACTTTGACACCTTTCCTAGTGAATGTTGTTATCCTCTAGAAAAGTGAGTGTGCTTAATAAAAACTTGCTTAATGGTGCATTGTCTTAAACTTTAACGCTTTTTGTCAGCAGAAAATGAATAGAGAACACTCCATGTGTTTACTGATGTCTAGAAATGTGAAGTGTTGTCGGAAAGTGTGGTTTTATTAGATGTTTGTGTAATAATTTCTGTAACGTGGTTTGTGATGTTTTTGCTCAGTCTGTGTTCAAAGTAATGAGTTGTCCTTGGTTATTTTCTGATTTAAATTACCTAGATTGCTTATAGTGAGCTTTTTTTTTGTGCTGTAGAGATATTCATACCTCTGTCTATAAACTGACTGTTAGATTTTGGCTTTTTTGCTCAGCTGAGGTTGAGCTGTGGTGAGGTTTTCAATGTGCTTTTGTCTTTGAAGTCGGTCTGTTTAAAATTCTCATTTGTAACTTGGGAAAAAAACCAAACCGGCAGCGATGGTTGCATATTAATTCTCAACGGTATTTTTTTTTCCCCCTTCTGATGCAATAAACTTCTGCTATTGCTGAGAGCGTGACTGGATTTGTGCCCTGTGGTTACTGGACACTGCTGTGCCCGTGCAGTGCTTCAGCCTGGAGAACGGGCCCACAGCGACTCTGTGATGTACGCGGGGAGTCTGTGATCCGTGAGCAGCCTCCACAGCCCGGTCACAGGCACACCCAAACCCCAGCCTGCCTCTGGTGTGTTCGGCTGCACAGAGCTGGCAGCTGGGCCAGTCTCCAGCCCTTTGCAGTTAGCACTGGTTTGGGAGGGCTGAGCTGGAGCTGAGTAGAGCATGCAGATCCTTATTCCTCGGGTCGGCTGGCTTGTGGGAGATAAAAGCTTGAAGGCTGAATTCTTTTATCATTTCCATTGTCTCTGATCAAACCACTGAGAAATGACACAGCCTAATCAGTGCTTCGAGGTGGAATGGTGGAAACTCTCCTGCAAGTTGTGAATGGAGTAACTCACTAAATTACTAGCACTAAGCTGGTTATTACCTTTCTAAAATACATCCAGGCCACGTCCATGTGTTCCTTGTTGGCCCCTGATTTCCCCTCCAAATGCTGTGTTGCCTGTGCACCAGGCTGTGGGATTCTCAGTTATAATACTGTGATAATGATAAATGATAATTTGGGTTTATTAGTGGAGAGAATGATTTGTCATGAACACAGAAGTGGTGGAATTGACCTGTAGCACAGTTTTTCATATGGGTTCAAGCCACGAGCTGTCAATCTCTGTGGTGTTCTGGGTTCCGTTTAAGCCAATGTTTTGGAGCTTCAGCTGTAGCTGGAAGAATTGTCTTCGTGCACTTGCCTTTGCTGCTGCTTTATGGTTAGTATTTACAAACCTGAGTAAATCACAGGACTCAGGCCTTGCACCATTACCTGTAATTCTCTAATGCTGAGTGAAGCTCAAGGCTGTAGTAGCTGCTTCTGGTGTAAGTGCTCAGGAGCAGCAGCACTAAAGTGAGAGATGGGAGAACCCTTTTATTCTGTAGCATCATCTATTACAACCTTCAAAACCAGTTTTCTTCTGTTGGGGAGCTGCTGTCTTAAACACTCTTGTTCCCCTGATCTTTGTTTTGTTCTTGCTGTGGCATTTTATTGAAGCCTGACCTCTTTCTATCTTGTAGCAGGTCTGGAACCAGGCAACTCTGTTGTGTGTTCCTAATTATGCTGAGAATTCCTCTTCTCTGTGTTGCTTGTACAGCGAGGAAGTAGCAATTGGGGGTTAGTTTTAATGTACTTATAAAACACATGTTCATCTTTGCAGTGTTTTTCAGCTGTGCTCTCTGCAGTCTGGCTGCTTTTAGGGGCACCTGAGAATGCTGGCACAGAGTGATGGAAAAGGCTCTTTTAAACATTTAAACGGTGTGAATAAATGTACACTGAAAAGGAGCCTCTCCTTCAGCAGTTTAAAGTGAAACTCTCTGATACAAACTGGTGGTGAAGGGTCAGTTTGAACTTGGAAGGTTTTCCTAAAGAAAAAACCCCAAACCTGTAATCGAAAGATAATTTGCCCTTTGACTGTTTTCTCAAGGAAACAGAAATAAAAACACAATAAAAAGGGGAACAATCATAGTTGAATGACTGGAGAATCCTTTTCCTGTTCCAAAACTTTGGTACCAGTCAGTTAAAATTAGGCTTTTTTGGAACAGAGTGCTTGCTTCCATGCCTGCAATGAATCAAGCTCTTTGGAAAACCAGGCTTTGGATTGGTGATATGGATTGGTAAGATTTAAGTTGTATTTGTGGAGTTATTTTTTTCTCACTTCTGTTCAACGTGTATTTTTCTCTTCTTGAATCTTGTTGGGAAAGAATGGTTCAGCAAGTTCCAGAAAACATAAACTTTCCAAATGAGGAAGAGAAGATATTGACGCTCTGGAAAAATCTTAATTGTTTCAAGGAATGCCTAAAGCAATCAAAGAACAGACCTAGGTAAGAATCTGTTAAAAGCTGTAGCAACTGTGTGGCAGTGCGGGGTTGGCTTGGCTGTAATTACTCTTTGTTTTTCCTTGGTTCTGTAAACAGCTGCTGCTCCCTTTGCCAGCAGCAGGCCTGGCTCATGCTGCTGTCCCTTTACACTTCACTTGGTGAAGAATCAGCTGTGTTCAAACAGTTGTAATAAAACCTGTAATTTCCTCCTTGGTGGGTTTGTAAGGGAAATGGGGAGGTGAGCAAAGAACTCTTCCCGTTGTGCCAGCTGTGGAGCACTGTGCTGGGGTGTTCCATGGGAATCCAGGTAGAACTGGCAGTGGCAGGCACTGAACCAGTTGGAATGTTGCCTTTAGTCCCACTGCCAGCGTGGCACCTGTGCTGACTGACCATGGGAGAGGAAGGAATGGGTATTTTCCTAGTAAAACACAAGTAGTGTAAGCATTACAGACAGAGTCACTCTGCCTGAAGACCTGCTGCTCAGTTTTTGCTTGAGTGAGGAATGTTTTGTGTTGTAGGTTCAACTTCTACGATGGCCCCCCGTTTGCCACGGGGCTCCCCCACTATGGCCACATTCTTGCGGGAACCATCAAAGACATCGTAACCAGATTTGCCCATCAGAGTGGTTTTCATGTTGACAGAAGGTTTGGCTGGGATTGCCACGGCTTACCTGTGGTATGTGTCGTGAATTTACCTACTGATACTTTTGTTGGTTCCTCCTTCCCTGGTGTTACCTGCTTATCGCTCATGTTGCTGTTGCTTTTATACCTGGCATTGTTGCTAAAAGAGAAATGGAAGTTCCTTGTCCAGTGTGCTTCTCTGGCTTTTGTGTGTGGTGAGTTCAGGAGCTTCCTACTGGTCACCTGCACTCTGTTCATTGCTATGAACCTGTATTTATTTGGTACATATTTCAGAAACTGGTTTTTTGTTTATTTTTCTGAAGATACTAAAGAAACAGTCACGCCAGGATGAGCCTGTGAAATCCCTGCCTAGTTCAGGTGCAGCTCTCATGAAATCTCAGAAGGTTAAAGAAGGCCCCTGAGCCTCATTAGAATGCATAGGACATAAATAAACTATCCAGGGAAATCCTGAAAGCTTCTGATAACAGGATGTTTTGTTTGGTTGTTCTCCATGCTCCCAGGAATATGAGATTGACAAGACACTAGGCATTAAAGGGCCGGAGGATGTGGCAAAGATGGGGATTGAAGCTTACAACAAAGAGTGCAGAGGGATTGTGATGAGATACTCCAAGGAGTGGGAGGTGAGTGAAGGCTCAGTCCACGTTCTGCTGAGCATTTCTAAATGTGTTTGTGCAGAAGTGTTTCAGGTAGGGTGAACTTCATCCTTTTGTCTGATTATGTGCATAAATCTCATGTCTTTAAGCTACTGCGTTTCTCCCCTATGATGCTGAAAGGGGAACAAAAAGAGCACAATTGTGGCTCAGAACAGAGACTGCTGTGCTGTCAAGAGAAGGTTACTTGCAGGTTACCTGGAGCTCATAGTGTCTAATGAGATACACTGAACAAATAATAGATATGTTGAGCATTGTCTCTTTCTTTGTGTCTTCTCCTGTATAGAAAATTGAAAGATCTGTCTTTGGTTTTCAAATGGAGCCATTAAAGAAAATTAACATTAACCTCACTCTTTTCTGCTTCTCCTTCCCCACAGTCTTTTCATTGCCAGAGTGCAGGGCAGTAGCTTGTATTTTTGGAAGAACAGAAATTCTCACATCTGGTTTTGTCACAAGAGGTGTGGGTAAAGCCTCAATCTTCCCAGAGAATATTGGTGTCAGCTTTGCATCCCAGAAACACAGGGAGAGTGTTGCTGTGTGCGAGTTTGAGAGTGGTAGTTCTAGAAAATGATTTCCAATAAAGATTTATCTTAACCACAAGTTTTTTTTTTTTCCTAGGCAGAACAGTCCTAATTATTTTAATTTTTCCTTATGCAAAAGCTCTTCTACTTCATCACACTCCTCTGCATGTTCTCTAGTCCTGCTGTATTTCTTTTCATGGAAATAGCAATTTCTTATTTGAGTATCACTTGGCTCTTGCCCTTGGGAGCATTTCGAATTTATGGCCATTGTCTGAAGAAACCAGAGCTCCCTTGGGTAGAGTAACTGTGGCCTAAACCTCAGTGAGAGGCTGGATGAAAAGCAGAGGGGTTTTTTTCAAATGTATACTCATTCATCTACACTCTGAGATATTGTATTTCAAACCCATCATCAATAATTTTTTGTTGCTTTTAGAAATAAAAAATAGCAAGATTCATTCTGATTTGTTGCTTTTAGAAATAAAAATAGCAAGATTCATTCTGGTTTGTTGTGGTGGTTTAACCTCAGCTGGCAGCCAAGTATCAATGAGTGGAGATAAGAACAGTTTAATTGAAACAAAATAAAATATGATAATGATGTTAATGATAATAATAGTAGTAAAAGAGGAGAGAGAGGGAGGAATAAAAGCCAGGAAAACCAAGTGATGGCCAGTCTGGTTGCTGAGTGATTCCCAGCCTGTCTGTGCACAGTGATTCACAGCTCCTGGCCAAGGCCCCCCAGTTCCTCTGCTGGGCACGATGTTCTGTGCTATGGAATATTGCTGTGGAATATCCCTTTGGCCATTCTGGATCAGCTGTCCTGGCTGTTCTCCCACCCAGCTCCTCGTCCTCGTGCAGCTCCTGGCTGGCACAGCCTGGGAGGCTGAGAACTCCTTGCTGAGGGTAAGCACTACTCAGCAGCACCTAGGCCAGCAGTGGGTTAACAACATTATTCCCATGCTAAATCCAGAACACAGCACTGTACCACCTATAAAGAAGAAAATTAACTCCATCCCAGCCAAACCTAGAACATTTGTGTTTCATTTTCCATACCTTTTAACTTGCTGTGCTTAAGCGACTGGTGTTTTTGCAGTGCTGGTTAGTCCAAGCACTTGATCTTATGGGTGGTGAATGGATTTTGTATTTTGTTTTGTTCATAAACTTGTGCATGTGTGTGTGTATTTTAGATGATAAATAAAAATAATGAAATTTGTTTAAGTATCTTTTGACTTGTAATAAATTCAAATATTTTGGAATAGTGCTAGGAGAGGAATTACCAACATTCCTGTTAGATAGAGTGTTTATTTTCTGCCTGGAGTGGTTAGCAAATACTTGAGTCTTATTAAAAAACATAAACGGTTCCTTGACTGCGTAAGATTTTGCAATGCGGAGATCAAACATAATGCTCCAACTTTGTGGATCCTTGTGCTAATCGGTCCTAAGCTATGGATCTTTATTAGTGGAATGTCAGAGTGGCTTAAAGGCCAGGATGAAAACTGATCCACGTCAGGAGCTGAGGTGTTGTGTGAAAATGTGGAGGTGAGAGAATGAATGTTCCTTGTGTTCACTTTGCTGGTTTGACATTGAGTGCGGGCTGTGTCTAACAGAGTCAGGACAGGTGTCCCTGGCTTGGCTGTCTGCAGAGCTGGGGGTTTGGATGGCTGTGAAATCCCGCTTGTCCCAGTGAATCCCATAGCTGGCTCGTTCCTCGGTAGTGTCTGGATGTGACCATGATCTGTCCAGAGCCAGGGACTAGCACCTGTCACTCCTGTGGCTTTGGCAGCCCTCTCATGGCTTTGGGAAGTCAGAGAAGGCAGCTGGCCCTGGAATAGTTTGATAACTCGTCACGTATCCATTTCTTCCAGCATTTCTTTGTCTTCAAGTTACATCATGTTTTTCTGTAACTGAAAGCTGATAGACTATGTCTTCTGGGTTTTCACTGTCTCTGCAACAAGTAGTCTTAAAAATAGAAGTAAGACCACTGTAATGGAGAGCAATTTTCAGGCATTTGAACCTTGGCTGAACCTTGAGTGATCCACCCTTTCTATTTGATGAATGATCCAAGTGATCTACCATTTCTGCTGTGTTGATCACATTTGCCTGTTGTGTGACCTTGGTTCTAAATCACCATGCTCATGGTTTCATTCCTTCCTTATTTTTGCCTGTTTAACTACACTGTTTAGAACTATTATCAGGCTAAAATATTTTATAGATGTATTTCATTGATAGGGGACAAACTCTGCACTTAAAAACCCAGCTGATTTTTATTTTACAGAATATATATTGGTAATGTATCATGACGATGCATTGTTAAGATGCCTTTCAATCTCTGTGTTTGTGTCTTAACAGTTGACTGTTACCAGATTAGGACGCTGGATTGACTTTGAAAATGACTATAAAACTCTTTACCCCGAGTTCATGGAGTCTGTGTGGTAAGTGAACATGCATTGCTTTATGGATTTGAAATGTGAAAAAGGCTTCAGTTACTGCAAACAATGTGTTGGTCCATGTATCACTAGAACTGTTCTGAAAATGCCAAATGGAGATAAAATGTCAGGCAGAGTAATTAAAGGGATGTGAAATCTCTTGATGTCCCAGTGTTGGAATTAATTGTCCCATTTTTTCCTTCTTCAGCATAGCAGGGCTTTGCAAAATAAAGTGCACCAATACTGCCTTTAGTGAGCCCTGAAATCTTACTGCACCATGTCAACTTAAAAGCAGTTCAGAAGATCTATTAATATGTTCCTTGGTTGGTTTAGGAAATTACATTATATCTCTACTTTCTAGATGTTCTTCACACTGTCAGCTGTAAATGGGCAAACTGTCCAAGCTCAGTTTAGCTCCAAACCTCTTCTGCAAGCCCGAATTTAGAGGCTGTGAATCTGCTGTTATCTTTTTCTTGGCAGTACAGTTTGACAACTGTCTTGGACTCCTGGTGCAGAGCTTAATAAAGTTGGGGTGTTTTGGCAATGTATTCAGGGTGCCTGTTGGGATTTCAAAAGACAAGACGACCTTACAGGTTAAGGATAATCAGATTGGTTTCACCCAGTGAAGAAGTGGCAGCTGTGAGTCCTTTGGGTGATAAAATGACAAGGTGAACTGCAGGGAGTGGTTTAGCAGAGTATATACTGACAAAAAGCCATTGAAAAGCAAATTATGTGCATATTAAAGTATTATCGAATGTTCGTTAAGATTAGTTTTACTAATCAGCTTTAATTGAATAGTTAGTTTCATAAAGTTAGGATAATGGGTTGACAGACCTTTTAGTTGTCCCTGAAGCCACTGCAGAGGGCTGAAGTGCCAGTGAGATTTCAGTGAGCGTTGGGAAGATGGTGGGAAGGCAGCAGATGTTTAACTAACTCAGCTGAAGAAACCCTGCATAATTATACAGCCAAAACCGACAAGAAACCTTCATTTTGTAAATTACAAAAATACTTAGTGGCACCTCAAATCCTGTTTAACTGGCAGCTTAAAAACCAAACCTGACTTGAGCTGGCTGCAGGGTCCCTCTCAGCAGCCCAAGCCTTTTTTTGGTGGTTTTTCCCCGACCACCTCTTTAAAAGGCAGTTTTTGGTCTTTCACCTGTGCTACAGAGATCACCTCCTCTAATGCTTGCTTTGATAAAACTCTAAATTAAAAACTTTGGTTCTGAAAACTCGGTGAGATTTCAGGAAGTATGTAGGCAGACAGCCTCTTAATTTTATACTTCTTTTCCTTCCTGATACTGTTAAGTTTCTGTTAAGTCATGTAATGAAATACATTTTCTGTTTTTAAAAATTGGGATTTTTTTTTTGTGAAGCCTCTTAGGACTGCCTCAGGGCTGAGAGAGATAATGGTTAAAGAGAGCCCTGTCACTGCAGTCAGAGTGGTGCTTTTGACAGGGTAATGCACAATTTCCTAAAAATTAAATAAATTGGATGGTTACCCAGGCAATCATCAGACCCACAAGGTGTTACTGAAGTTACTTTTCATGTCCATCAGGAGTGTTAATTTGAGCTGTAGGTTCTAGCATGCTTCTCTCACAATTGATTGCATTTATTCTGAGCTCCTTTTGAAATTCTTTTAAAAAGTTTTAAAATTTAGTGTCCAGCTATGTATGAAAAAGAAACTGCAGATTAATTTCTGCATTGGCCTATCCAGTGGTTTTACCTTGTTCTGTCTGTGGGAGTACAGTGCTGATTTTAGGCCCACAAAAAAACTCTCATTATGAAAATAGTAGTGTGCATGGCAGCTGTAGGTTTTGTGGTTAAAATTTGGTAAGGAGTTTGTCTTTAGTTGTATAATCAGCTAAACCAGTCTGTTCAGGTTATTTTTTTTCTGGTCTGTAGCACTTCCTGCAGTTCTGGAGTGGTCTCAACTGGAATTTTCTTTGTGACATGTGGTGTTTTCTTACTTGTTTCTGTTGAGTTCAGTGAGACAATATAATACTTGTGATAAATCTTGTTTTCAGTGGTGGCTGGTTTTATCCAAATTATTTAGATTTGAAGTATTTAGGACTCAGACACCAAATACATCTGTTGTACAGTATCTCTACAAAACGATACTAATAAGCTCAGAATGCTAGAGAGCATTTCTTTTTTATCTTTTATAATTGTTCTGGTGGAAATGACTACTTTGTTGGCATTTTGGTGCTATGTCATATGATGACTGACTAAACTGAATTTTCAGCCTGCTAAAATTTTGACTTACAACAAAACATTCATTGGTAGAATCGTGGTATCCTGGCAGAATTTTTCAGGGGAGGATTGAAAATTGGTGTCAGTAAGAGGTGATACTGCACTGGTTTCACATATTAAGATCCAGTCAACTCTGCACATATTTAATAACTTAAATAGAACTTTTAAAATTCGAATTCTGTAGAATTCGTCCTGCAGCCAGCTTGGATCTCGATTAAAAAGTGCCCTTCAGTGGAACAGTGCGATGAGAGTGATGTTCTTGAGCTAGCGTGGCACAAACACGCGATGTGGTCACGCCTTTTTTCTGTGCACGGGACACCTCCAGTGACATGGAGAGCAGTTTGATGGGAGCTTAAAGGTCTAAAAGAAACCTTTAGGAACAGGAGTAAGTAGTAAATTAGTGTTCACTGCTGGCTTGTCGCAGAGGTGTGGGCCGGCTGTGAGTTGCAGCGGCTGTCCCCGGGGAAGCAGGATGCCATCTCCGCATGGCCCCGCCGGTCCCGGGTGATGCCCGGGGCTCGGCCCCTGCGATTGCTCTCTGCAGGGCTGCTCTGCAGAGCAGGTTCCTGTCACCATCTAGTGCCCGAATGAGCAACTGCGAGCTGAGCCTGCCGGCGTGGGGGAGACGGTCCTGAGCTCTGCCAGGAGGTGCCAGGAGCGCTGGGCTCACCCCCGACCTGCCCCGAGACAGGCCCAGCGCTAAACCAGAAGGTTCTCAGAGCAGCACATCTCTGGTCCTAATAGAGATCACTATGGCATTCTGTGGATTCCATGGCTAGTGGTTCTCTAGAGAGATACTGGTGATAAGAAATGTGGTTTGTCCGTTTTTCTATGAGCTACCTGCATTTTTCCCCTCATTCTTGTATTTCTTTTGTCCATTTCTCTAGTCCCCCTTGTTGTTACCTTCTCACCATTCCAGTCCTTGTTGTTTTGTACAAGTTCTCTAGTCCCCCTTGTTGTTACCTTCTCACCATTCCAGTCCTTGTTGTTTTGTACAATTTCTCTAGTCCCTCTTGTTGTTACCTTCTCACCATTCCAGTCCTTGTTGTTTTGTACAAGTTCTCTAGTCCCCCTTGTTGTTACCTTCTCACCATTCTAGTCCTTGTTGTTTTGTACAAGTTCTCTAGTCCCCCTTGTTGTTACCTTCTCACCATTCTAGTCCTTGTTGGATCTCCTGACCTGTGCTTTGAAGGAGGAATACTCTGCATTCCCATGGATGATCTTTGGGATAAATCTAGTATCAGGTTTAGATATTCAGATTTTCTGTTATACAGGTATTTTGTATTTCTGGCTTGATCCAGAATCTCTCAACAAACCCACTGTCCCAAAGATGACAGCTTGGAGGGTAGACTTGGACCAGGATGATATCTGTATGCCAGGATTTTAAAGCTTTCACTGGTTGTAGAACACAGAATTTGACTTCTGTACTTAACAATTCCTAGGCCCTGGAACAAATAAATACTTTTCCTGATTTCCTTAAGGAGCTGTCTTTCCAAGATGCTGTTCTAGAGATAGGTTGTGTTTGTTATTGGAATTCATGTTCCATTTAGGTTTCTGCTTTTTTGATTCATGTCCAGTGTTTTTTTTGAGTACCTTTTTCTGGTGGTTTCTTTTTGTCCCTAAGCATCTGGTTTTGATTGTTGCTTTCTTTTTGATTTTATCTTTTTATCTTGTCTTTCAAGTGTTGTTTATGAGTCCCAGGAAAACCTTTTCCTCAGAAGCTCTGCTTCCTATGGTGCTGTTAGGATGCAGCGTGTTTGCTGAACTTGTAGATGACAGGACTTCTTACATAGAATGGTGTTTGTGCCTGGATTTGTTTGGTAGGTCTACAGAGGCTATAAAATTGTCATTTGATCTTGATACAAACTGATGTGAGGTCACACAGCAATAATTTTGTCCATTTACCTGAAGTATCATGGATATGTTGGAATAATAGACCTTTAGATCCTGCTGTCCTCATACCCACAGAACTGTTTACAGTTCCTGGTGTTTTTTCTTTAATGAGAAAAAAAGGGGGGAAAGCACTTCATATGTGTTTGAAAATAAATCTCAGTGTTAGTTATGAGTTAGTTTTCTGGAAAGACTGGAGTTGTCAAACCCTTAGAAAACCCTTAGATGCTGATCATTGCAAAGAGAGCCCTTTGAACCCCCAAAGGAATGGCCTTAAGAACTTGGGAAGCTCCAAGATCAAATCCTTCTCTTTGATGTGAGCTGGGTGTACGTGTTTGAGAAGTGCAGCTTGCTTTTGCATCTGCTGGGGATAGCGAGAGATGTTGGATTTTGTGTGGGATGCCAGGGGTGTTTGGAGTGCTGCACTGACTGATTCAGTATCTTTTGGAAGCAAAATCTCGCTTTGCAGGAGTTTGATTATATCCATGTGGTGTTTGTGTGCTGTGTATGTCACTGGGATGAACAAATATTGCAGCAAGGTTCTGGTTTCTTGGGAATTCTGGAGGGAGCAAGGCTTTGTTATTGACTGGGCTCGAACCAGCTGTATCATCCTCTCATGACACTTCAGGAACAACAAACTCTTATCACTTTGGAAATTAAACATTCCTTCCACCTTTAGGGACCAGATTCTCTCTTAACAAGAAGTTGAAATATGCATCTTGAATTTCACCTTTTCCCAAACTGCATTTTTCTTCAGTAAAGGTCTGAGTGCTGCTCCCACAGCCAAGAGGATGCAACTATATTTATGTTTGAGGAGAAATGGAGCAGAATTAGGAGAACAGGATTTGATTTCTCACTTCTGTGAGTAAATGTTTTGTTTGTCACTAGAAGGGAGCTCTGTGGTTTCCTTAGGTTATTTTTTTTTTTTCAGATAGCACTGCAGTTTCAGTTTTGGCTTACAGACCTGCGGCCCCTTTCTTGCAAAGTGTCAGTGTTTTTCAGACATAAGGGTACAACCATGTTTTGTGAGGTTATTGTCTAAAATACTGTGATTACTTTTTAATCAAAACATCATCTCCACCTGTAAGTGACTCTTACTGTTGGAACCAGGCTCATCTTTGGCAGGTGCTGGTTTCAGGTGGGCACAGCTGCAGGGAGCTCTTTGGGAATCATCTCTGGTGGTCACACACCAGCAGCTCTCAGAAGCTTTTTTGTTAAGGAAACCATTTAGGTGTTAATTTTGAGATAACAAAAGAGCTTTTGTAGTGTTAATGAGGGCTATGCCATCAAACAGCAGCCTTGACTCAATTATAATTCTATTTATTCCGTTGGAATGGCTGGATGAGGGAACAGGTTGTGATAAACTCCAAGTGAGTGCTCGCTGTGGCTTGTGCGGAGCTCTGGAGAGGGATGCGGTCTGGCAGCCCAAGCCTGCTCCGCATGCACAGCTGGAGCCGGAGTTTGCAGTGGAATGGGATTGCCACAGGAGGGAGATGCCGGCCTGGATTGGGAGCCTGGCAGCTCCATGGAGTGCTCACCTTGCCTGAGCAGCTCCCTGAGTTTACAGTTATATTTACAGCTGAATTAAATATTCAGTGTTTCTCTGAGTAGTTTTTGTGTGCTGTTAGTAGGCAGTGTTCTATAGAAAGTAAAGTGGAGCCTTTTTCTATAGGTATTTTAGTTGCTGTTTTTGAAAGGCAAGTAGAACACCTTCAGTAGGAATGCTGTCACTTGTCACAGGCTGCATTAATTATGCTCTGAGGGGGTAAGCATACATTTAAAGTTATTTTAACTCCCACAAAAGCTTGTGCAGTTAGCCAGCTCAAATTCATATGCTGAAAGCTGGCAAAACTATATTCAAGGATCATTTTTATAAAAGACTGGTCTAGATTTATACAAGTCTGAGTTGATAAAATCTCCGTTGTAAAATAGTCACTCACTGCTATGTTTCAGATTTGAGTTGGGGGTCAGGCAGCCACATCTTGCCTGTGGGTGCTGTTTCTTGCTTGAACGAGGTTTCTTTGGTGTTGTACTCCTTTGTAGGAGTGCACAGCTCTGAGAGGCTCCTGGGTTTGGCTCCTCTGTGGCAGAACGTGATGCTGCTGAGGGTCTCTGAGGCTTTTTCCATCTCAGACTTCAGATTATGTAATTTTTCTGATGTTAGTGACCACCCATAGGAGAGTTTTAGACTTGTACTGGAGGCTCATGGATGAATCTGAGTGGACTGCACATCTTTTCCATGTGACATTCTAGATTTTCTCCAGCTGCCTAATCTGCAGTGTAATAATTACTCTGATTAAGGTACCATAGGACTTCCATGTCAGCAAGCCAGGGCATGTCTTTTGATATTCTTATTTTAGGCCACAGATAAAATCAGTGCAATAGTCTACTTGTGTTTTGTGTTGAAGATGATAATTTCAAGCATAGAAGACAAGACACTGACTGGAATACAGGTCCAGATTCTCAAGCACAAAATGACAGCCTGCAGAAAAAAGTGCTGCTTGCCAGGATGGGGTTGGTTGCTTAGCAATGAGCTATTTATCTGCAAAGGGACCCAGAAAAGGGATCAGGATGGTTTGAAAACATAGTTTGGATAAAGGAGCTTTTAAAGTCAGCAGAGTTTAACAGTTTTTATGTGAAATTCGAAATGATGAGGCTCTGCAGCAGCTCTGGTTTGTGAGTTGAATTGGGCAGGATTATTTAAGGCTTGCCCTCTCGTGCCTTAGAGCCTGCAGGCTGTGCCACTGAGCGTGCAAGTCAGTGAGACATGAGAAGCTGATAAATGTTGATGGTCCTTGAGGAAACCCTGGAGTATTCAGGGTTTGTCCATCACATGGACACCTTGAGTTGCTGTGTGAAGTGTTTCTCTTCCAGCTTCCATTCATCTTGAGCATTGACTCAATTTGTCACTCGTGATATGTGCTGTCTTGATTATTTCAAGAAAACGCAGAGATCCAACTATGCTACAGGCTGTACTGATGATTTCCTAAGCAGAGTTAGAGCTTGGTGTGAGACTCTTGGAGAGGATCGGAGTTCAAAGGAGAACATTAAATTGCAGCACCATAAAGCTGAGTTTATTATTTTTCATGGTTAACTGTGCCCTCCTGTGAAAAATGCTCTTACATTATCAGGATTTACTCGGGCTGGCTTGCAGGTGGCTCTGACCTGTATCTGTGTCTCTTGTGTAGCACTGGTTGCTGCAGCAGAAACTTAAGATCATGTGAAAAATGAGCAGCCATGTCACTACATCTCTTCTCTAAATTATGGCTGATTTCAGCCTTGTTAATTTTTCAGATTTCAGGTGATCTTTGCATTCAGGAAATCTGAGAAGGTGTTTAGATGGAGCACAAGTCCATATTGCTGATTAATCTTTGTGCTGTGCAGTCAGTGCATGGGATACCGAGCTGCTAGAACTAGCTAAAGCTAAAAATCTGCCAGAAATGCAGTTGCAATCAATTATCTCTTTGCCTTTTGACTTGCAAATATTGTCTTTAGTTTATAGTGGATTTTTTATAAAAAAAGGTGTCATTCAGAAAGCAACTCGAGCTAGAGCAGAGAGCATTTTGCAATTTATTTACTTAAATTTGAAACACCAAGTTATTTCTCATTCCTTGTGTACTTCCAGGTGGGTTTTCAAGCAGCTCTTTGACAAAGGACTGGTGTATAGAGGGGTTAAGGTCATGCCTTTTTCAACTGCATGCAACACCCCGCTGTCCAACTTCGAGTCCCATCAGAACTACAAGGTAAGTTGCAATCAGATTTCTCCATTCTCTTCTGTGTGGATTTGAAAAGCTTTAGTACTTTTTGCTTGGTGGTACCTAAGCATGTCATTACACTCCAAATTGGTAGTAAAAATCTAGGTAAATGGGTTAATTTTTATCATATTTTGCTGTATTTGTTTGGATCACTTGATCTTAGATTTCTTACAGATGTTTAAAGTACACACTTTGTTTTCTTGTGGTCAATTCCTCCCTCTCTGGGCTCTCAAGGTGATACTGCAGTGGTGGATTTTTATGCTGAATTTTCAGAGGAGAGCTGCAGTTGTCCCTGTCTGTGCACATCTGAAAAGAAGAGGGTTTTTGGCAGGGTTTGAACCTTCTGTGAGGGGATTCATAAGGAATGTCAGACTCTGTAGCTGTAGGATAATGGCTCTTCTAAGAATCATTAATTTAGATTGGGAAACACCAGAAAATGTATTACCTAATATAATGCAGGGTTTACTGTGGTTTATAAAATATTCCTTTAAAAATGAGTGACAAGAAAAACCAAGTGCAGCTTCTTACTTGCAACAAACTCATGTTCACATATGTGAAGGCAGAACTTGTGTCCTAGTTTTCCAAATTCCATGTTAGTTTGTGGATAGAGGTTTTGTATCCTTTCCAGTCCTGACCCAGGCCTCCATATCCTTATATTGTAAATCTTTCACTTGCATTGTGAGAGCAGAGAGCTAGCACAGATTGTACATCTGGTCTCTACATCTTGCCTAAAAAAGGCCGTGTTTCTGGCCAAAAATAGTGTTTTTAAAACAAATGTTTAAATAGACCTGGAGTACAATGCAGCCCACAGATACCAGAGCGTTCAGTATTGCTGAGGGGTATTTATACTGAAAAAAAAAGAGTTTGTGATTTATAAAAGAGAGATTTGCAAAGATATCTTGACATTTGTGATTGTCTGACAACTGAAATAATTACTTTTCTTGTCCTTATTGACTGACATTTCACACAGGCTCAGATTCATGAGCTTTCTTTAGAACAAAGACTATTTTAGGGGGGACTGTGTGTGTATTCTCTTTTTCTGTATAACCAAAGCTCTTTTCTCTTCTTGAGTCTTAATGAAATATTTAGATGCTGTTTCTTACTCCAGAACCAGAGGTGTGTGTGGGTGGGATGCTGCTCTGCCACTCCATGCAAAAATTATCTTTCTCATCCGCTAGAAGTGATGTTTGGAAGTTGTGGGTCTGTGAGCTGACAGGATTTATTCTTGCTGAGCACTGTCATTTCTGGGTGTGAGGCAGCTGTCGCCTTTCTCACAGTGGAAAGCAGCCTTTGGCTGCTGTTTATTGATCCTCTGAGAATTGGGACACAGATCAGGAGCAACAGGACACAAGCAGCATGTCCAGAACCAGAGCTGGGTGTGTGATGCACACCTGAGTTAACAATGCCAGCAGCTGGCATTGCATTAAACTGAAGAAGCGGTGTCTGCAGGTGAAACTTTAACAGCTGAATCACTACACAATGCCATTGCCTGTGAGCCTGGACGGTATTTTTTTATGCTTTGCCAGTTGTTTTTATCTACCTGGTGAGCTCAGTGCTTCAGAAAGCAAAGTGAGTAGCCTGCAGTGCTGCCTTGCACTCGGTACCGACAGAACCGAGAGCTCGATCTCTGCCTGGTATTGAGTGCGGGCCATGGCTTATGTAATATTTATGTTTTACTGTTGACTGCACCAGATGTTCACAGAAAATTCCCTCTGGAGCAGCCCTCAGCTCAGACATAAATAGCTGCCTGTCCCATGATGCCATTAACTGTTCCATGATGCTGGATGGAAACCAGAGCGCCTCGCACGAGACGTGCTGAGGCCACGGGACCTATTTCTGGGTTTAGGGTCGGTGTGCACGGCACCCTCTGAGTTGGCATTTAGAATTTCATAGTGAAAATTTCACGTTTGCAGGATTAGACTGGCTTTTACAAGCAGCTTTTCATCATATGTGAAATGTGAAGTGACTGAATAGGGTTGTACTTGGCTGAAAGGAAAACTTTCAGGGGATTTTTTGGGCTGATGTGAAGGTGAAGTTTTATAGAGTAGCTGACAAAGGTCTCCTTCCCTGAGGTTTTTTTACTCTTAAATGTTGATGTGCTGTTGTTTTTAAGTACCCCAAAAGTTTTCCCCCCCTTGTTAACAACAGCTTCTTAATTAGAGATGAAACATTTTATGTGATGGCTGCTCTTCCTAATCCCTGACTGTAGAAGAGAATGTGGAAAAGGCTTTGTTTAAGTGTCTGAGAAACTGCTGATTTCCCTGACCCTTGAGATTGGTTCTAAACTTGGAAAATGGGGATATAAGCAGTACCTGAAGGAGCTGCACTTGTCTGTTTTTTGGGGAATTTGCTGCCAAAACACCATTCTCTCTGCTGGTGGGAGATTGTGACCCTGTGGCCCTGTTGGACTGACAGACTGCACTGGTGTAATGAGGAACTCGGTGACTGGTGCTCTATCCTGACTTCAATGCTGCCACTGCCTTTTATATTACAGATTACACTCTGGAACTAGGCCTGTTGCAGGACAGGTTTGGGTGCATGGCAGTGAGAGTTTCTGCATTTTAGATTTCCATTTTCTCACTAACACAGGCAGTAAAACATCTTTTGCCCCCCTCTCTTTTTACCCATGGACTTAATCTTGTTTTTCAGGATGTTCAGGATCCTTCAGTGACCGTGAGCTTCCCACTGGAGGAAGATCCAAGTGTTTCTCTTGTTGCCTGGACCACGACTCCCTGGACCTTGCCCAGCAATCTGGCCCTTTGTGTTAACCCAGAACTGCAATATGTAAAACTGAGAGGCAAGTGATAAACACCTCTTCCTTCAGTGCTGTGAATATGTGCTGATGTTTTGTATTTTTGACTGGTTTATGTTAAATTTACAGAACTTTTCTGGGGTGAGCCAGCGTTAGTTTAAAGGATGAGATCCACTTTGGATGTGGCTGATGATTTCCAACTGCTCTGCTCTTGTTATTTAACATGAGTTTTGAGGACTGGTCCTTAAAAAATACTAATGGATGAAATAAAGAATAATAAAATAAAAGGGTGTGTGTGTGTTTGTAGTCTTTAATTATACCTTAATCTACAAACACCTCTCTCCTTTTTTTTTTTTTTAAATAAAATAGTGAGTAGGAATTTCCAGTTCCAACATAACCACATAAATCTGTTGTGTGCCTAAGGTGATGTTAAACATGAAGTTGTGCAGGCCTTTGCAGTGAACTCCACGTGTTTGGGTTTTCTTTCTTTGAAGACAACTAAGTGTGTTTTAGTTTTCAAAAGTTCTAGCATAAATTTGGTCATCTCAGAAAGAAATACTGGATATTTTCAGAAATAACACCTCACTTGCCTGAGGTGCTGAGTTGGGCTTGGATGTCTTTGGCTCACTGCTGTGGGACAGTGACACTGACTGAGTTGGCAGGGTAGCAGCCTGAATGAAACTTGTCATTGAAGTTAGGAAATCAGGGTGGTTTGGGGTAGAAAATGAGTTTTCTTCAGGACATTTCACTTTTTTTTTTCGATGTTAACTTCCTTTGTTGGTATATACTTCTTTTGTAAAGAAAGCCAGGCAGGTAATCGAAATAGCAAACCTCAGGATGGCTGCATAAAATGCAATCATTACCTTAGAACTTAATAATATTGATTTTATGTAGTAATTGTCCATCTTCCAATTGTTTCCCTCTGTTTCAGTTACAATTTACTGAAACTTCTCACTTGCTTTTTTATTTGGCTCAGCGTTTATAGACAAAGTATTTCTGCCTCTGCAAGAACAAAACACACTGAATATCAGTGGACTGGGTTTCATCCTGTGGTTTCTATTTAAACTTAGACTTTGGAGAGTGTTCCTTAACTGGCTGTGTGGGGAAAAAGCAGCTGGAAAGTAGGAAAGGATTATTCTGGGCAGTTTTATTTCTTACAGTGATACCATCTTGCACATATTGAAAGGTTTCATAATGGTGCAAATGAGAGGATTAAACTGAGATTTGTGAAACTGCTGTTTTATTTTATATTCTAGATACGGCCACAGGGAAGATTTACATTTTGATGGAGTCCAGGCTGGTGGCACTGTACAAATCTGACAGTGAATATCAGATACTTGACAGGCAAGTACATAAATTACTACACTTGCTAGCTTTCAGTGTTCCTCTAGATCAGAAGTTCAATGTTTTCAAGAAGATGGATTTCCCTGCATGTGTGTTTGTATTGAAAAAAATCGATAAAAGGAATTGAAATTTGCTGGAACAAATTGGTCTTGTATGTGAAGCTACAAGTAGAAAAAAGTTTCATTGAGTCCTTGTATTGTGGTGGGGAAAAAAAGGTTCCACAGTCCACCCCTTTCCTGTGTGTTTACATTACTGTAGAAGTTTGAGAAAATGCTGGTGGTGGTCCAAATGCCTTCTTGTACACATTATGTAAATATTTAAAGGGAAATGGGCAAAACAATCCCATTGTCTTTAGCAAGCAAATATTGCTTCCGTAGTTAGTGGCAGTCACTGCTTTCTGCAAGGTGCTTATTCATCTTGGTTGGGTGGAAAAATAGGAATTATTTAAGAAGTCAGACTGGGCAGGGGGTGCAGATATTAAATTCCATAGCTCCTTTACACAAAATATGTCTTGGCTTCTCTTCAACCTTTTGTATCAACCAGCAGCCTGTTAAAGGGGTCAAATACAACAAATATTTGTTTGCTCACTTTATTCAAAAAAACCAACCAGAAAACCAAATAAAACCCCACATAATCACAATAAAAAAAATAAAGACTAGAAATGATTTCAAGAATAACACCCCTTCTTCACTGGCATCAGTTATTTCTATTTTTGTCTTTTTATCAAGCAGTTGAGAGCTTTACATTGAAAAAATAGAGGATATTTCAGCTAAGCAGTTGCATGTAATCATTAAATGAGGGAAATACAGAGCTGGAATGTTTAAGATGTTTCCTATTCTGATGACTCATACCATGACAGTTGAATAATTTTATATTTCTGCATTCATTTCTTTCCTTCCCCCCCTCTATGAGAATGCTCTTAATCTGTCGCTTGGTCTGTACCAATTGAAGCTGGTTTTCAGTTTCTAAAGATGATGTTCAGTGCTCTCATTCTTCAGGGTTGGCTGAACTTCTGATCTCTGTAGTTTTTTCCTCCTCTCTGAGTCATCAGTGAAGCCACTGAAGAGTGTCAGTGTTAGGATGGTCCTGCCAGGACACCACTGGGAATTTTCTTTTGGTCTTACACTGAATTAACAGCAACTTTCTCTTGAAGTGGTGGTGTATCCACCAGTTCAAATATTTGTGTGTGTTGGACTGATAAAGTGTCAAAACTCTCACTAACATTAAGACCTAAATTTGATCTGCTTGCTTGCTGTCTAAGCTGGTAAGTCTGCCCCACAAAATTTGGCTTTGTGTGGCTTATTCTTGACAAATTCACATTGTATATTCTTTAGCACTTCACTTACCAAAAACTCTCAATCATTTCAAGTTCAATCAGGTTGTTAGACCTGTCTCGCTGGTTTTTAGGTCCATCAGTGCTTCAGTTCTCTCAGGAAATACAAATACTCTGTTCCTCTTTGGTCTTTTGAAAGCTGTTCAGAGTGTCTGAAAACTAAGCCTTCTATCAAAACAACTTTATTTCTTTAAGCATTTTGTAATACATTTGTTAGGCTTAAAAAAGAAGCAAACTAGCCCATATATTAAATGTGTTGATCTGTTGTCTTTCGCTTCCAAATTCTTCTTTTAATGCATTACTGCAATTTAACTTCAGTGTGACTGCAGTCATTCTATAGCCAGGAATGCACAGAACATTTTGGCCTTTTTTTAATGTGATGTCTTCATCAGAAATGTGAAGAGCCTGCTTTTTAAGGCAGTCATACACATTCCAGGTGTTGTATTTATGTCCCTGACTAATGGTATTTCTAGCACCACCACTCACCCCCCAAATCTCTGATTATTTTTTAAAAATTTCCTTTTTTAAACCTCTGCCTACCTATAAGGCTGCTAGCAAATCTCTTTGCAGAGCAGTATATTTTAATTTATTTTTGTATTAGTGCTATGGTCTCATTTCTTTTGTGTTTTTGCTCATGCTCTGGTTTTTCTGTTATGTAATAATTAATTTTCTCAAATGTGAAATGTGAGACAGTTAAAAGGTAGCTGATAGTTGAATGGATCTTTGAAAGGTTTAGATTTGTGGGTATGTAAGTTCATGGACACTTCTGCTTTTACATTTCTTCTTCCTTTAGCTCACTTTTAAATTCTCAAGCAGTCAGGCCTTTGAGGGAGAAATTGATGCAACTTAATTTATACCAGGCATCAGGCTGAGGTCAGGGAATGGTCTGATTGAAAATGTTCAGTGTGTGAAGTCCCCTGAACTGGCTGCTTTGCACTTATGGATTGGTTTGGGTGTATTACCCCAATTTTGGCCATCAGGTGGCTTCTTGTTTTATTGGGCAGTGGTAGAGAGGACGTGATTGCTGAGCATTTTCCTCCCTTTGTGTTGCATTTCAGTCCTCTGCCATATTAAACCTTTAATTTCACCGTTTTCCCTTGTTGTCTCTTTCTGGATTGTAAAGAATCCAAACCAGGTATTTCTCATCTCTCGACTGAAGGATTGCTGCAGTGATTTTAAACGAGTTTTGTTACTGCAGCTGAGGTCACAAGAAGGCACCATTGTATAAGTTTTCAACCTGAAGTTCAGGACTTTGACAAACAAAGTATTTCAGATCCCAAAATGAAAATCAGGAATGTGATCCACAACCTTTACCTTTCTCTGACTTGTGTTAAATAAGAATAAAACTACTTTTTTTTTTTAAAGCCAATTCTGGTGCTTCACATTCTGTATCTGAGCATTCCCACATCTGTGTGGCTGAGCACTGGGATGCTTTTCTCCCATCTGATCCTGATTAAGCACCTCAAACATTCCTAGTGCTGTTTGTAATATAAAAACATACAAACCATCTGCAAAGCTGTGGCTTAAAATAGAAATCTCCCCTTTTCCTAGAGGATATTGTGTGTGCTGAGCTGAGGAGTCACGCTCTTGAACTTGGCAGTAAATGCTGCTCCAGGTCCTTCCTGTGCGGTGAAACAGCTTTGAAGAGTCCCCCACTTGGAAGGAGTCAAGTGTTTTATGGCTTGACCATTGTTTGGGAGTTGTAGATCAAGAAGGGAGTAGGGAGAGACCACAGCTGTGACACAGTCAGAGAGCCAGCCCATCTATCAGATTGAGTTATGTTTCAGCTGGATTTTCCCCCTGAAATTGGACGATTTAAGCACTTTCAGGAGAGTTCTGAGCTGCAAATCCCAGCCTAATCACAGTCTTTGTCAGCTGCTGTCAGAAGCCTGAAGGGAGCCAGACCTACAGGCTCCATCTCTGGCTCAGCTGGTTCCTCAGCCAGTCCTGGCTGTGTTGGATCATTCCCTGAGATGCCTGTGGAGGGTTTGGATGCCCAGGTTTAGAACCAGGAATGAGGCATGTGAGCTTTAAAGGCTGCAGTATCCTGTGTTACAATCTTCCTCAGGTGTTTTGCATCATTATTTAGTTCTGTTGGACATGCTGAGCTTTTTTAAAATTTTGTTGTTAGGAGTGTTGTGTTTTATGCAGAAGATTGTTGCCCAGCTTTACCATAAAGAGCTTGTCATTAATGCTTAATTCCTCTATTAATTTACATTGGTTGTTTGATTGAAAGTCCATCAGGTACAAGCTGTTGACTGGTAGCAGAGATGCATTAAGAGACATTGTTTTTTCTCCCAGTCCAAATTACCACAGAGGTGGGAAGGAAACTTAAGGAAATACTTCTCTCTTCATCTTCTGAAATCAAATTCTGTCAGGGAGGTGAAGAAGCAAATAGGAGAAAAAGCAATTTTCAAGTTGTTAATTTCTGTTCTTGTAAATCTTTCTCCTCAGGTTTCCTGGCATTACTCTTAAAGGCAAGAAATACAAACCACTCTTTGAATATTTTATTCAGGTAAGATGAAGAAGTTTGGTGTTTGATAGAGGATATAAAGATAAAAATAAAACCCGTTTTGAGTATTCCTTGTTTGTGTTATAAAAAGATCTTAGCTTCTAATAACAAACTCCAGGTTGTATTGAAGTACCTTAAAATCCTAGTGAAAGTTTGAAAAACAGTGACTTTTTTCTTTAATTTTTTTCCTTTAAGGTTTAAATATACTCAGATTAAAATTGAGTGATAAACAGAAGTTTGATTTCAGATTGCAGAGAAACTTCCAATACACATTAACAAATAGGCAGTATTCTCTCATTTTCTCATCTGCTGAGTGTCTGTTTTCTGCCTCCTGAGTCCAGAAGTTTTGTCTTCACAAGGGAGTGACTCTGACTTTGGATAACAGTCACAGACATGACAAGCCTTTGCTAGAAACCTACTGATAAATCAGATTTACCTGGATGTCCTGTGCAGCTTTTAAGCACTGCATTAGGTCTGACATCACAGATGATGAAAGAATATGTAGCAATAGGAGAGGGCATCGAGGATTTTTCTATTTTTTTTTAAAAAAAGTGTTTAAAAACAGATTAAATTTTTCAAAGAGGAGAAGCACAGCACAGCTGTGAACTCCTCTAAGGGATTTGGTCACTTGTGACACCTTCTGTTCTGAAGAATGTGCAGGAGTCAGCAAAGGTGGGAAAAGCAGGGTCTGATATTTCTAGAGGAAAGTCAAACACAGCTGAATCTGGAAAATTGGACTGTGCATCTGAGGTTTGGAATGGAGAAATTTTGTGAGTCCTGCTGTACTCATAAGGAGCAGATGGGGCATCTACAATTTTTTCTTTTTTATTTAGAATGGAGGTCTTACCTCAAAATATCTCCCTTCAGAACAAGCCAAACCTAATATTTTGTAACCTATTTGGTTCAGCTGTGACTGCAGTAATTTTTTTTACTATTTTTGTTTTAGGGAATAGTAAATAACCCTTCATTTTTTCATTATCTCTATACTGAACACACTGAAAATGGTCATAAATTTTCTTAGCAAACCTTTTCTGGATTTTCTCTTATTTCTGTTTTTAGCTGGTATTTGCCATGCTCTTATTCTCTGGAGGAAATAAGGAAAATGTGTGACTATAAAAGCAAACTTTTTAAAAAAAAATCCAGAGGTATAGGAGACATACAAAAATGCAGGGAAACTTCTGTACCTTTCTTGCTTGTGCCCTCACGTTCAGGAGTGTATTGATTTGCAGTCTGTTAAGCACAGAACCGTGTGAAGATCTGTGGCTTGAAGAGTAATTGCCTTGGAGGCCTTCTGAAGAGGTGTGAGATTTAATCACCCCTGACACTCTTTAAATGAAGTACACAGGTGTCTGGGCTATGGGAAGTCATTAAGTCGTGTTAGGGATGTCACATTTTACTGTGTCACTGATTTTCAACGCAGTTCTTCCCTCTTTTGTGTGGCTCATGGCTCTGCTGGGTTCTTAAAAATTCTGCTTTGCTCTATGGGTGTAAATATATATCTATATAAAAGCATATTTTTGTGTTACAGTGCAAAGAAAAAGGTGCCTTTACTGTGGTAGTGGACGGTTATGTGAAGGAGGAGGAAGGCACAGGAGTTGTCCATCAGGCTCCCTATTTTGGTGCTGTAAGTGTGAACTACACATCTGTAATGTTAATTTTGTCCAGCACACGTTGCTTGGCTTTCCAGCTCCTGGGGACTCTCTCAAGGTGATTGATGTTAAACAATCTTCCCCTTTGCTGCTTAAAAATATAAGAATATCACATAGTTTTGTATTAAATGAGCTCTTCCACTTAGTGCCCTTGCTAGACTGGAGATTTTTGTGTCCCTCGCTTTGGTTTCTGTTGTGGTTTGTGAGCTGAGCTCACCCCTGTATCTTTCGAGTGTCATTGATCTCAGCTTTTCTCAAAGTCTGAAGTTAGGGCTTTGAGGAGGGCTGATCTGTGGCAGTGAAAACTGGCTTTGCTAAGTGGTAATTTCGGTTGGGAACAGCAGTTCTGCTCAGCACACTGCTCCTCTTCAGTGTTTCAATTTCATTACTCACTGAGCTTTTAGAGAATGAGAAAATGCTTTCACTGCTTTTGTCCTGAGACTTTATCCCTTGGTGTGAAAGGATTTTGTTGCATTCTGTTCTTTTTTTTTCTGTCTTTATTGTCCCTTCCCTCAGTCTGTTCTTTTTTTAAGGCTAAGAGGAATAATTTGTCATGGATTTAATCATTTCAGTTTTTAGACACTTGAATTAAATGCACTAGTTTAGGCTCTTTGTCCTTTTTGTAGAATGTCCTGTCTTCAGCCATTATCCAAAGATGCCCTCAAAAAACTTGCAGTGCCTAGCAATTAGCAATCCCTGGACCACGAGCTCTGTCATAATTTCCAGAGAAACTTGGCATTAGCAACAGGCCTCTTTGTATTCATGTGAAATAGCCCATCCTCTTCCGTCCTTTTTTCCCTGCATTTTTCTGAAGGGTACATCCATTGTGGTGGTGTTTCCCTTGTCAGGATGAAGGTTGATGTGAAAAGATGTTCCAGCTTAATATAGCTCTGAATAAAGAAAATTAGAGTGGGCTGTGTTAGCAGTTAATAAGGAAAATGGTGGTGGCTGGTCAAGTGTCCTCAGGAGTATAAATCCTGTCAGACTCTGCCCTGGAGCTGGGTCTTGGATGTGCCAGAGGGGTGAGAATTGGTTTAGAGTCAGGAGCTCTTGCTGTAGGAGATGGAGGGAAGGAAAGGAAGAGGCTGCCAGTAGGGAAGGAGCTCTGGAGGAAGCTTTCCCTTGGCTGCTCTAAGAGTGGTTTGTGTATTTGCACAGTACACTTAAACTTGTTGGAAACAGCTTGTTGGAAAGGTTGACTGGCCTCTTAGAGCAAGGATTATCTATCCTCTTTTATTTGATTTTTTTCTTTTAAACAAGTCCACTGAGTTTTGTAAACACAGAGGAAAAAATATTATTCTCTCTCTCTCCTGGGAAATCAGCAATTACTTGTAAACCATTTTTTTTTTTTTTCCCAAGAAAAAACCCGAGAGTAACAGTTAAATGCTTCACAAAGAAAAAAATACGTAAAACATTGTGTGAGGAAAAGTGCACAGGCATCACAAACAAACTTTGCACTCGTCAGCTAAGGAGAGGTTTGAGTAGATAATGCTTGGTACAGGGGCCTGAGGCAATGGGCTGTGCTGCCTTCAGAAGGAAATTGCACAGTGTACACTGCACTTAATGCTGCTGCCTTCTTTTTGGGGTGCACTTAGCTCAGTTTCGACAGCCCCCAGATTATTTCTGTTCAGAAAAGCTCAGCAAGGTCCTAGTTTAAGTTCAGGATTTCATCATTATACAGTAGGCTCTGTGGAGAACACTGTTGGTACTGCATGTTGGCCTTTAGACAGGCTTAGATGAAAGAAGGGAGATAGTGCATGGTGGCAGACGGGATTGTCTTCCTGGTTAATTGGCTCCTCTGCACCTTCCTGTTGTGTTGAAGGTGAATAGAAAAGGAAAAAGTGGACCAGAAGGGTCAGAGGAGGAGAGAGAGAGCACAGTCCTTCACAGCAAGCCTCCAGTCTTGTCTCTGTTCCTTCCCATCAGTGTAAGCCCCTTTGATAAATAAAGGTGGAAAGTCAGGGGTTTATTTATTTATTTTAAATCCTGCTTACTGATACATGTTCTGTATTGCTGATAGCTCAGCAATGTATCCTTCTCCAACAAAACTGAAAGTAAAAAATCACCTTCATTTAGTTCCAGGATATGTAGTTTCATTGTCTCATTTGCCAAATACAAGCTACCACGCCATATCAGAGTTCAAAAGACATCAAAATTAAAGCTCACAGAACAAGACAAACCTGTATTAAAAACACTGTACACTCCTTGTACCTCCAGATTAACATGACACTAAAATTCAGCTGCTCAGGCACTTCCATCATATGTAGATGTACCTGCAGTCAACTTAAAACACTTTTGTAACACTTGAATTTGCATACAAATTTTTAATTTGCAATACTTCTCATGCCTGCTCAGACTGTGACACACAGGTTTCATAGATCTGTTCCTGATGCACTTTTTTTCAGTACTTGGCAAAGTACTGTTGTTGGTTTTGCTGAACGTGATCATTTGACTTCATGTTTTTGTTGCTTCGTTAAAATTTCACATAAAAAGCTTTTGATTTCTCATAAATGAGCTGTTTACTAGTTTCTACTTCTTAATTTTGTGTATTACAACTTCTGTGTGTAATCTTTTGAGAGATTCTGAGGTACCAGAGTGACCACTGTAACTCCTATCCTGGAAAGAACTGATGTTTGTCTTAGCTTTTATCTGAGCTTAGCACTTGTGGATTCCTTGTATGTATATGTATGTATATATTCTTACCTTGTGGTTACTGAAGGAAATCTTCATTAAATCAAATGTCAGGTCAGTCTGGAGGGCTTCCACTCACGTTCAAGTTGTCCAGAAGCAAGGAGCTGGCCGCACAAAGGCGGAGCAGCAAAGCCCTTTGTGTATCCTTGGCTGCAGCAGTGCTGCAAGTGGAGCTGCAGCACCCCTCGAGCGAGGTGCTGCCAAGGGGAAGGTTTGTTGTGTTGTCTTGGCAGGGATGTGAGCGTGCCAGGCTTTGTAGTCCGTGCTGGCTGCTGCTTCAAAGCCTTTAACAACTCACTGCCAGATCAGGGCTGACATCAGCTCTGTCATCTGGCCCGTATCTTAAACCCCACAGCCTGCTCCCGGTCCCTCAGCAATAACAGCTGGGCCAAGGCCAGCAGAGAAGGGGCTTCTCTCACTCCTCTCCTGGCTGAAGGAGCTGGGTGACCAAGTGCAGGGTGAATAATTGCGTGAAGGCTTTCTGCAGCTGCTGGACAGGGGCAGGAGGCTGTGCTCTGCTGGGAGGCAGGGCTGGAGCTGGAGGGGTGTTGCGAATGGATGTGAGTGTTTTAGCTAAGTCTCTGCCTTTTGCCCAGGCCTCTGGCAGCAGGCGTTGGCTTTATTGGGGTGGCCAGCACCTCAAGGCCCACTTTTGTTCCTAAGTTCTTTAATAATGGCTGATTTGGTCTATTATAGAATGAACTATTTATTCAATAGACACAAAACCAACAGACATAAGACTTAAAACAAACTATATACCACACAGGAATAAGAATAAAAAGGAGCTACTAGTAGATATATACAGCGCAAGGTTAAAGGTACCATCAAGTTTACAGCTCGTGAAGAAATAATATAACTTAGGATTCAATGTATCTTACCATCCAGTCGTTGGTGGGACACACATCGAGATCCTTTCCCTCAATGCCCAGGAAAGTAACCGCGGAATCTGCGTCCAAACTCCGGGGAGAAGTCCCCCACACTCTCAGGGTGTGTGTGTAGAAGGCTTCTGCCTCTGTGCAAACTCATGCATCTTTTATAGTTTGTAAAACAGTGTCTCTCAGTCAAGAATATCTGTGTTATCTCTTTCCACATCTGCTCCCCAGGCTAAGATATTGCTTCGTAGCTGGAGCCTGAGCCCTTTTCGCCCAGAGAAGACCCCTTGCTGGGCCTTTCACCCCTGGGTTATCCCTTCCGTATCGGCACCAGCTATCAGTGGTGAGAGGAGAGGATAAGTCCTGCCACAAGGGGTTTGGTCCATGAAGCAGCCAACTTNATAAGTCCTGCCACAAGGGGTTTGTTGTTTCTGTGCGCAAAGCTTTGGTCCATGAAGCAGCCAACACCCTGTCTGTGGATGAGTTTCATCCTCATAAAATACAGCAGGTGTGGCTTGGGGGATCTGGGAGCTGCAGGGATAGTGAGTGGGGAGAGCTGAACGAACAGGATGAGGACACAAAGCACCTGGAAGCCCTGTCCTGGCACTCCAGAGCTGGCTCACCTGTGTTGGTTAGGGCCAGGGAAGGAGAATTCAGGGAGCTGTGGAGCACTGGCCTATGGGATGTGTATTTACACTGGCTCTGCTCAGGGTGAGAGGGTGCTTTAGATGCAGCTCCTGTGAAACAGCTGCTGTGTGTCCTGTAAGCCATTGCTGTAACTGGATAAAATACACATTTACTGTGACTTCAGACTTGAAGGTAAAATCTGAACTTTTCTATCCCCCTGCTAATTTTGTTTTAATCTTTTCTCCAATGCCATTATTGTTCAGTCATGTTCAGGAAAGTCTGAAGCTCTCTCTTTTTTTTTTTTTTTTTTTCCCCCTGCCTTCTTCTTACTGCTACAGGAAATTGGAAATTTAAATGGAGACTGGCCAGGAAATAAAACCCCTATGATGTTGTCCATGTGTGGTTCTTGGTCAGTAGCATTGCCCACGGGCCAAAAAAGATTGAGAAGTACAGGTTTAAAGGCTTTGGATCGTTAAGACATTCAGAAAATGGGATTGCTTCTGTGAAATGCCAGAATTAGACTGATTAAAACAACCTGCCTTCTGAAAAATGCCCTATTGGCTGGAGAGCTGGGCAGATGCAGGCTCTGGCTGGGACAGGAGCAGGATGGAGTGGTTGGCACTTCCTTTGCCATGCAGTGGGAGCCTGAAGCTGTTCACTGCATGAGTGCATGTGTGTATTTAGACACGTAAAACACATGTGTGTGTAAATGTGCACTGATGTGCATAGGAAAACATGCACATATCCCCTGTACTAGGTGAGAGTCTGAAGAAATCATAATTTTCTGCATGAATAAAACTGCAATCCTATAAAACGGGACTTTCTCATAAGTATTTGGGATTAGTGAAGGCTGAGTATTTTGCTATTCTTGTCCAGTCATGACATTTTCTGTTTAATATTTAATTTCTGTTTCGAGGGATGGATATTTTACCTGGTATTTTGTATTCTTACAGCTTGGTGCTTGTCTCTTTTGCAGGATGATTACAGAGTCTGCATGGATTTTAATATAATTCAGAAGGACTCTGTGCCTGTGTGTCCTGTTGATGCATCAGGCTGCTTCACAGCAGAGGTGACCGACTTTGCTGGGCAGTATGTGAAGGTCAGTGGGCCTGGAGACAATAAATTACTGCTTTATTCAAGATACATTTTATATATGGTAGAAGCTTTCTTTTCTTTCCCTATGTGGGCTTGTTTTCAATGTGACTGGTACCTGGATAAATCAAAATGTGTTTTAACATTTGCAACAAGGTTGGAATTGTTTGTTACAGCAGCTGAGAAATGCAGAAGTTGAAATGCAAGTAATGTTGTGTGTATCTGTAGTGAAAAGGCAAAGGAGAATCCTGTTTGCAGCTACTCCAGAGAGAGTCCCACTCTGTGCTTTTCCCTGACAAAAATGTCGTGTCCAGAGTCTCCAGGCATGTGTGCAGGGCCTCCCTCACCTCTGGATGACTCTGAATTCCCAAATGCCATCCTTGTGTTTCTCCCAGCCAGTTAAGGGAACGTGACCCATTAGGAGGGAGGAATCCAGTCCTTTTCCCCACTTCTGTGTTGCAGGGGGAATTTACTTGCCAGTAGATGCAAGAGGATCCCTGGGAAAGGAACCCGCTGGAACTCCAGATTGCTACAGATAGAAATCCCTAGCAGAGGGATTCCTCTTAAATTCCATGTCCTGAGAAAACAAATTGATTTTAGCCCTGCTGCTACAGTTTGATAGCAAAGCATTTCCCTGTAAATAAATGCAATGCAAGATTTTTAAGTCTTTTTCAATTAAGTTGAGAATTCAATCAACTGTCTTTGCTTCCTGCTTTATGCATTAAGGCAAGTAAGAGGACACTGGAGGCTTCATGTTTAGCTTCTTGCTGATAGAAATCTGAATTTAAGGCTCTTGGAAAATTTTCTTATGATGCTGAATTTTTCACTCGTAGATATTTGTATTTTTTTTTCCTTAATGCCATATTGACACTTGCATGTTCAGCAGATTGTCTTAAATTATCAATATACAGCTTTCTCTTCCAGCTTAGCATGTAAATCCCAATTAGTTAGTGAGGTATTGTGAAAGAGGCTTCAAATTCTGAAATTTAGCCACTTCAGAGGAATGTGGTGTGAGAAAGTTTAAAGATGAGGCAAAAAGCACTATGTGATTTCCTGCCACAAAAGTAGAAGACTCAGTCATTCAGATATTAAATAACGTGGTTTTTGGCTTGTATTGGTGCTTCAGAAAATTTGAATTTTACACACAGTTGTGTGTATGTGGAAAGAGAGTTAAGGGTAAAAAAGGACTGCTACTTTAATTTATACATTTTAATTTATCCAGATAGCAGAGACCCATTGAAGACACGAGCAAATAACTTTGCAAATTTAGTGTTTTACAGTGCCCCTGCAGGAAATGTATAAATTTGATAGAAGCTTTCTCTGTGTATGTGAAAATGCTCCGTTATGCATAGGTTTTTTAAAAATTGATTTGAGTATCTGAGACAAATCCTATGGTAGTTTACTGAGTGAAATGTGTATTCCAAGGAAAATCTGCTGTGTTTTTAGGATGCAGATAAGCACATCATCAGATGGCTGAAGGAGAAGGGCCGGCTGATCCACAGCACCACCTTCCAGCACAGCTACCCCTTCTGCTGGAGGTAAGCACAGGCCTGCACCTGCCTTTGACTTGAGCTTTCTAACAGAGAAGTTCTTCAGGTTTCTCCTATTTTCCCCCCTCCCTTGCTTATTTTTCCTGACAAAACTAAAAGTAACACAAACGGAGATTATTGATTTAGAAGAGCTCCAGTTTTTGCCTTAGTCATCAACGAATTTTCCTTTTTTTGCCATAAATCTGATGGATTTAAGCGCAGTGCTGAAATTTATTTTCTGTTTATGGTTTTAAATGTGTGATTTTTGTGGTTCATGTTGCTCATTTTTAGGTGTAGAACTCCTAACTAACCACCTCTGTAAAAAAGGTTATTTTCTAAGCTGATGAGTGATGGGAAAGGATTTTTTTGAAACCCTTTGAACTGTATCCAAAGAAGTATATCACAGAAGGTCTTTAGATGTTCGCATTAAAGCTTTGTATGTTTTGAGTAAAATGGCTAAATTATAGCTCTTTTTAACCTTGTAAAATGACTTATTTCTTTGAAAGAAGCTCAGTTGCTTAAAATGTGGAAACATCTCTAGGTGAATATCTCTGGGGGAATTCTCCATGGGCCTTCAGTATCAATGAACAAACAAGTTCTGGTTATGAGGAATACAGGCTAGACAGATTTAATCTAGAAATGAAGCTTGTTTTTATTAGTGTCCTCCCTGGTTTGAAATTTCCACAATTGCTATTGTAAAAAATGGCTGAACAATGTCAAATTAAAAAAAAAAAAGCAACAACTCTTCAGTAATCTTTTAGTAGAGTATTAAATTTCTGTTATGAGCAAGGAGACACTTAAAATGAAATATCTAATTTAATTATCTGAAATGGCTTGAAGATTTTAAGTCATATCTGATGTATACAGCACCTGTACTGAAATAACTGTGATAAAAGCTCATACCTCTGGCTCTGACTCTGCCAGGTGAAGTGTTCTAGCAGGGTACATTTATCTTTAATTTATAGCAAAAATAACCTTTGCCTGCTCTTGAACAGCAGGATTGGTTTGTTTCTAGCAGCTGCCTAGAGGAGGAAGGAGGGGAATTGCTCTTCAAGTGTTACGTCCTTGATGATTTGGGACAGCTTTTGAATAATGGCAGCCCCAAAATCAAGCAACGCTTGTGCTTTTCTTGTGTAGCAACTGAAATACCCAGTCATGGCCTTCTGAGACAAGGCAGGGATGTAGAAGTGCTGATTCTGTAGAAGATCCTTAATCCTGCCGCTCTGTTGACATTTTTGTTGATTGATGATAAGTTGCAGGCAGCACCTAGCAGCAAATTATCTGGTGGGAAGAACTGAACAATGGATTCTACTTGAAAAGCTCTTTTCAGTGCCATCACAAATCAAACCATAATTGGAATATGCTAAAAGTAGAAGAGTAGCTCTTAACTTTGAGCATAGTTATAAGTTATTTTGATTAATGTAAGAAAACTTTGAAATCAGACTCTTCTTAATGTACTACTGCCTTTCCCTGGAACCAGGCAGTGATTGAATCCTTGGGATGTTAAGAAATCTGCCTTCTTTTTTTACATATCATGAAATTAGGGTCCTTCTCTACACAGTAGTTTTTTCTGTCAACTAAACTTCAAACTGTGAAAACCACAGCAGCTTGGTAAGGACTCAGTAGATAGTTTTCAGTTAGAATTTGTTGGAATTGCTGAAAATGGAGGACATTGGTCAAAACTGCTCTGTGCACATGTGGGATCTTGAGAGTCCGTGTGGGCTGGCAGCAGTTCAGCAGCTGTTGGACGTGGCAGCTGGAGTGTCCCTCACAGCTCCTGCCTGCCCTTCCTTTGGGAACAGTCTTGGGAAGCTCTACCCCTGGCAGATGTGGAGCTTTGTCTTTTCCAAGCCAGTGAAGGCAAAGCCAAGAAGGATCTTTAAAGCACGGGCTCAATTATTGATTGTTTGAGGAATAAGATCACAATTAATGTGATTTGGTTCTTCTCATGTGTTTCTAAAGGATCTATCTGTAAGGGGAACAAAATTTTGTTCGGTTGAGACAGAGAGGAATGGTTAGGCAGGAACTTTGTAAGCATCAGACTTTTATTTAAGGTCTGTTTGGGTGTTTGTCCCCTTGTATTGATGGAAAACAAAACCCAGCACTTGGTATTTCTCATTTCATTCTATGGTAAAATCCAGTTCAATGTGGATTCCTCAACCTTCTCACCAGTCATGAGGGGCAGAAATGTGTGAGGTGTCCCTGCTTGGGCAGATTTTAGTGTTTTGTTCTCTGGCACTGCTTGGCAGTACAGCCAGAAGAAAAATATTCAGGGAAACCGTGGCCTCTCCCCTTTCTTACTGCCTTCATGGAGGTGGAACAGAGCCCTGTGGGTGCTTGGGGTGGGTATCAGGTGTTACAGCCTCAGCCTTGGGTTGAAAGCCTGGGAAATGCTGGGCCCTTTGTCTTCGATCCTTCCTGTCCGAAGCCGCTCAGTGCCCCAAGGCCTGTCTGCAGCCAGCTGCTCTCCTCACAGACCTGGGGTGCCACCTCATTGTCCCAACCTTCCTTTTCAAATATCTTAACATCATGTGAGAAATTTTTAATGTCATTTTTTATTCTCTGTGTTTCCAGTTGCTCAAGATCTTGTGATGTCAATTCATCATTCTTTAGCACATCTGAAACAAGATAACTCAGTGAAATCAAAACACCTTGTAGCTTGGGCAATGCTTTCTTTTTTTGCTGGGATCTTGCTGCTGTGTGAGGAGTGAACTGAACTGTTCCCTTTTAGTTGTTAGGACTTAAATTTGCTTAGCAAACTATCAGTAGATCTGCATTTAACAGCTAGGACACAGCTGCATTATTGTTACTTTGAGCTGTCACCTCAATTGTCCCTTAGGCAATTCCTGAGTCTAAACACAATTCCATAATTGAACATAAAACTGATTCCTCAGGACTCCTCTTAAAACCATATGGTCTTAGGGATTGTGGGAAGTTTTTTGTTGGGAATGTGGCTACGAGTAGGGATGTATTATCACAGAATGATTAATAAATGATATATATTTCCAGTATGTGATTTCAGAGTCATTTGAATACTGGGTAATCTTTGTTACTTAAAGTTGGCTTTTAAAATCCAGCTTTTTAAAAGAATGAGGGAGTGTTTTTGATGTTTTCTTCCTGTGTTCTCCACTGATGCCAGTTTTGTTTGGGCTGTAGCTTCTGAAGTTGGCATTGAGACTGCTGGAAACAGTCTCAATATAACCTTAAAGGAAATAACCATTTCCTTTAAGGTTATAGGTACTTTAACACTTAAACACATTGAAACATACAGGTTGTAGTTAAAATGAAATATCTTTTGAAATATAGTGTTAAACAAAGCAATGTGTTTTTATTATTGGGCTTTGTGCAGTGTGAGTTCAGCTTTTAAGGTCTGAACAACCTTTGCTGTGGGTTTTCTTTCTTTTGTGGGTCAGGCAGGTGCACCTTTAGCAAGTGCTGGCACAGTAGCAATTTTAATTTACACCATAATCTGCAGTAGTTTGTGGATTTCAAATGTGTTCTTGCTGTGGAATAAGTAAAATGAATTGAACTTTGGTTGTTTGTAGTAATGACTGCACATGGGAGGTAAGAGTAGTTTCTCAGGGTCTTTGCTGGTGAATTTTTGTGTATTGCCAAGTTCTGAACCAAAGTGACTTAAACAAAAGTGATATATTCAAGGAACATTTTGTGGGGTGGATTGATGCTAAAGGAGAACGAGCTCCTTGTCTCAGCATTGTTGCTGCTCCTCTGTACCCATAGACAGATCCTGTCCCTTGGGGCTCTTCTCCCTCTTCAAGGTGGAATAATGGGATGGATGTGAAGGACTAGAATTGTCTGAACTCCTAACAGTGACTTGTGCCCACTGTTGGATCCCAGGATCCTTTAGA
>VWPU01011413.1:0-21341 GCA_013398955.1 Callaeas wilsoni | reverse complement strand
GGGGCAGTTTTGGGCACAGCACAGCAGTCCTGGGGACACCAGGGCAGTTCTGGGGACATCGGAGCAGTCCTGGGGACACCGGAGGAATTCTGGGGACACCAGGACAGTTTTGGGCACAGCAGAGCAGTTCTGGGGACACCGGGGCAATTCTGGGGGACACTGGAGAGGTTCTGGGGACACCAAGGCAGTTCTGGGGACACCAGGGCAGTCCTGGGGACACCAGGGCAGTTTTGGGGACACTGGGTAAGCTCTGGAGACACTGGGGCAGCTCTGGGGAACATCAGAGCCTTTCTGGGGACACTGGGGCAGCTCTGGGGACACTGGGGAAGCTCTGGGGACACCGGGGCAGTTCTGGGGAAGCTCTGGAGACACTGGGGCAGTTTTGGGGAGACCGGGGCAGTTCTGGGGAAGCTCTGGGGAACATCAGAGCCGTCCTGGGGACACTGGGGAAGCTCTGGAGACACCGGGGCAGCTCTGGGGAACATCAGAGCCTTTCTGGGGACACCGGGGCACGCTGGGGGGCTGCGGCACCTTCGCATTCCGGCTGCGTGCCGCTCCAGGAGCCGTTGGAATGGCAGATCCTCTCGGAGGAGCCCCGGAGGGTGTAGCCGGGCTCGCAGCTGAACCGCACCACGCTGCCCACGTCGAAGGCATCCCCCAGGCCGATCCCATGGGAAGGGATCCCGGGATCGCCGCACACGCCCTGGCTGCCCCCTGCCCGGAGAGAGCACAGTCAACAGAGCCACCATGGGATGCTGGCTCTTGTCCCCCTCATCGAGGATTCCACCCCCAGCAGAGTGGTGGAATTCCAGATTAATTATTCCAGATTAAAATTCCTGATTCCAGGAGACCCCTGGTTTTGAGTGGGATGCAAACCATGGCCACAATTCCTGAATCCCAAGGTGGAGCCTCAAGCATCGATCCCGGGGATGTTTCCCCTCCAAGTAGGAATTCCCAAGTGCTCCAAGCCAGCCCTGTTGTACTCAGGGAACAAGGAGGGACTGGAGCATGGGAGGAAGGGAAGGGAAAAGGGAAAAGGGAAAAGGGAAAAGGGAAAAGGGAAAAGGGAAAAGGGAAAAGGGAAAAGGGAAAAGGGAAAAGGGAAAAGAACCCCTCAAAGCAGAAGGGGTGGGTGATGATGAGTGGGTGATCATGATGATGATGATGAGGAGTGTGTGACCATGGGTAATGACAATGGGTGACGATGACAATGGGTGACGATGACAATGGGTGACGATGACAATGGGGGATGGATGATGATGATGATGATGATGAGTGGGAAACGATGATGATGGGTGATGATGACAATGGATGGGTGACCATGGCTGATGATGTTAATGGATGATGATGACGATGGGTGGGGGACAATGAGTGGGTGATGATGATGGGTAGGTGATGACAGTAGGTGGGAGATGATGACGATGGATGGGTGACAATGGATGGGTGACCATGGCTGATGATGTCAATGGATGATGATGACGATGGGTGGGTGACCATGGGTGATGATGACAATGATGACAATGGGTGATGATGACCAAGGGTGGGTGACCATGGATAGGTGACCATGGATGGGTGACCATGGGTGATGATGTCAATGGGTGATGATGACGATGGATGGGTGACAATGGATGGGTGACCATGGCTGATGATGTCAATGGATGATGATGACGATGGGAGGGTGACCATGGGTGATGATGACCATGGGTGATGATGACAACGGGTGGGTGACCACGCGGTGCCCCCTTCCCGAGGCTCCTCACCGGAGCAGTGTGGCAGGGAGCCGCTCCAGCGCCCGTCCAGCTGGCACATCCGCGTGGAATTGCCGACCAGCGTGCGCCTGCCCAGGCAGCTGTACCTGACCACGGAGCCCACCGTGTGCTTGTCCCCCGAGATCTGCGCGTGGGGAGGGGACCCGGGGTGGCCGCACGACACCACTGCAAGAGAGGCACCAGCTTCAGCATGGGAGAATTCCAGAATTCCAGAATTCCAGCTTGGGGGGATCTTAAACATCAGTTAATTCCAGCCCTTTCCATGGGCAGGGACACTTTTCCCTATCCCAGGTTGCTCCAAGCCCCATCCAGCCTGGCCATGGACACTTCCAGGGCCTCTCCACCCTCACAGGGAAGTTCAACACACAGGAAACGAAAACATGAAAAAAAATCTCCTTTTTTCTTTAAACTTTTAACCCCAGGAGTCCACAGAATCAGTGGTAAAACTGACCTGGGTTTCCAAATGCCCACAAATCCTCCAAATCCCAACATTTTAAGGAAGGAGATCCCTTATTCTCAAGGAAAGCTGGGGACTGAGGGAGCCTGGGATATCGGGGTTTTAACAGGAATTCCCTCCCAGCTATGGGAACATGGATCATCACTGGCCAATTCCCGAGGATCCGTGCAAGGGGTGAGGACAGGACAAAAGTAAAGGAAAACGTGCCCAAAACTACTTGGTAGGATTTGGTGTGGAGGGATAAACGTGGAGGAAAAAAAAGGAACAATCCCAGCTTTGGAACAGCTCAAGCCAGTTGGAATTTTCGGAGCTCTGTGGTCATCCCCGCGGGCAGGGAATGGGATTGCAGCTGGTTTAGTGCCCAAAGGGACAAACTGGTCCTGCTGGGGATGGGGCTGCTCCTGCCTGCACCTCCCTAAGGCAGCTAAAATCCACTCTGGATCCCAAATTCCCAGGGATCTGGGATACTGGGATACCAGCACGGACTTCTCCCTAAAATCCTGGATGCTCTCCAGTAGGGATCACCAGGACAGCACGAGACCACCTGGAATATTTTGTCTTCCCACACTTCCCTAAAGCCAAACCATCCGCCAGAACCTCCCCAGGTCCAATCCCAGTGGAAGGAAGGGCCGGGACACTGGGAAAAAATGGGATAAACCCAGAGCAAGGGCGAGGAAGGGAATCCTCCTGAGCACCTGCGCTGCAGCTGCGGGGATTCATCCCGGATTTATCCTGAATCCTGGCATTTCCCCGCCGGAAGGGTGGGGTGAAGGGATGGGTTCTCACTCAGGTGAGTTTTCACTCACTCAGGTGAGCCCTCCCTCAGGTGAGCTCTCCCTCTGCTCCAGAGCCATTCCTGCCCTGTCAACCTGCACCATCCCAGCTGGAGCTGCCTGGAACCCCCAAACTCCATCGGGATCCACCTGTCTCTACACAGAGAACTCCCTCCAGCAGGAACCCTCTCCTCAACCCTCATTGGGATTCCACCCAGAACCCCCAAAATCCATCGTAATCCACCTGTCCCTACACAGAGAACTCCTTACAGCAGGATCCCTTTCCTCTATCCCCAAAATCCATTTGGATACTGCCCAGAACCCTCAAACTCCATCAGGATCCGCCCGTCCCTACACAGAGAACTCCGTCCAGCAGGATCCCTCTCCTCAACCCCCAAAATCCATCAGGATTCCACCCAGAACCCCCAAAATCCATCAAGATCCACCTGTCCCTACACAGAGAACTCCTTACAGCAGGATCCCTCTCCTCAAACCCCCAAATCCATTTGGATTCTGCCCAGAACCCCCAAAATCCATCGGGATCTGCCTGTCCCTACACAGAGAACTCCNGGATTTATCCTGAATCCTGGCATTTCCCCGCCGGAAGGGTGGGGTGAAGGGATGGGTTCTCACTCAGGTGAGTTTTCACTCACTCAGGTGAGCTCTCCCTCCCTCAGGTGAGCTCTCCCTGTGCTCCAGAGCCCCTCCTGCCCTGTCCACCTGCACCATCCCAGCTGGAGCCACCCAGAACCCCCAAACTCCATCAGGATCCACCTGTCCCTACACAGAGAACCCCCTCCAACCGGATCCCTCTCCTCAATCCCTAAAATCCAGCAGGATTCCATCCAGAACCCCCAAACTCCATCAGGATCCGCCTGTCCCTACACAGAGAAACTCCTCCAGCAAGATCCCTCTCCTCAATCCCTAAAATCCAGCAGGATTCCATCCAGAACCCCCAAAAGCCATCGGGATCTGCCTGTCCCTTCACAGGGAACTCCCTCCAGCAGGATCCCTCTCCTCAACCCCTAAAATCCATCAGGATTCTGCCTAGAACCACCAAACTCCAACAGGATCAGCCCTACCCTCCACCCCGACCCCCCGCCCGCCCGATCCCTCTCCTCAACCCCTAAAATCCATCAGGATTCTGCCTAGAACCACCAAACTCCAACGCGATCCGCCCGTCCCTACACAGAAAACTCTCTCCAGCAGGATCCCTCTCCTCAAACCCCACACTCCATTCGGCTTCCGTCCAGAACCCCCAAAATCCACCGGGATCTGCCCATCTCTACACAGAGAAACTCCTCCAGCAGGATCCCTCTCCTCAAACCCCAAAATCCATTGGGATTCCGTCCAGAACCCCCAATATCCACCGGGATCTGCCCATCTCTACACAGCGACACTCCTCCAGCAAGATCCCTCTCCTCAACCCCAACTCTCCTTCCCTGAGAAGCTCCTGAAACCACCGGGATCATTCCCACGTGCTTTTTATCGGGATCTTCCCACACGAATTCCGCTAAACCCCGCAGGGCGAGGGGCTGGGCCGGACGGGGAGGGTCGGGGCCACTTACGAAGGCACTGGGGGAGGGCTCTGTCCCACGTGCCATCGCCCTGGCACGTCAGGACGTGCGTTCCCAACAAATAAAATCCGTGGATGCACTGATAGGACACGGTGGTGCCGAAGCTGAACCTGTGGGGGCCGCTCGGCTGCACTTGCCGGACGCTGTTTTCCAGGTGCCCGGGGTCAGAACAGTTCACAACTGCGAACAAACAACAGAAAAACACCCGAAAAATGACGGGAAGCGAAGGGTGGGGCAGAAAAGGTGGGATTCTCCCAAAAAAAAGAAAAAAAAAAAGCAGGAAAAAGGGTGGGAAATTGCATGTTTTACGCTGTGATTTAAGGGTTTTTTTAACCCCTCCCCCGAGATTTTTGAGGGTGGGAGTGGAAAAATTCCTTGTGGAAAGGGGAACAAAGGGAGTCCGGGCAATCTTGCAAGTTCTCACCCAGCAGCAGAGCCTGGATCTCCAGCCCCAACTCGAGATTTAGATCATCCAGCTGGGAATAACTGATCCCAGACTGGGATTTCCATCATCCAGCAGGGAATAACCGATAATCCAGCATGGACAGAGATCCTGGATTAGGGGAGTGCAGAGGGAGGGAGTGCAGGGAGAGGAGGGGATTCGGGAAGTGAACCTGAGTGCTGATCCCAAGGGAAAAAGGGACAAGGGGAAAAGGGCTCTGCACAAAGCTGTGGTGGTGGAGGAAAAACCGCTCCAGGGAGCCTCTCCTAAGGGTCTGATCCCGAATTTCCTTGTGTTCCCCCACTTCCAACACACTCCAATGCCTTGGAGGACGCAGAGAGGTGAGAAAATCCCGAGGTTTGATCCATGGGATCTCCAGCACGCCCTGAGTGGTTTCCAGGGATTTCTGGCTTGGGAACACGGAGGAACCCTGGAGAAAGGCCCCGGCTATCCCGGACTGACCTCGGCAGGAGGGCAGGGTGCTGCTCCACTGGCCGTTGGCCAGGCACTGGGATTGGGAAGCTCCCTCCAGGCGGAAGCCGGGGTTGCACTGGAATTTGGCGACGTCGTTGAGGTTGAACTGGGAGCCCTGGGTGAGGCCGTTGGGGGGGTTGCCGGGGTGGCCACAGGTGATGGCTGCAAGCACAAAACGGAAATATCACTTGATCTATTCCTGGAAAAAAAGTGGATGGTTCATTGGAAAAAGTTCTGGAGGTAGGAGAGCACAAAAACCCCACATCGATCCCAAAACCCAAGGATTTGGGGTCTGCTCTGTTGAGAAAAGGGATCACATCGGGAGAATGGGATTTTTGTAGGTTTTACTGGCAGCAGGAATTCCCTGCATCCAGGAACTCCCTGCATCCTTCTCCAGGCAGCCAGGATCCCACTGACTTACACCATGTATCCCTCTCCAAAAATCCCAGCTCCTGCTCTTAATCCCACACCGCCCCAGGCATCCCAAACTCTGCTGTTCCTTCCCTCTTTCCCTGTGCCAGTCCTGGCTGCTCCCTGCAGGGAAAACTTACACCTGGAGCCAGAGGTAAAAGAGGGAAAACAGGAGGAAAATCAGGATTCCGGCACAGGGCCTGAAGAGCTGAAATCTGCCCAAGTGGGAGGAACTCTGTAGGAAAATTTTACTTCCAAATCCCTGAACTGAGGATTTTTCTGTAGGTTTTTTTTTCCCTGAGGTTGCTGTTGGCTCGGGATGAGGTGACGGGCACAGGAGCTGCTCTGGCAGCTGCCAGGGAAGGGGAGATCCAAAGGCTGGAGCAGCGGGAAGCGTGGCCAATTGCAGCATCCCAAATCCTTCTGGGAAGCGGCTGGAACGCTGCGCTGTCACCTCGGCAGGTGACACAGGGAGGGCACAGCCCTGCTGCCGGCAGAGCCTTTGATTCCAGCCGCTTCCACGGCACAAAAGGAACCTCGGGATGAGCCATCAGGAGATTCTTGGCTGCCAAAGGAATGTGACATCCTGGGACAGCTGAGGACAAAGCTCCATTGATCATTGTCACACGGAATGTCCTGATTTGTCCGTCAGGATAAATCCGGTTTTCCTGGACAGCTGCCAGCGCCAGGAGAAGCTCGAAGGGAAGATGAAATTCCCACAAAAAAATCCACAATAAATCTGACTGCCCAGGCTGGGCCTGGAGCACGGGGATGGGGATTTATTCCTGATCCAAGCAGGTGACAGGGACAGGCCTGGGAAATATGGAGCGCTGCAGGAAGCAGGGCCGGGTTTGGGATATCACTGCACGTATTTGGGAACAGGAGGGATTCTGTCCCTGGAAAGAAGAGGCTTCCCACAGTTCCACGGATCAAGGTGATGACTGCAGCAGGCTGGGAGAGGAAACACCAGGAGAAAATCTCCAGGAGAACAGGGAATGGTGCTGGGCCCTGAGTGGTGTCAATAAAGGCCCGAGGTGCCTCATTCCAGAGCCCACCAGAGCTTGGATTGACGATCCCAAATTTCCCTGATCCCCAAGGCCTAACGTGTGTAATAACTCAGAATTCCAGAGCGGTTTGGGACAGAAAGGAGTTTAAAGCCCATCCCATTCCAGCCCCTACCACGGGCAGGGAAACCTTCCACCATCCCAGGGTGCTCCAAGCCCTGTCCAACCTGGCCTTGGACACTTCCAGGCATGGGGCCTCTCTGGGAATTCCATTCCAGCCCCTTCCCAGCCTCACAGGGAGGAATTCCATCCCAATATCCCTTCCAGCCCTGCCCTCTGTCCGTTTGAGGCCATTCCCTGTGTCCCGCCCCTCCATCCCTTGGTCCAAAGCCTCTCTCCATTTTTCCTGCAGCTCCTTCAGGCCCTGCAAGGCCACAGTGAGGCCACTCTTGGTCCCTTCTCCAGGCTGGACATTCCCAGCTCTCCCAGCCTTTCCCACAGCAGAGCTGCCCCATCCCTCTGCTCATCCTGGGGCTCTCCAAGGCCAACTTCTGCCCACGAGGCACTTTTTGAGGTCCCAGCACAAACCCCTGGTGGCCTTTGAGGTGCCCAAGCCCCTGAGATGAGGAGGCCACTGCAGAGGAACCCGCCCTGCTCCGGGTCCTCTGCCAGCACACAGGAAAAGACCGATCCATGAAAATGGGTTTTATGGAAATCCTGCATTTTTCCAAACCTGCCTGGCAGCTGCAGGATCTCTTTTGATCCAATTTCCTCATCCAAGGATAGAAAGTGAATTCGAGCGTTTTAGCTTGAATTTAGCTTTTTTAAGCTTAGGCATAAGAGTAAATCCCACCCATTCCAACCATTTTGTTCCCCAAAACTTCCTGCAGGATCCCAGACACCCCCGAAATTTTGGAGTCACCGCTAACTTTGCCAACTTAATCCCGATTTTTTGTTTTCAGGCTGGATCCTGCCAGGTCATTCCCTCCTTCCCGTCTTGTTCTTGTTATTCCCCAGCACAGAAAGCTCCAAACCAGACAGAAGAAATGGGAACAAACAACCGGACCACCACGATACGAAATCCACGGGTTGTGCTGCCCATTGATAAGAAGATGCTTCAACTTATCAACACCTGAGAGCTCCAGGGAGTTGGTTAATTGGGTTATTTCCTGGGAAGATAAACGAGGAGGATGGACAAGGTGATTTGGGGGGGAGCAGAGCAGAGATCCTGATTTTCCATGGACACGGAGCGTGGCTCTCAAGGATTGCGACCCCCAGGGTGTGTTTGTAGGGCTGTGCCTGCCCTTAACCCCCTCTGACCCCAAAAAGGCTCCTCTCCCCTGACCCCACACCTTCAACCAGAAGAAATTCAGTGGAATTTTCGAAGCACAAACAATCTTTTTTCTGGAGAGCCCCACGGACACTCCTGCGAAACACCCGGAGCGTGCACGCGCGGCCGCCTCACATCCTGGGGTTGCGAGCTCAGCACGGCCCCTTCCACGCCCTCCTGGCGGCAATTCCCACCCCGAGGGCTGAAGGAATGACAAGTACTTACGCACACAGACAGGCGTCTTCCCGGACCAGCGGTGATCCTGCTGGCAGATGCGCACGGACATGCCGATGAGGCGGAAGCCGGGCTGGCACTGGTACACCACGCTGCCCCGGTAGTTGTAGTTCTCCCCGTTGATCTGCCCGTTCACGATGGGGCTGGGCACGCCGCAGTGCCCGGCTGGAGAGGGGAGAGCAGCGGGAATCACCCGGAGATCCCACCAAAGGCATCCCCCAAAGGCATCGCCCGCCCCTCGGATCTCCGCGGGATCGGGGTTCGGAGATGCCCGGACCGGTTTGGGTGGGAAGGGAACATGAAGATCCCCCCCAGGGACACCTTCCAGCACCCCAGGTTGCTCCAAGCCCCGTCCAACCTTTCCCTGGAGACTCCCAGGGATGGGGCAGCCACAGCTTCTCTGGACAATCCGTGCTTGTCGTTTATAGGGAAGAATTCCATCCCAATATCCAACCCCAACCTGCCCTCTGTCAGCTCCAGGCCGTTAATTCAAGACTCTGCAGTCACAAATAAACATCCTCATCCCAAAGCTCCCCCGACACCTCACACCCATCGAGGGCTCGGGAATCAAACTCTGCTTCCCTTTTACATCCACTGAAAACCCCGCAGCGTGGATTCCTCCTCCAAGCAGTCCCAAAAATCCCTGTTCCCTCCCGAGGCACTTCCAGGAGCCTTTCCCAAACCGCGTGGGTGCCACCAGGAGCTTCCCAAGGGATACCTACCCAGACAGCGGACCTCAGCCCCGCTCCAGAGCCCGTTGGCCATGCACTCCCGGACCCGGGAGCCCACCAGGGTGTAGCCGGTGTTGCAGGAGAAGATGGCGGTGGCCCCATAACTGGTGAGGGTCCCGATCTTGTTCCCGTTGGGAGGGGTGGGCAGGTCCCCACAGGAGATAACTAGGACAGATCCCAAAGGACAGTGAGGGAAACAGGCAGGAAGGGATGGGTTTTGAAGGAATGCGCTCAGGCACGGCACCAGGAGTTACTGCTGGAGCGGGAAAGTTCATTAAGGGATTCCAGGAATTGTAATAATTCCAGAGCCGGGTTAGATGAGGTGACAAAAGTAAGAGCTGTTAATACTTATGCTCCAGGACACGAGGGAAGCACTAAAGACAGGCTGGGAAGGAGCCAAAGGAGTTTTTTTTACACCAAAACTTCCTCACACGGGAATATTTCTATCATTAACCCACTGCTGCATGCAGCAGGAAGCCTGATTCCTAGAAAACCTTCAGAATCATGGAATGGTTTGGGTTGGAAGGGACCTTAAAGGCCCTGGGCAGGGACATCTCCCAGGCGGCCAGGTTGCTCCAAGCCCTGTCCAAGCTGACCTTGGGATGGCACAAAGTTTCCAGCTTTTCCCCACAAGCTGAAATTCCAAGATCTGCAGATCCCGGCTGGGTTTGTGGGATGCAGGAGCCCCCGCACACCCAGCTCCCCCTCAGAACTCCAGCTCTTGGTTTTATCTTCATTTTCTCTGCCTTCGAGCTCTGCAAACCCTCTGGAGCTCCCGCTGGGTGCTCCTGACCTCGGGGCACTGCCAAGATCCTGTCACTTGGATTGAGGTGGCAATAAGGCTGAGGGAACAAAAGGAGGTCAGGCTCCTGCTCCCAGATCTGGAGGAAGAGCTGGCAGGGGGAAAAGTACATCTGTCACCCACGCCGGCAGTCACAGCTCCACAAACAAAGGCAGGCAGCAGGGAAGGAGAGATTTCGCTGTCTCTGTCTGCACTTGGAGAGAAAAACCCTCCACCTCTGACAAAAGGAGAGATCCAAAGCACAGCAGTGGTGTCAGAACAACTGAGAGCTGCTGCAGTGCCCCAACGGGTTCGATTTGCAGGTGACACTGTTACCCTTGTAAACCCGCTGCTTGTGTGAGAGCTGAGGCTTGGCAGCAGAATTCTTTTATTTTTCCTCCTTAAAAGCCCCGACTTCAGAGCAGCTGTGACAGCGAAGCTGCTGGGACCCCACAGCAACAGCTGAGCTGAAGGGCTCGAGATCCCAGAGAAGTGCTGAGATTAAAGCAGGGATCAGACCCAGGCCTCTCCCTGCATCCCGGCTCTCTTCCAGCAGCTCTGCTGCTGCCAGGAGTCATTAAATCCCACCCCACAGCAGGGACACCTTCCATCATCCCAGTTTGCTCTAAGTGTCCCGGGCCTGGGACACTTCCAGGGATGGGGCAGGCACAGCTTCTCTGGGAAATCCATTCCAGCCCCTCCACATTCAGACCCAGGCCTCTCCCTGCATCCCGGCTCTCTTCCAGCAGCTCTGCTGCTGCCAGGAGTCATTAAATCCCACCCCACAGCAGGGACACCTTCCATCATCCCAGTTTGCTCTAAGTGTCCCGGGCCTGGGACACTTCCAGGGATGGGGCAGGCACAGCTTCTCTGGGAAATTCATTCCAGCCCCTCCACACCCTCATAGGGAGGGATTTCTTCCCAAAATCTGCACCAAACCATCTCACAAATGCCCAAAAGGTCAAACCACGCTTCCCAGCTCTGCTGTCTCCACCTCTGCTGCTGCCAGCAGTCATTAAGTCCCACCTCACAGCAGGGACACCTTCCATTATCCCAGTTTGCTCCAAGTGTCCCGGGCTCAGGACACTTCCAGGGATGGGGCAGCCACAGCTCCTGTGGGAAATCCATTCCAGCCCCTGTACACCCTCATAGGGAAGGATTTTTTCCCAAAATCTGCACCAAACCATCTCACAAATGCCCAAAAGGCCAAACCATGCTCCAGAGCTCTGCTGCTGCCAGGAGTCATTAAGTCCCACCCCACAGCAGGGACACCTTCCATTATCCCAGTTTGCTCCAAGCCAGGCTGGGACACTTCCAGGCAGCCACAGCNATGCTCCACAGCTCTGCTGTCTCCACCTCCACTGCTGCCAGGAGTCATTAAGTCCCACCCCACAGCAGGGACACCTTCCATTATCCCAGTTTGCTCCAAGCCAGGCTGGGACACTTCCAGGCAGCCACAGCTTCTCTGGCCAACCCATCCCCACCCTCAAAGGGAGGCATTTCTTCCCAAAATCTGCACCAAACCATCCCATCTCATCCCCAAACCCCTTGGTTACCCACGGTCACCCACCAGCACCACCCTGAAACCCCAAGGGCCGGGATTTTCCGGCCCCAAACACAAACCCAGCCCCCGGTGATGCCGCCCTGCCCCGGTGCCACTCTGGGCCGTCCCTGCTCTTACTTTTACAGGTGGGCACGGGCTCCCCGATGCTCCAGGTGCCGTTGGCCTGGCAGCGGATGACCCTCTGGCCCGTGTAGTAGTAGCCGGGGTCGCAGATGAGCATCAGCTGGGCGCTGTAGTGGTACTGCACCTCGTAGGTGAGGCGCCAGCGGCCGTGCTCCACCGCGATGCTGCCCACGTCGGGACACGTCACAGCTGAGCCCCAGCGGGCACGGGGGAAACGATGCAGAAAGTTAGTTCCTTGAGGTTTCCAACCCCAGGAAACTCAGGTGTGGTGGGTTTTTAATGAGGGGAATATCCCTTGGTGGGGCTGTTGTCGAGAATGGAATAGGAAAGTTTTCCGGACAACATTAAAAGTGGTGATGTTGTCTGAAATCCAAAGAGGGAAAACCCCTTGCAATGGTGGTAAAGTCATAAAATAAAAAGCAGAGCTTTATTTGGGAGATTCCAGGCGTCCATGGGCACACCTGGTCATCAGATTTCTACAACTTGATAAATTAATTAGGGTATCTAACAGCTACATCCCACAGCAGATTCAGCTGCCCCAGTGACTCCAGCCCTTGGAGTTTCTTCACCCCATTTCTTGTTCTTCTTGTAGCCCCCCTACCTGGAAATTAGACTAAACCATATTTCAGGAATGTGTTAGAAAGGTCAGCTCATTACTCTAAAAACTAAGAGAAAAGGCTGGAAAAAGACCAGACAGAAGCTCCGTAACTGTGCAATGGGATTTTTCCAGAGCTACAAGCAACGGGATTTTTCCAGAGCTACAAGCACAAGTAAAACACAGAAAAAGCAAAAATCTTTAGGCCTCAGTAACACAAAGAGAGTTCCTTAAGGAAATCTTTCAGGTGCACAAATTCTAGGGATGGGCACAGCCAGCATGGGATTTTTATAAGTTTAATTAATTATATATCCTGCAACTACATCCAATGGGGGATTGGTTATCCTGGTAACCCACCCTTGGGCCTGCCCTATTGGAGTCCCTCCAAGGGGCTTCTTCACCCTATTTTTTGTTCTGTCTTCAAGGTGCTGGTGCAAAACAGGATGGCCGTGTTAGCAATTCTTTTAGAAATTCCAGAACTGTTAGAAATTCTAGACGTTTTGGAATTGCTGGAAATTCCCTTCCTGAAAACCGAGAGTAAACAATGGCAAGGATGTGACACCACGTGGGAGAAAGGGTAACTCTCAAGGGTAAGAAAGTGCTAGAAACGACACATTTCTACATTAAAAATCTATAAAGCCACAAAGACGTCAAAAAGCTAAAAATCCTTAGACATCAGGGCAGCTGGGAAACAAACATATGGCGAAGTTTAATTTCTCCAGTAATTCACCACAAAACCCCGGAGCGCCCTGAACGCCACAGCTGTGGGGCAAAGCCCTTTGCTCTGCAGCTGGAACGGACACCCCACTGCTGCCTGGGCACCCCAAATTCCCACTCACCCACGCACAGAGGGGGCTGGTTCCCGTTGCTCCAGACTCCCTCCTGCAGGCACTCGGCGCTGGGCTCGGCGCCCGGCTGCAGCTGGAAGCCCTGGTTGCACTGGTACACGGCCTTGGTGCCCACCGTGTACTCCTTCCCAAAGACAACGCCGTTCCTCGGGGCTCTGGGAACCCCGCAGGAGAGAGCTGGGGAGAAAAAAAGCACACCCCAAAAAAAAACCAATCAGGGAGCTGCTGGTTTTATCCCCAAAATCCCGGATCCCATTTTCCTACTGACAAACCCCGGACGCCGCAGGGAGTGCCCACCCTTCACAAAGCAAAGCCAATCCTGAGTCCCAGTTTCTCCTGGAAGAAGCTCTGGCTCACACTTCCCATAATATCTGCACCACGAAACGCATCAGCGGAGCGCTCCCGCGTTCCCACGCGGAGATGAAGGATTCCAGAGCGGGAACGCTCCGTGTTTACATCCCATGGCAGCACCGACCCCAAACCCCTCTCCAGGAGCGCTTCTGCATTACATAAGGCAGCAAATTGTGTAATTATGTTGTGGCAGAAGGGAGGCTAAATTTAGCCTTACGGGTGAGGAGGTACGGCGGGGGGAATTCAGGGGAAAAATGGAAAAGCAGGCGCGGTGCCAGGCCGCTGCTGGAGGCGGCAGCGCTCCGGGGGGAGGCTCTGCACCATTCCCGCTGGAATCCTTTCCTGCTGGAATCCTCGGCTCTGGGGGCAGGGGACAGGCCAAAAATACACAAAGAACCACGGCCATTGATGCTGTTATCCTGCTTCCCAACCCTGGGAATGCCAGCGCTGGGAAATGTCCCTCCAATCTGCTTCTCCAGCAGCATTCCGGGGAGGAGGGGAAGCAAATCCAGATCTGACTCCAAAGTCACCCCGCGGTCCCCATCCCTCCCCAAGCCTGGCTCTGGGGGAGATGGAGATCCACATCCCTCCTGCTCGGACAGGGCGGGATGCCAAAGGAGGAGCAGCCAGGACCTGGGAAGCTCCACTGGGAAGCTGCTGAAGGCTCTGCGGGGCTGGGAGAGGAGCAGAACCAGGAGCCAGGTTCTGCAGAGCCCTAACCCCCGATCCCAATATCTGCCCGTGCTTCCAGATAAACCCACTCCCTCCTGGAGTAGCCCCAGCTCAGCTCCGGAGCCACATCCTGACACTCCAACACATTCACCTTCCTGGTGTTCCCTGTGCACAAAAACAGGGCTGGAAAAGCAGGAAAAGTCACTTTTTGGTGACGTGAAGCCGAGTGAGGGCTGGAGAGCCCAAACTTTGCGTGTGCAGCAGCAGCACCCTGGGGCTTTCCCCGTGCGAGGTCCAGCTTTTATCCCACTCCTGCCACAGCACGGAGCAGGATCCCAGAGCACCTGGCAAGTGCTGGAATTCTGAGAGGTGTGAGCAATTCCAGAGGCAGGAGGGGGCCCGTTCCGGCGGCACCGAGGATGACAGGAGTGTCACTGCAGTGAGCTCGGCGCTGGCCAATCCCTGGCCAAGGCCCGGTGTCTAGACAGGCTGCCAGGCTGAATACCAATGGCCCTCCCAGGGAAAAGAGGGCACCTGGAAAATCCAGCCTTTTCCCTTCCACCCAGCAGCTCTGCTATTCCTCCTTCTTGCATCCAGCCATGGAGACTCGGGGGGGGAAGCTGAGCCCTTCCCATCCCCACCAAGGCCTGCTCCTTTCTCCTTTTCATTCCCTTAATGCTTCCCAAAAAATCATCCCTTTTATTTATCCCCAGGAAACTGAGGCACAGGGAGGGACAGGGAGGGAAGGAGCGCCAGGCTGGTGAGGCTGAGCTGCCTTTTGCCTTCATTCCAGGGAATCATGGAATGGCTGGGGTTGGAAGGGCCTTAAATCCCATCCCATCCCACCACCTGCCACGGGGACACCTTCCACTGTCCCAGCTTGCTCCAAGCCCTGTCCAGCCTGGCCTTGGACACTTACAGGGATAGAGCAGCCACAGTTTCTCTGGGAAACCCATTCCCGCCCCTCCACACCCTCACGTGGAGGAATTTCCTCCCAATCTTAATCTAAACTTGCTCTCTGCCAGTTTAAAACCAGTATTAAGTTTTTCTTTACAGAAGCAGAGACATTCGATTTTTGGGGTGGCAACAAAGCCGTTTCTGAGGCTCCACCCGTGGGCATTGCAACCCACCAGGATCTGGGACGAGGGAGGTTGTTCCAGGGGGAATCAAACCAGCGTTTGGCTCGGAAAAACCGAGGGGAAAAGGAGAAGGGGGAGAGGCTGTGAAAGCAAATCTGCAGCTGGGATTGCAAAGACAAAGCTGCTTAGAAAGAGGCAGCAGAGGCACAGCAGATCAGGGAGTGCTGTGCCCTCTGTGCCAAGGCAGGATTGCTCCCTGAAGAACATTCTCTAAATTTCAGCAAGGATGGAGCACGTAGGGAAGGTTATTCTGAGGGTCGAGGAAAGGGAAAGGATCCTGAGCTGGCAGAGAGGAGCTTTGGGAAATGTCATCTGAGAATTCGTGTTTATGGGCACCTCCTTCCTGACTCGGCTGATGGGGGGAACAATTCCTGCAGCTCTGTGCAGAGAATTCCCAAATCTCTGCCACCCGAAAGGCTGGGAATGATACAGCCCAGACCAAAAGATGCCAGTTTTCTTTGAGAGATGTGGGGAGAGAAAAATGTTGGATTTGATGTGGCTGAAAGGAGCAGGAGCGGAGCCAGCCCAGGCCTGGGGGTGGAGCTGCTCTGCCAGGAATTATCCTCCTGCATCCTGAATCCTGCACCCAGCCCAAGGCACTGGAGAGCCACGGGCCAGTGTTAGGATTCCTGATAGGAATACGAGGGAACAGAGGGGAAAAGTGACTCCTTCCACCTTGAGCAGCGAGTTCTCCCAGCTGTGAGAGTCAGGCTATTCCAGAGGGACATCCAGCAGCAAAATCCTGACCTGTGTGGTCAGTGGAGACATTCCCACTCCTCCAAAAGGGAAAATGAATCAGGGAAATACCTGGAACGCTATGGATTGCCCCCAGATTCCTGCTCTGCCCCACGGATTGTGCCCATGGGGCTCCTGCCACGTCACACCTTCAGCAGAACCAGAGAGGTGCAGGTTGGGTTTGGTGCCTCTCATTTCCCACGGAAAATCCCCTTCCCAAGGCCCTGAGGTGCTCAGCACCACCACGGGAGCTTCCCAACATTCCCAGGCCCGGGAGTGACAACCACGGAGGCTCTGGCTCCGAGCTCCTCCCTGAGGCCCAGGAACTGCTGGTGAGGGATTTGTTCCAGATTTGAACCGTGGCTGTGGTGTCACCCAGCCAATCCAGCCTTTCCCGACTTCCCTCCCCCTCTTGCCGGCCTCCAGGTCTAAAATCCATTCCCCTCACCCCACCACACCTCTTGGAAGCTGAGCACGAGGCTCAGGTGACATTCCAGCACTCCAGGGCAGGAAAGGCTCAGCAGGATCCAGACCTATTCCTGACGACACAATTTTCCTTAAAAACGTTGGAATAAAGCAGAGGAATCCCTCAGGCTGGGCTAAGGATTCAGGAAGCACATTGCCATGCCAGCCCTGGCTGTGCTGTTCATCTGCTCATCCCAGCTCTTGGCTTTGCCCTATCCGCGTTTTCTGGGAGCTAAATCCCTCCCTGACCTTGTGCCCAGCTTCCCTCTGGAACGGGATGGAGCAGCAGGGCCTTGGTTTATCCCTTCCCACTCCTTTAAAATCAACTCCAGAGGGAAACGAGCACTCACAGCACGAAGCTCTCCTTCAGAGGTGCAATTCCCAAAGAGCCAAAGTGATCTGGGAGCCTTACAAGGCTCCCTGGCACCTCCCACACGGAACAATCCCACTTTTCCCGACGGCTTGGCCGGGCCAACAATGCAGACGCCACGGAGAGACAGCGCCGGAGCCATCCCTGCTCCCTGGCCGGATTCCAGGGAAGCCAACGCAGTATTAATCCCCAGCCTCAGTCCCCTCGGAACGGGGATGAGCGTTCCAAGGCACCGCAAGGCTCCTCCGGAATAAAGATGGGAATTTCAGCACCATGAAGAAGCCGGGATGACTGATGGGAGCAGGGAAAGGTGGGAGCAGAGAGGGAATATTGGGAGCGGCTCTGCAGCCGCACGACCCTCCGGGCACAGAGCCCTGGCCCCCCTCCTTCCCACGCCTGGAATTCTCTCCGTGCAGGGCAGGACGTGGCACAGAGATTCCGGATCATGGGCAGGAAACGCGGAAGGAACAACTCCATGCCTAAATCTTGGATGAAGCCAACGGGAACCTCGTGGATCCCCGGAATTTCCCTTCCCTCGTTGACACACACAGACCTAAGAGGGCACTTCCAGAAGAACTGGGAAGGGAATTCCAGTCAGGAAGCAGAGTGACACTCATGCCCCCAGCAGCCTTTCCAGATTCTTCCAAGCCTTTTGGATTCTTCCAAGCTTCTCCCAAGAGAAGCTTGGCTGTGTCTTCACCGAGTGTCCAAACACTTCTACACCGAGAGCCTTCACACGGATGGGGGTTTTTCCTTCCCCATCCTCAGCCCTTCCATCTTTCCCTGCTGCCAGTTATTCCCTTCCCTCTTCGCCCATCTGTTCCCAAGGCCTTGGACACGAGGAGCAATCCTCAGTGCCCACCTGCAGCTCCGAGCCTGTTCTCAACATGGAATTACAAGAATTCCAACTGCAGCGTCTTTACACAGATCATTTATTTTCTTCCCCCATCCTGAGCTCTTCCCTCTTTTCCCGCTCCCAGTTATTCCCTTCCCTCTTTGCCCACCTATTCCCAAGGCCTCGGAGACGAGGATCACCCCTCAGTGCTCCGAGCCTGTTCTCAACATGGAACAACAAGAATTCCAATATTGGCTTTTTTCCCACTGCCTTTCCCACTGCTTTTCCCAAGACTTCTGGAACTCAATCCCAACCCATCCATGCTCTCACCTTGGCACAGGGGGATGGCTTCTCTCCAGTGGAAGTGGCCCTGGGGGTGCTGGCTGCAGGTGGTGGTGCTGTGTCCCACCAGGCGGTATCCGGCGTCGCATCCGAAGCGCACGGAGCTGCCGGGGCGCAGCCCGGAATGGCTCAGGATCATCCCGTGCGCCGGCGGCTGCGGGAGGCTGCAGTAGGGAGCTGCCAAGGAGGGCAGGAGAAAGGAAACGGATCACTGCATGGGCAGCATCAGAGTCGTTCCCTTCCCGCTCCCAGGAATTACACCGAGATTCCCGAAAAACGGGGAATTCGCGATGGATAAACACAAAGTCAAAGCGGGGAAGGAGCGCGGGGCTCCGGTTCGAGCTTCGCCCGGCTCCAGGAATAAAGAGTCGTTCCTGATAATTAAATATTCCTTAATTCATTTGCTGAGCAAAGTCATTCTTTATTTATGAGGCGCTGGCAGGGTCTCGGCCCGGTCTGAGAACTTCCATTAATTGAGAACTGCCAAGTTCCCAGACAGGGATTCACTGGAGGGAATTCTCAGCAAATATTCCAGCTCTGGCAGCAGTTTTGTGCTGGATGAGCAGCCGGGACTCCCTGATCCTGGTTCTGCTCCCAAACAGATGAGCAGGAGCACAGAGTGGGTTTGACAATTCCCTGGAAAAGCTGTGACACAACACGGAAGTTGTGTCCGAGCAGCTCCTAAACAGGTTCTGATATTCTGGGATGTTCCTCATTGCAAGGATATGATCACTGAGGAACACTGAAATCTTTGGGATGGGATTCCCTCATCCAGATCCAGGTGTTTTTGACAGTTTCTTGGAAATGCTGTGACACTCTCAGTCACATGGAAGTTGTGGCTCTGAGCACCTTCAAAACAGGTTCTGATATTCTGGGATGTTCCCCATTGCAAGGACACAGAAATACTTGGGATGGGTCACCCTCATCTGGATCCAGAGCCACTAACAGAATCCCAGAATCATTAAGGTTGGAAAAGGTCTCCAAGACCGAGTTCAACCATTACCCCACCACCAAACCAGGTCCTAAGCACCACATCTACACATTTTTTGAGCACTTCCAGGGATCGTGATTCCAGCACTTCCCTGGACAGACTTTTCCAGTCCCTGACCACACTCTCATCCATAAACCTTTCCCAAGATCCAATCCCTGGCATCAATGACTCCACACATCCTGCTTCTGACTCTGAAGAGTGTGTGAGAAATGAGCCAAAGCTCCAAGGTTTCTCCCTGGAATTTCTCCAGATTATGATCCCACAATCCTGGTTCTGATCGTTGAAAGAATGGTTGAGAAAAATCAAGCCTTGCTCCAAAATCAAGCCAAAGCTCCAAGGTTTCTCCCTGGAATTTCTCCTGATTGTGATCCCACAATCCTAGTCCTGATTGTTAGAGGGTAGTGGAGAAACCAGCCAAAGCTCCAAGGTTTTTCCCTGGAATTTCTCCAGATTATGATCCCACAATCCTGGTTCTGATTGTTAAAGAGTGGTTGAGAAAGGACTCAAAAGTTCCAAGGTTTCTTTCTTTCTGGAATTTCTCCTGATTGTGATCCCAAAATCCTGGTCCTGATTGTTAGAGAGTAGTTGAGAAACCAGCCAAAGCTCCAAGGTTTCCCCCTGGAATTTCTCCTGATTGTTACGGAGCGGTTGAGACACGAGCCAAAGCTCCACGGTTTCTCCCTGGAATTTCTCCTGATTGTTACGGAGTGGTTGAGACACGAGCCAAAGCTCCAAGGTTTCTCCTGGACAGACCCTGCCTTTCCCAGCCTCCCCAGCTCGGAACGAGCCCGCCTTTGTGCCTCGCCCTCCTTGGCAGCTCCTGCCCTCACAGCTGGATCTCTGCAAGAATTCCATGGATTCTCCTGGCTGAGGAGCTGCTCCTGCTCCGGGCAGAGGCAGCTGGAACTCACCGGAGTAGCGGATTTTGAAGCCTTTCCTGTTGTAGGCGTGGTCGGAGGACCAGCGGAGGAAGACGCTGTTCCCGCTGCTGGTGACGGTCAGAGGGGCCGAGTAATTCCCGCTCAGGGACAGCAGCAGAGGGCTCTGCCCAGAGGGACCTGGGAGGAAGAAAAAAGGGAAAAGGGAACAGGGAAAAGGGAACAGGGAAAAGTCAGAGTGGCCACGGAGCCACTCGTGGGGCTCGGTGTCCCTGCGGGAGGAACGGGCACATGGAGCTTTTCCCTGAGGAAAGGCAGCTCCCAGCTCACGGTGGACACGAGTTCCAGGGCTCCCTCCTGCTCCTGGGAATCCAGGATCAATCAGAGCTGATCCCATGAAACCCAGGATTTGCTCCAGGCAGGAGCTCAGGTCCCCATGGTGACCCCAGGAGCGCCAGCACAGTCCCTGTGTTCTGCGCTGGTTACCCCAAAAATCCCCTCTACATTCCCAAGAATCCTGGGCCTGGAGAATCCGCTCCCTGTGGCCTTCAGGGATGAGAATTCCCACTTTCCCAACTCATCCCCTGCAGCAATCTCTGCTGCCATCCCTCCCAGGAGCCTCCCAACTCCTGCTTCAGATCCAGCCAAAAAAAATCAAAGTGTAGCTCTTTCCTTAGGCTGGGAATCAGCCAGGCTTGGGAGGAGCTTTCTGGAAGGCCAGCAGGAGTTTCAGGGTGGGAATCTGACCCTGGAATGCTCCTTCCCCCTCGACTGCCATGAGATTACGGAATCCCAGGAAGGTTTGGGATGGAAGGACCCCACAGGTCAGAGAGGTGACTCTCTCACCGTCGAAGATCTCGAACTCATCAAACTGCTTCTCGCTGAGGAAGTACTCGATGGTGAGGGAGATGTTGTACCCCGGCTCCACCTTCACCACCCAGGAACAGGTCTGGAAGTGAGGGTAACTTCCCAGGAAGCTCTGGCTCAGGATCACCCCAGTGGAATCCGTCATCAGCTGGTTCATGGGGCAGTGCACTGGGAATGGAAATGAATATTCCCGGTTTTTCAGAGGAAGGATGGAAAGCATGAGGTCTGCCCTGATGAGCCAGGTCGAGGTAGAGCACGACCCCTGCACTGCTTGATCCCTGGAGCTTGGAGAATCCCAAAATCCCACAAATCCCACCAATCATCGCACTTTAAAAATGAAGGGCAAAAAGCAGCAAAGCGAACAAACCATTCCCATCTTTCCCAAAATGAGCAGCACCACAACCAGAACTCTCCTGAGGCACAAAAACCTCTCCGGGAACCCCCGGAAACTCTGTCAGAACAAAGGCTGGAACTGCAGCTCATCCCATGGAGCTGTTAACGGGACATGGGAACTCCGATTCCTTCCTCTCATCACCACCCCACATTCAGCCCCTGGAAATATTAAACCCAGGAAAAAGGGGAA
>VWPU01011411.1:0-11567 GCA_013398955.1 Callaeas wilsoni | reverse complement strand
AGCCCTCACTGTGACCAACTTCTCCCCTTTTCTGTCACTAGGGCCCTCACTGTGACCAACTTCTCCCCCATGATGACAGATAAATCCCTTCTCTGTCACTAGGGCCCTCACTATGACCAACTTGTCCCCCATGATGACACCAGTGCAGCCTAAAAGGCAGATTTGCACCTCTGGTGTGGGTGGAGGTGGGTTTGAAAAGTATCTAGGGCTAAAGGAAATCCCGCAGCCCCACATCAGAGAATCATCCCTTTAAACATCATAAATTGTTGCCTTTTTGCTGGCAAATTGCTTTTTAGGTGAGTTGTAAAAAAGCTTCCTGCTTTTTTATGGCTGCACACACCAATAATACAGCTAAAAGGTGACACATCCTGTTTATTCACTGACAAATTGGTAAAATTGTTGTCTGCAGACTTCAAATTTGAATGCTGATTGACTTTAAAATCATGACATTATATTGGAATATAATCTGTCCCCAGTTCATTAAAAAACACCCTGTTCCTCCCTCTGAAGGTGCAGCGAAGCCAGAAGGCATCTTAGTTTTTGATGAGTTCTTTGCCCTTGGAGAAGTGAGAAGTTCGGAGCCGGGCGTTAGAGGAGGGAGGAGCTGAGGTGAAAGGGAAAGGAATCAGGTCATGGGAGAGAGCAGGATGTAGGGAACAGGGAAACTGGGCTCCGAGGGGAGCTTCCCTTCATTACTCATGTGTGTGATCGTGCGTGGCAGCTGAATCACGCTGCTGGTGGCACATCCACCCTGTGGGAGGGACGGTGGCACCTCCACGAGTCACCTCGGTGTCTTTAGCCTGTGCTAGCAACCAGTTTGGGATGTTTCAGACCTCGTGTTTTCCAAACCAGCAGCTCCTAATGTGGGGTTGCTACGGATGCAGCACGTTTACATTGGAGAATGGCAGCGCTTCAGTAAAATCCCCAAATCTGTCCATGAGGGTGGTGGAAAATCTGCTGGCAGGTGGATTTCTTGCCCCTGGATTCACAGCTCAGCCTGCACCCCTGAGGAGCAGGAGTCAGCTGAACACAAGGGGCACAGCTGCTCCTAAAATGCCCTTGCCTGGCTAAGCCAGTGTGGGATCAGAGCTTTCCCATTCCTCTGACCTCCGCTGATGCCTTGGAGAGGCTGCCCTGGAGCAGAGGCTGGACAGAGAGAAAGGATAAAGGGCAGGGATTTATGGAAAGGCCTTCCCAGGGCGCACCTTGGGCAGTGCAGGAGTCTCACAGAGACTGCACCCAGGATGGACACAGCCACACGTTTTTGGGACAGATACAAGTTTTGTCCATTTGCATATCAGAGGTTAATTGTCCAATTCCAGCTTCAGGCAGTGCAGTCCCATTCTCCCGGTTTGCTCCCCCCAGCTCACTTTTGTTTCCATTTCCCTGAGACAGTGAGGTGTCCTTGATTCCCAGGCTTGGAGAGGAATTGTTGTGTCTGACCGAAATGGGAAAAGCAGTTGCTCACACTCTGTATGGAGCTCAGAGTTACACACTAAAGAATTGCAAATATATGAAAATATAAAAGCTAAAGTCCTAAGGCATCACTGTCAGGAAGCACTGGGAGGGTGGGGACACGCTGGTGACAGCCTGCTCCAGCCTCCCAGTCCCAGGGAGCTGAGACACCTGAGCAAACATTTCCGGGGCTCAGCTCAGTAGGAGCTGAGGTGTTTACCTGTGGGAAGGGCTTGTCCTACGAGCTCCAGCTCCCTTATCAGCCTCTCCCCCTTCCCGCTGATAAGGTGGCTGCATCACCTCGGGGTGGACAGGAGGGCAGACAGGAGGCCGGATCCCCGGGGATTGGTGCCATCAGCCTGGCACTGCAGCAGGCATGAGGGGCTGCAGGCAGGCACGGGGATGTGGGAGGAGTGCCACGTCAAGGATGTGGTTGGGTTTCGTAACTTAGTAAAGATTCATCCCTCAGAAGTAAAATTCCTTTGGAACAACTCCCATTTTTTCACATAATGCTGTATTGTGTTCCAGTAGCAAAATCCACCACGGGATACTGGGCTATTGTCATCTGTCACATGTTGGGTTGTTTGCCTTGTGCTGCTGGAACAAATATCCCTGCTTTGACTTCTTAAAATCAGAAAAGAAGGGCTCCTATAAGCCCTCATGCCTTTTTCCTTTTTTTTTTCCCCTGTTCCCTGGCTGGAAGTTGACAGAATTCTCCCAGGCCAGCAGCCCAGAGCACATTTCCCTAAGAACTTTGCCCTCTTCCTGGAGTTGTGCCAGGGGCTCTGCTCCAGGTCAGGAGCAGCTGCTTATTCCTTAAGGCTGGAGATTTCGGGTTTCAGTGTGGAAGCTGCCAGATTTTCCAGGAAATTCCTGGATTCAAGTTAAGGTGAACCTGCTGAATAGGCCTCACGCAGACACTTCAGGCTTTTCCCAGTTGTTTGCAGTCACTGAGCTGCTCTTCTCTCCCAGTTTGATAATGCTTGGACACTTGTTTAACTCCTCCTGGAAGCAAAGCTCTGTTTCTTTTCCAAAATCAGCTGCAGGAGCTTTGAGTTTTCCAGAGAAATAGCGCAGAGCTGGAATTGTGAGGCTTGCTCAGGCTCTGCACAACTTGGTATTGATCACATGTTCCTTTTTCCCCTCAGGGTGCAAATATGGCCAAATCAGAAAAGAAGGGCTCCTATAACCCCTCATGGCCTTTTTCTTTTTTTTTTTCCCCTGTTCCCTGGCTGGAAGTTGACAGAATTCTCCCAGGCCAGCAGCCCAGAGCACATTTCCCTAAGAACTTTGCCCTCTTCCTGGAGCTGTACCAGGGGCTCTGCTCCAGGTCAGGAGCAGCTGCTTATTCCTTAAGGCACAGAATTTGGAGATTTCAGGCTTCAGTGTGGAAGCTGCCAGATTTTCCAGGAAATTCCCGGATTCAGGTTAAGGTGAACCTGCTGAAGAGGCCTCACGCAGACACTTCAGGCTTTTCCTATTTGTTTGCAGTCCCTGAGCTGCTCTTCTCTCCCAATTTGTGTTTATCAGCACAGGAGATAATGCTTGGACACTTGTTTAACTCCTCCTGGAAGCAAAACTCTGTTTCTTTTCCAAAATCAGCTGCTGGAGCTTTGGATTTTCCTAAAAAGCAGCGCAGAGCTGGAATTGTGAGGCTTGCTCAGGCTCTGCACAACTTGGTATTGATCACATGTTCCTTTTTCCCCTCAGGGTGCAAATATGGCCAAATCAGAAAAGAAGGGCTCCTATAACCCCTCATGGCCTTTTTCCTTTTTTTTTTCCCCTGTTCCCTGGCTGGAAGTTGACAGAATTCTCCCAGGCCAGCAGCCCAGAGCACATTTCCCTAAGAACTTTGCCCTCTTCCTGGAGCTGTACCAGGGGCTCTGCTCCAGGTCAGGAGCAGCTGCTTATTCCTTAAGGCATAGAATTCCTCTTTGGAGATTTCAGGCTTCAGTGTGGAAGCTGCCAGATTTTCCAGGAAATTCCTGGATTCAAGTTAAGGTGAACCTGCTGAATAGGCCTCACCCAGACACTTCAGGCTTTTCCCAGTTGTTTGCAGTCACTGAGCTGCTCTTCTCTCCCAATTTGTGTTTATCAGCACAGGAGATAATGCTTGGACACTCGTTTAACTCCTCCTGGAAGCAAAACTCTGTTTCTTTTCCAAAATCAGCTGCTGGAGCTTTGGATTTTCCTAAAAAGCAGCGCAGAGCTGGAATTGTGAGGCTTGCTCAGGCTCTGCACAACTTGGTATTGATCACATGTTCCTTTTTCCCCTCAGGGTGCAAATATGGCCAAACAGATTGGAGCAGCCACATACATCGAATGCTCAGCCTTACAGTCAGAAAACAGTGTCAGAGACATTTTTCACGTCGCCACCCTGGCGTGTGTGAACAAAACAAACAAAAATGTGAAACGAAACAAATCTCAGAGGGCCACAAAGCGGATTTCACACATGCCTGGCAGGCCAGAACTGTCCACAGTGGCCACGGACTTGAGAAAGGACAAAGCAAAGAGCTGCACGGTGATGTGAAGGAGCTGGGATTGCCTGGAGGAGGAGGAGGAGGAGGAGGAAGAGGATCCAGGAGGGGTTGGAGCTCAATGAAGTCACAGCCACGGGGTGTTTAACGAGGGCTTTGCCAGTGCTTTCATGGAGACTTCTCCTGTTGTGCGAGACTGTACTTAAGGACTGAGCAGCAGGAAGAAAAGCCTCTGAGAGAGGTGGCATCAGGAATTTGTGTTGAAGACAATGCCAAAAAAATAATAATAAAAGGGAAAACGTTTGAATGTGCTGGAAGAAGAGAGAGAGTGATTGGGAAAATAACCCTGCAAAGGAGATGTCACGGACAGTGCTTGTTTCTTTTAGTAACACTCTGCTCCTGGATGCTACCACTTTGATTTCATTCGAGTAATACTTTAATGAGATTGATTTTTTTTTTAATGAAGACATTATTAATATGCCCTTCTCATTAAGGAACTATCCCCGTGACCGTAGAGTTGGTTTTCCAAAGGATCTCATTTTTTTTTAGTAGCTGATTGTGAAAATGGAGAGGATACTGAGGCCTGTGTGTCACCTGGAGGAAAATTGAGGAGAAGTCTGGAATTTTGCCTTCCTGATCCGTGTTGGGGATGAGGACAACCGTTTGAGGATTCCCAGAATTTCCGTGGAAATGAGATGGATGAATTTTTGGTGGGGGGAGTGGGGGCAAAGCAGCCCTGCAGGGCTCTGACTTGGCTGTTCCTCTTTGTGGTTGTGATGTGGAGTGGAAGTGGTGCCCGGTCCTGGTGTTCTGTGTGGCCACGTTGCTGTAGGTTCAAGTGGAAGGTGCTGAGAGCTGTGATGGCAAATGATCTGTAGTTTTCCAGCCCTGATCATTCCTTAAGCCTTACTGCCCACCTGGGGAAGCCCAAAAAAACCCCTTGGGCTTCTCCCAGGAGCTGGAGAGCCCATGGATCCCGGAGAAAGCTGCAGACAAGTGCTCTTCTGGGATGTGGTTCACTGCAAAAAAAAAAAAAAAAAAAATTAAAAAAAAGTACCCCTCAAAAACCTGCAAATGAGCCAGCAGAGCCTTTTGTGATGCTCCTCATTTTGGGGAGGAAACGGGGTCTGAAGAACTGTGAGGCCTTAAGGGGTCCCCAGTGGGAACTGGATACTGCCCTTAGTTTTAGGATTAACACGAAGTATCCGGCCCCCAGTCCTGGAATGGGGTGAACTGGTTCAGTCCAATCCCTTTTTGCTGTTGTTACACTGAATTAAATCAGCCTTTCCAATGGTTTGCAACTCTTCCTGACCCACCAAGCTTCTCCCAAAGGAAGAAGACAAAGCTCTCGCCAGGCTGGTTGTTGCTTGTGGAGGACAAGCATTTCATTCCCAAGGGTGATGCTTCATTTTTGAAGTGTTAAAAGCTCTGTTCACTCGCGCAAAGGTAAAGATTAACTCATGATTAAAACTCAGTTCTGTGTGTTCCCAGCACTTTGTTTCATCTGAGAAAAGAAGACAAAAAAAAAATAAATCACACTCCCATTCTGGTTATTTCCCACCAAAAAAAAAAAGACATTTTTGACCACCATAATAAGCTTTTAACTGATGCAACAGTGCTCTTAGGGCAGTATTACAAAATAGCTGGTAAGTGCTTCTTTCTGTATTTAAATATTGTGGAGAAAATAAGTTATAACTGTTATAAAGCAGGATGTTCATAACTTTTTTTTTTTTAATTGTTGAAGTCACTTTGTATGTTTGGTTAATGTTTCTGCAGTATTTATTAAAATACCTTTTTTTTTCCTTTGAATTAAAAAAAAAAAAAGGAATTTTCTTGTGGTGGAAATGGCCTTTGTGTTGTTAGTTCATTAATAATTGTGCATTTTGGGGCATAATTGTGCTGGGATTTGAATAGGAATCTTTCTCTTGCAACGACCTTTTGGGCATTAAATTTTCCACATTGCTGTGCGTTCCTTCTCTGAATTGTTTCCCAAAAATGCCAGAGGAGCAAAGCAAACAAGTGGGGGTTGCTTTGCTTTGCCCCTCAAGCTGAACTTTTGGATTTTCAAATTCACCTTTTGGGTTTTTCTTTGCCAGAAATGCAGCAAAACTCATTCCCAGCCGCAGGATGTTCCCGTTGCTTGGAGATCCTTGGAATTCCGCGTTGTCCTGCCCCGTGTGAGGCTCCTTTGGGACACAGAACCTGCAGCTCCCCCTCCCCTCCCCGGGGCTTCTCCCGGCCTAAATCCAGGCAGGAAAGCTTGGAATTGTCTCCCTGTGCCTCTCTCATCCCAGAATTCCCAGCAGCTGTTCCTTGGGACTGCCCTGCTGCTTCTTTGCTGTTCCTGATGACCCAGCAGCTCTGTAGGTGCTGTAATTAACGAGTGAGGGGTTAATTAATCATCCTGCTGCCTCAACTCTCCCTGTCCTTGCCATCCGAAGGTGCCTTTGCTGTTCCCATCTGTGCCAGGTTGGTGAGCTGGATTTAAACACAGCTCATGGGTCCTTGATCCAAAACCGAGGCAGCAGGAGCAGATCCACTCCTCCTTCCTCCTCGGAATCTCCCGAAGATGGATCAGCCTTCATCCATGGGGGATGTTTCCCAATCAATGGTTCCTCTTGGAGGGTTTGTGGCACCTTTACCAGAGCTGCAAACGCTGGAGGAGCAGTGGGGCCGCTCCTTCTCCCGATGGTGCTTTTGGCTTCATCCCCAGCTTCATCCCAGCCCTTGTGGTCCCACACCAGGCTCTTGCTGCTTTTCCTGGGATTCCACACCAGACTCTTGCTGCTTTTCCTGGGATTCCACACCAGACTCTTGCTGCTTTTCCTGGGATTTCAGCGCAGCTTTGGCAGGGCAGGAAATTCCGCGTGAGCTGCAAACCTTCTCCTGGGTGTTGTGGATCCTCTGCTCCCTCTGAGCTGCTGTTCCCTGGCTCCTGGTCAGACTGAGGAATAGAAATGTCCCTTCCTTTGTCCCAGCTTTGCTTTTGAGATCCCCCCCAAATTCTGTAGGAATTTTTGACCCTTCTGATGTTTCGTGGTGCTCCTGGGTCACTCCTCGGTGTGGCGTGGTCACAGCTCCAACGGGGTGGATTAGGAAGGTGCTGTTAAAGGAGTCTCAAACCATCTCCAGAAAGGAGCTAAAACCAGACTTAATGTTCCAGAGTTGGGCTGTTTGATGGATATTCAGGGGTTTTTCCACCCAGATTGGTGGTGGCTTAAAGCTCTGTTATTTTGGGACTCGGTGGTGGATTTTGGTGGATTTCGGGTCAGGTGCTGGCATTTCTTTGCCTCATCCTCATGTAGCCTCTCTAAAGGGAGGAATTATTTGCTGAAAATGAAGTAATTATTAATTCTCAGCTTGTTGGGTTTCTTCCTACCTTTCTTGTAGCAAAAGATTTATGAACCTTTTTTTTTCCAGGGATTCTCCATCTCATCCTGCTCTTGTGCCAGCCTTCCTGAAAAAGCCATGGAGAGGCTGGAGTTGCAGGAGAGGCTGCTGCCAATTTAAAAGCTCAAACAGAATATTTTTGGGTTTTTTTATATATATTTTCCTGCAGCTCCTTCATCTTCCCAGCAGGTCCTAAAGTGTCCAAAACGACCTTGGATCCTGGTCCTCGGGATCTGGCACAAGAGCCCTGCAGTGCTAAAGGAGGAATGTTCTGCCAAGTGGGTTTTTTTTATCCTCCCTAAATGAGCTCGGAGGATGAGGGATGAGAAGCAGTGCGAGGAGAAAAGATCTCACCCAGTTTTTCCAAAGGATCTGTGAAGAAGGAATTCCAAGTGGGGAAATGGGTTTTTAGCCCTCCGCCCACCTCGTAGCAACACCAAATGCTGCCAGCTCCGGCTCTTCCCTGCTCTGCACCCACCCCATGGAACAAATTCTGGGATGTGCTCCTAAATCTCCTTCCTTTGCAGTTTGCTGTGGAGGCTGGCGAGGAATTCCCTGTGTTTCACTTGTGGAAAGGGGATGAATCCTTTCAGGATGGTTCCTGCTTCTGCCGTGGTCACCTGTCCTGCTCTGGAGGTGGCACCGGCATCCCCTGGGAACGAGGAAGGGACGAGCAAAATCCCCCACAGCAAGGAGAGACATTCCCTGGTTAAACCACATTCCTGGAGTCCTTTTCCTGGGAACAGCCCCCTTGGAGCCGGTCCTGAGCCTCAGGACTTTCACTTCGGGGTGGAAATGGCCGTTTTACTCATTTTATAGCAAAATATAAAATGTGAGAGTGGGGAGGTAGCGGTAACCCCCTGTGGGGGGAATAAAGGGGAATTTCAATGTGTTTGCAATGAAATAACAGTGATAATATTTAATATTCCTAAATATTTACAGGTGAGGGGTAAAGTTATGCCCTGTGGGCAGCAGGGGAAGGGCTGGGGGCCTGGGCATGTGGCCTCAGCCAGGGCCACCTGGATTTTTTAGGGAAAAACTCAAGGAAAAGCTTCACCCCCAGCATGAGGAGCCTCGACCTGAGCGAACGCCCAAACTGGAGGAGCAGAAGGATAAATAAACACAAGGGCTGGAATTCCAGGGCTGGAATCCAGGGCAAGCAACTGGGGGTCCTGGGGGTGGCCCGGGGTGTCCCGGCAGGGCAGAGGATGCGNAATCCAGGGCAAGCAACTGGGGGTTCTGGGGGTGGCCCGGCAGGGCAGAGGATGCAGATTCGAGTGCTCTGCCATGAAAAATCAGCGGTGACCTCGTGAAAAATCAGCGGTGACCTCGGGCTGTGACACCCCGGGGGCACCTTCAGCTGCTGCTCAGGGAGCTGTGACAGTCCCTGTGACAGTCCCTGCGTGACCTCGGAGCTGAGGACAAGGTGACAGCAACCACGGAGGAAAGGAAAGGAAAAAGGAAAGGAAAGGAAAAAGGAAAGGGGAAAGGAAAAAGGAAAGGAAAAAAGGAAAAAAGGAAAAAAGAAAGGAAAAAAGGAAAAAGGAAAGGAAAAAAGGAAAGGAAAAAGGAAAGGAGGAAAGGAAAAAGGAAAGGAAACAGGAAAGGAAAAAGGAAAGGAAAAAGGAAAGGAAACCTCACCCTTTTCCCTACAACCTCTCTGTGCCTCCATGGCCTGATCCAGAGCGCTGGGAACGCGTCCCCCTCCTCGGGAATGCGGTGATGGCATCGAGCTGCACAATTTTCCAGGGAACAAAAGCAGATTGTGGGGCCGCGGGGCATTTTCTGCCCCCAAAATCGGGACCTCCCAAGTCAGGGAGTTGGAGGTGGCTGTGCCGAGTTTCAGGTTACTCCGAGCAGAGCCATTAACCTCATCCCGGCTGGAATAGCTGCAGATTGGATTCAGGACTTGCCGTGAAGCAGATGGTGACTCATTTCTTGTCTGGTGTGTAGGGAAATCTCCTCCCTGTCCCGCTGCCAGCTGCGAGTGCTGGATGGGAGCGGAGGCCTGGCGTGGGAATGTGGGCACTGCCCTTTGCCCTGCCCTGTCACCCTCTCCTGGCTGGCACAGCATCACAGGTTTTTGAGGTTTGTCTGCTCAGGAGGAGTTTAGTGCTCTTTGTCCTTTTCAGGAAGAGTTTAGGTGTTCTTTGTCCTGCGCAGGAGGAGTTTGGTGCCCTCTGTCCTGTTCAGGAGGAATTTGGTGCTCTTTGTCCTTTTCAGGAAGAGTTTGGTGCTCTTTGTCCTTCTCAGGAGATGTTTGGGTGCTCTTTGTCCTGCTCAGGAGGAGTTTGGTGCTCTTTGTCCTGCTCAGGAGGAGTTTGGTGCTCTTTCCACTGGTTATTTGCCGTGATCCACAGCAANCTCAGGAGGAGTTTGGTGCTCTTTGTCCTGCTCAGGAGGAGTTTGGTGCTCTTTCCACTGGTTATTTGCCGTGATCCACAGCAAGGGGATGGATGGATGGATAGGGATGGATGGATGGGAGATGGATGGACAGACAGGGATGGATGGATGGATGACGGATGAGGGATGCATGGATGATGGATGGATGGAGGGATGGATGGATGGATGGATGGGTGGATGGATGGACAGGGATGGATGGATGGATGGATGGATGGACAGGGATGGATGATGGATGGATGGATGGCTGGCTCACTCTGCCTTTTCCTACCCAGAGAAGCTGTGGCTGCCCCTGGATCCCTGGAAGTGTCCAAGGCCAGGCTGGACAGGGCTTGGAGCACCCTGGGACAGTGGAAGGTGTCTCTGCCCATGGCAGGGGGATGGAATGGGATGAGCTTTAATATTCCAACCCAAACCATCCCACGGCTCCAAAATGCCCTTTCTCCCCCTCCATTTTTGTAGCTTTGCCCTTCCCTGATGAATCTGGGATCATCCCCGTGTGCGAACACACCGGGACGTGCTTCTGCAGCTAACCTCGGGGTGACACCGCCGCTCTGCCCCTTCCCGTGCATTCCCGCCCCGAGCTGTGGCACATCCCATCCATCTCCTGGATCCTTTTCTCCAGAGCTGCCAGAGGCAATTCCATCCCAAACCACGGCGCCCAGGTGCTGTGCTGCTGATGTGCCGCTTCGGGGACGCGCCGGTGGCTTTTGTCGCCTTGCTCCCTTTGTCCCTTCCTTGTGTGCTCCCATTCTGACCCCCCGGCTGCTCCGGTCCTTTCCTGCCTGACACGGGCATGGCTGGAGCACACATCCATTGCAGAGGACGTCGGAGGGGTTTTTGACGATTTTGGGATGCTGCGGGTGGGGTTTGGTGGCTCCTCTGGTGCCGTGGGTGGATGAGGAGGGCAGAGATGTGTTTGGAGCGTGTGATTTGTGAGTCCCTGCGCTCGCCGGCGCTGAAAAGGCGGGGAGGGGGCGCCGGGGGCGCTGCCAGGGGAGCCCAGGAGGCTCAGCTGGTGTCAGCAGCATTCATGTGCTAAGCAGGGAGCCGGGGCAGCGCATTAGCTCCGAGCTGGAATCGCTCTCGCAGGCGAGCCCAGACTTCTCAGGGATGCTGCACGCTCCGAGCTTGGTTATTAGTTCCAAATGCTGCAGCAGCATCTGCTCTCAACTAGCCCGAAATCGTGTTTAATAACAAGAAAATCTACTCCAGCCAAATCCCTGTTGGGAGGGCTTTATCCCGAACAAAAGGCCCCGCTAGCCCTGATTTCCATAACAGATGCAGCATGCGATGCATGACAGCCCAGCGCCGGGGAGCGCCTTTATTCCCCACATCTCCATCTGCAAGCCCCGGCCCTTTCATTGCATTAATTACTCTGCCGAGGCTTTGTGTGGCTGCGGGAGGAAGGGCTTGTGTTTCATGCTACAGTGCCCGTGCTAATGGCTTGGGTTGGGGGCGCTTTTTTTTTTTTGCCTTTTCCTTTTCTAATTTTAGTGGCAAAAGGGCGTTATCCCTCCGCTCCTCGATTTCCCCGCATATGGCACGGTCGGGAAAACACCAGCGGCTCCCTGCGGTGCCCAGCTTCTCCTTTCAGGCAGGGCTGGCACCGGGCAGCCCCAGGAGCCACCAGGAATCTGCTCCCTGCCAGCCCGGGGATGATGCTCAGCCAAGGATGCTCCTTCTGGTCCATCCTCAAAATCCTCCCAGCTCCCAGAGTTTTCAACCGGTGGCAAAATCTGTGCTTGGAGCAACCTGGGATGGTGGGAGGTGTCCCTGTCCATGGAACTGGATGAGCTTTATGGTCCCTTCCACCCAAACTTCAAACCAACTTCCTTCCTTCCT
>VWPU01011410.1:0-76313 GCA_013398955.1 Callaeas wilsoni | reverse complement strand
CGCTCCGCGCTGTCCCGCCCGGGCACCCCCGGCAGCCCGGCCCGGAGGGCCGCCCCCTGCCCCGCGCCGGGGGGCGCCCCAACACTGCCAAGGGTAGGGGAAGGCGAAGTTAAGGCTTCGCTTCCCGTAGTTTCTGCTCGTTTTCACCTCAAACGGGGTTTCGTGGTGCGCAGCTCTGACGGAGCATCTTTGGAATGCCCTGTGCTTCGTCACGTAGGCAGAACGTTAGATATGAGACACAGTTTAGCAGCGCTGGTGGCAGCGCCACATCTTTCGCAGTTTTTGGGAATGGGAAGGTGTATTCCTGAGCGCTCTCACCAATCAGCTGCCATTGGGGAAAGGCAGGACGCCTGGGCCTGCCGGCTGGAGTAATTTGCTGTTAGGAATCAGCATCCAGCTGTATTTAGTGAATCTGTGAAATTCACTGCCACAAATCACTGAATCGGAGACACGGTCTCGTGGCTCCAGCAGCTGTGGTAGCTTCATGTTTCCTGGTGCCATTCCCAGTGTGTTGTTAGGGGTATTGCCCCTTTGCCCACAGCTGGGCATTGCAGCTCTTCCCTTGCTTAGAGGTAGCAGAGGGTGTCCTCTAGCTGAAGAGGACTGTGCTAAGCAGATTAAGGTGTTTGGCACACTCCGGGGGCACAGCAATGGGAACAAAACCAGGGACAAGGGAAGACACATTTGTAATGAAACATACCTGGGCTCACTACAAGCGCAGGGATTATATTACATGGGATAATATTAACAGCATATGGACATAGCACATCCTCCTGCTTCAAAGTTAATAATAAATACTGGTAAAGTTGAAGTTCTTTTCAAGTGTCTCAGCTACCTGATGCTGTCTCCTCCAAGTTAAAACGTACGGCTCTTCAGCAGAGATTTTAGTTCAAATCATTTATCAGTTCAAAGGCTAGCATAAGAAGCATAGTTCTTTATCTGCCCTGGAGAAAATGGGCATCTCACAGGGAAATGCAGCTATTCTGCTAAGAATGGGGAAGTATGTGGCCAATTTTCAGCTAAGAGAATCTATCACGTCTGAGATACCTTTGCTGCTCCTTTTAAACAGGAAAATTTGGAAACTATAGAGCATTTTCACCAAGCATCATTTCCTGTCCAGGTCAGTTTTCATGTCCCCAGCCAGCCCAAAGAGGGAGTTAAGGTCAGTAATAGCCCTCTTAAGCTGTGCGAATACAGCACAGGCACAGTTACGTGATAAACATGTTCTTCAGAGGCAATAAGCCATTGGCTACTACAAGTGGCAGGACAGAGCAATAATGCAGCAATTCCTATTATCTGTAAGAAGAAGACCTTTATGTTACTGGTTTGGCAGCTTTCATTTTCAGAATCAAAATAGCAAAAGATAACGTCCCGAGCAATCTGTTCTCCATCAATTAAAATGCAAAGTGCTGGATGCAATGTCTACCTTCAGTGTGCGTGGAGCACCCAGATACTTCTGAGGAGGAAGACACAAATGAACGAATGTTGTTGACAGGTACTACTTAACCCTTGTTTCTGCCATTTACTCCTATCCCCACGTGTGCAGCTGCACCTCTGACACCGTTCAGCCTGACGAAGGACAACTAAGTGCTCCAGGCACCTGTCAGCCCCCTCACATGAGTGAAAGCACCACTGTGGCTCCAAACAGCACGAGGTTTGCTTGTGCAGCAGCTCTTCAAAATCTTAATGAACTGTAAAAATTCGCCTCTTGCTGAGCAGGGCATGCATGTAGGATGCAAGATGGTGGCAGTGGCTGAAGGGGCTGGGGGGACTGGCCCCCCCAGTGGCTGAAGGAGTTTAGTGGGGATCCCTGTCAGCCAAGAGCAGGGAAGGGCTCCTGCAGCCCGGGAAAGCCTAAACTGAGTGAGGAGCAGCAAGAGGTGGAGGAGGATGAAGCCTGAGGAAACCCCAACCACAGAGAGGCAGTGGGGAAGGACCTGCTTCTCTTTGGCTTGGACTTTGTTTCTGGAAGGGATGGATGGATTGCCTGAAGGGCTACAACCGCTCTGTGACCAAATCTGACATCTGTAATCAATTTTAGTGCATCCTCCTGAGCTGAAGTGGGGCCAGAGCAGTGATCAGCAGGCTGGACCTGAAGCTCTGAGCTGCTCTTACATAGCATAGTCTGTAAAATACAGGATGATTTGTCCCCTGGTTATCTCGCCCAGCGTGTCACAGATGTCATGATTTCCTACATGCTTTCCTACACTTGGTTGCCCCTTCATTATTTTTTAAAAGCAAGTTACAGATGAGCCTCAAACCTTTGGGGACCAACCCTGAATTGCCTCTGGTGGGGATAAACCCTCCCTGGTGCTGGTGCAGATGGGCTGGAAACAAGTCAGAGAGATTATGTGACATTTTTTTGCTTCATATGTACAAAGCTGCTTCCATCTCCCTGCACTGCTTCTGCAGCTAAAAATGCCACTCCTCAGAATGAAGATGAAAAGTGCCAGTGCTCATCTGCACCCTCCAGACTCAGGTTCCTGTTATTTGGGCCCAGGAACATCGAGATGGTGCTGAGAGCCAGAGGAGATCACGTCCTCCTCGTGGCAGGTTGTGGGTGCTGCCATGTGGTGAGAGGTGTTCCTGGCCAGCTTCACTCTGCTTGGAGGGAGAGGCTTCAGCTCTGCTCCAGCTGGTGCACACAGTCGGCTCCTGGCTGCTTCTAGCAAGTGCAGGGTGGGCATCCCAGCCAGATTCTGGCTGGCTGTGGGCTTACAGCTCATCTTCTTCTGGGGTTTCATAATCGCCTTCATGAATAAACAACTATGTGCATAACTCCTGTAGTTGCAGGATTTTAGTTTTGTCTTGCCATACACATTCATCTGCTTCATTCTCTTATTTTTATCTTCTCACGTGCACTCTTTCAGTTGATTATCTTATTCTGAAGTCTGTACTGGATAAAAAGCTAGATTGAAAAATTCAGTTAAATGCATCCAACCCGAAAAGTGGCCCCTCACTCCAAGCCAAGTGACAGAGCAGTAACGTTGACTCTGCCCAGGACTAGGAATATGAAGGCCATGCCCACCCTACACAGCATTTGTCCCTGAGTCCTGAATACAATATAATAATTTTCTCTCTGTGTCAGGAAGTAGGGACTATATTTCAAAGCATCCAAGGCAGTGTGAGAGTCTGTGGCATCACCAGTCCAAGTGGTGCCCTTGCAACATGAACCTGTGTTGCATAGCTGCTGCCATGGCACATGAAAGTGCTCGAGAATACTCAAAAAACAGGACAAAAGTGGGACAGGAGCAGCCAAATCTGCTGTAGTCTCATTCACACTGCTCATTGGAAAGGTGTCTGGATTAAATTATTTCCAGAACTGCCAACAGGTATTGTTTCAAAGGGAACAAATTCATTCACTCCAAAAAAAGAGCTAGGGAATGAATGAGCTCACTCAGTCCTCCACCATCCTGACAGGAAGGGGAGGAGAACTGGGGAAAAAAGAGAAGAAACTCATGGGTTGAGATCAGAACAGTTTAATAATTGAGATAAGAACAGTTTAATAATTGAAACAAAGTAAAATATAGTAAGAATACTAATGATAATAATAAGAATGAAATGGGTGGACAGAGAGAGGGAGAGAAAGAGAGAGAGAGGAACAAGTGCTATGAGAAACAAGTGATGCACAACACAGTTGCTCACCGCCCTCTGGCTGATGCCCAGCAATGATTGGTCCCTCCTGGCCAATTCCCCCCAGTTTATGTCCTGAGCATGACTCTTTATGGTGTGGAATATCCCTTTGGCCCGTTTAGGTCAGCTGGCCTGGCTGTGGTCCCTCATGGCTTCTTGTGCAGCTCCTCACTGGCAGAGTACGGGAAAGAGAAAAGTCTTGATTTAGAGTAAGCACTACTCAGCAACAGCTAAAGCATCAGTGTGTTGTCAACACTGTTCTCGTACTGAACCCAAAACACAGCACTTACCACCCACTAAGAAGAAAATCAGCTCTATCCCAGCCAAAACCAGGACACTGTGGTAAGAGTCAGCTGGAAAGGAGGCTTTGAGGTCCAAATTCTTGGGTACCTAACATGCCGGTTGGCCTCAGTGCATGCATTAGTGGTCATGGGCAACTTTGATTTGCTAGCAAAATGTAACTCAAAATATTGGGTATTGGATTAAGTGTTTTGGGGTTTTAATTATCACATTAAGATATTCCTTCTCCATGTTTTACCTGCTCAAAAAAATAGGCCAGAAGGGATTGTCGTGGTGATGTGGCTGTTGGGTAGGTAAGTTTCATTAAATTGGACTCCAGAAAGGGTGAAAATGAAGTGGTGAGGATTGTAGCTGAGGGTAATGAGAGAATTTATCTGTGGCAGTGTGAGACTGTAAAAAAAAAGACACCAGGGCACGTTAGTGGCAGTCGAATGAGTAAAGGGGTGGTCAGTCCATGGGAAAAGAACAGTTTAACACAGAAGACTGCAATTAATTATTTTAAAGTATAAAATGGCAGTGACTGGCACTGAGATTTGGCTGCAGAACATCAATCCAGACTGTAAGTACATATTGTTGCAAAACATCCTCCAGACCTCCTGGCCACAGACCAGCTTCCCATTTCATTGGCCACAAGGAAGAGCTGTTGCCTCGAGCCCACAGGTATCATGGTGTAAACACAATTCTGCGCACAAAATTAAGAAAAAGCACTCAAGCATCATCTAACAAAATGCAGGGTGTTGCTAAAGGGAGTTCTGAATGCCTTGGAAGGCACAAAACTATTCAGGGCTAAGATTCATAACGACCCCTTTGTGTCCTTATGAAAGATAATAGCCTGAGATATGCTGTATTACTTGTATTCTTAACAGGCTCAAGCTTTAAAGCATTTTCAAGTAAAAACTAATTTGTTGAACTCCCTTATATATCAGATAAGGCATTCAGTCACTTCCTTCATACCTGGAGTATGAATATTTCCTTTTGAATTTAGAAATATTAATGAGCTGATATTTCACAAAAATAGGGCATGCATGGGTGACCTGGGGAGGTGCCCGATATTAAACCATGTAAGAATAAATAGATGCTTTGCAAAGAAAGGTTTTATCTTCTTAGGTGTTAGTGGTGATGTCTTACTGTTAATATTCAGGAATTAATGTGTTCCTGAGTGCTTTCCAATCTATTCCCAAGTGTGCTCTGGTCCCCAGAAGGGTACTCCTGGAGAGCCTCCTCTTCACCATGACATTGCCTTTGTCTGATTCTTGCAGGAGACTGACCCCCTACACGTCTCTGGGTAGACTTGCACTGGAAACTTTGATTTCATCATTTCCCTCAATCCATGTCTAAAAAGGCCAGCTCTCTCACCTACCTCAGCCTGAAGAGGGTGATTGCTGGACACGCAGTAATTGCAGGGATTGCAGGAAAGCAATTATTCTAAACAGAATACTTTAAGGTGATTGCTTATAAGAGAGGCTTCCCTCATAAGCGTGCTTTCAAAAACAGGTGAGCCATTAGGATGATAATTATTTTGATGAATTCTGAACCACTAACAGTTATGATGGCTCAAGAAAAGCAGCCCTAAAATTGTAGAGTCCTGATTCTAGAGATGCTAAATAGTACTGGCTCCTTTCAACTCCTACCAAATTCAAAGGAGAGCTGAAGGCATTCATTTTCTCACAAAGTCAGGATTTAAGAATAACCTTTCTCTTCCCTAAACATAATCACTGTTGTTTGAAAGGAGCAGGAGGCACCCTGAAGAAAATGAGAGGAATATGAAAGGAGAATTCTTTTTCCTTAACTGAGCCATTAGTACTGACAGCCGTAAACTCACATCTGGGACCAATACACAAACATTAATAACCAGCCATCAGTGTAGTTTTACCAATTAGTGCTAATTACATTTCATTAGAAAAACTGGCAGCATAGGGAGGGTGGAGTTTGAACTACTCTTTTGTTTCCTACTGACCTACATAACTAATGAAAAGTTTTAGTTAACAGAAAACCAAGCTTTATTTTTATTTCCATCAACATAATTTAGAGGACATCACAGAAATAAATGATACCTGGCTAATTGGAGAACTGGACCAAATTACACTTACTGGGAGGCCAGTTCTTCAGCTGAACACATGGAGAGTTTTGTACTCTTCTGATTACAGCCAAATTGAACTTGCCACTAGTCTTGTGACTACATTTGGCCCTTGCTTTCCAGTAAACAGTAATTTCCAGCAGAAGAATGTAAAATGAAACAATTCCAGGAGCTGAAACAATTTAAATTGGTTATGAGTGCTTTTCATTTCATCCACCCAGACCAGAAGAGGCTCGAAAACACAAAATGCAATATGTAGTGTTTGATTTGCAACACCATTCTAAGCCCTGAATGGTATTCGTCACCCTTAAGTATAAACTCATGATGAATTTCCCTGTGCCCACAGCACACTTGGCACAGCTCATTTCCTTTGCATTATGATACCTGAGGTTCTGCATAAGAGGACCCCAGTGTCTTTCACCTCCAGCTCACAAGTTCATTACTTACTGGTCTGTTTAAATTAAGGTGCTCAGCCTCATCTATTTACCTCCTGGAAAAGTTCCCAAATCCCACTTTCTGACCTTTTCATCAGTCTGGCAGAAGCAGACTGAGGAGACACACATCTGGGTGCCACGGTGCCTTTGGAGTAGGCAGCACAGCCCCTGGCACAGGGAACTGCACAGGGACAGCAAGACAAAAATTCCTTCCCACCACTGCCTGAACTTATAGCCACAAGCAAGTCCCTCAGACTCAGCTCCCCCATGTACCTATGTTCAAAATTGCAGCCTCCAGACCCCTGCTCAGCTGCAGTTTTACTCAAAGGCACTTCACTGTTTTCTTAGCAAAAATTCTCAGGAATTTGTGGTCGTATTTCAGACTGTGGGCTCAGCCCTTGCAGCAGGGACCTTGTGGCTTGTCTAGGTAGGGTTGCACCTCTGTGTGCTGGATTCACAGAAGCTTTCACAGTGCTTCTGATAAGAAAAATGTCTTTCAAACCAGAAGGGATGTGCCTTCCTTTGTCCAAACAGAGCAGCTGAGTTTTCCACTCAGGTGCAGAAGAAATCGGCCTCCACAGCCCTTGGATTCTGGCCCTTGCATCTCATGTCTCTGCAGAATTGGTGTAGACAGAGTGCGTTTGCCTAGAAGCATTTAACTAAGCCACGTAGAAAGGTAAAAAATTGTGCACTACCGTTTTCCTTGCATGGAGAGCAGCTTTATGTATTCCTTGAGGACACAAGGAAAGAAGAATAAGGAAACGCAGCAGAGTCCCCATGAGAGAGGAGAATGAGAGAGCTGAAGCAGATGTGTTCAAACATATTCTTTGAAAGGCTGTGACAAAAATAGAGCAGCTGGTTGAGAACCCTTCCAGTGCAAATATCTGTACCTTTGCAATTCTAAAGGTAGAATAACAGAAAAAGTTAAAATGTCACAATTTTATCACACTGCATAATGATTTCCTAAGATGTTGAGATTTTTTATATTGAGTCCTAACTAAATGCCATGCAAAACCTTAGCTTCATAACATATGGTCAAATATGAATTCAGAGAATTAAGAATTAATTTACATGCATCTTATGTATTCCATGTCTACACATTTTTACGTTTCTTGATAGGCATACAGCAATTTGCATTAACCTCATTTTGTAACAAAACCATGGAAAAGCTGCAAGAGGATAGTTCTATCACTGTTACACTAGAATTTTTGTAACTTCCTTTGGCATCTGTTCTGATGCACACACTAAAAACCACAGTATCAGGCTCCAAAATTTTTCCAAAAGTCTACAATGTGAAGCAACAGCCATATAGTGTGAATTAGTGCAGCCAGAAGAAAGGGAGAAGAAAGAAAGATCCTAGACAGAACTCGATATGAACAGACCCTGAAGAAGCAGAGATTTGGATTTGAGCTGTTCTCTTCTTTAATTTCCATGTTTATTTTCTACCTTTTTCACACAAACACAAAAATAACTCTCGCCTGCTGTAGCCACATTACCACTGAGTTGTGCCAATTGTATCAGCTGTTCATCTGGCTCTCAGTACAGGCAATAGTTCAGGTTTGTTCAGGTTTCTCCCTGCATGTGATCCTTTTCTTCCTTTTTGCTGATGCATTTTGGTAGTTAAATATCTGTCAGCTCTTATCAGGTGAGATAATAACAAATCTAAAGCTGTCTGGAAAATACATGATCACCATTCCCGCTTGCTGTTGCCACCCTGAAATTCATAGCAACAAGAGGATTAGCTTGAATTGAAGACTAAACTAGATTAGGTTTGATTAGCTATTCTCCTTTCACAAAAGAAACTCTAAACAAAACAAAACCCCAAACAAACAAAAATTTAAAAAATAATAATATCAGCAGTTCCTAAAAAGAGGGGTGCAAGAAGGTGAGGAAAAGTCCAGCCAGCCCTGAAGGTTATGCATTGGGGTTGCAACTTTGGTGGCTGTCCCTGCCTTCTCTGGTCCATAGAGGGGAAGCTGTGGGTGGAGAGCAAGTGAAGGTGGGAGGAAAGGGTGAGGAAAAAGGGAATTGTTGGAATTGGGGTGAGTAACCCTGTGACAGTCTGGGAAAAGAAGACATGGGCTTGAAAGCAAACCCTCCAAGGTCTGGAGAAGGAGAGGGCAGCAGCCTGCCAGGGACACTTCGAAAGTGGCAACAGCATGGATTGGAAAGGTCTCTGAAATGATGCTACTTTCCTCTTCTTCATGTCCCTGCCTTTTATGCACAAGGTCTACTGCACCCTCCAGGGACAACAGCTCCCCAGAGCAAGGGCTGAAACCCAGCCTAGCTGCACAGATAAAGGAATTTTGCCTTTTTTTGTCATGCATAAGATGACTTTCAGATATTTACATCCCCATGGGAGTCATCTAATTCTTCATGCTTGCTAATGAAAAGCAAATCCAGCCAGGTCTATTCTTCCTCTACACATTAATTGTCATAATACTAATTATTCCTTTTTATTAAGTTTAGTGGCATTTAAAACTTTGCCCTTCTTTGGACTTAGGTGTTAAGGCTATATTATTTATATGTGATTGTTTTATTTAAAGCATAGAACACAAGCTGAAACATAAACTAACTTTTCTGGGATAGCAATGCCAATACATTTTTGGTGCAATAAAGCATCAGGTATTAAATACATGGATGAGACAATGTATGGCAGTGAGATGGCAAGAACTTCACGTGACACGCTTTCAAAATCTAATGCTAATTATATCTTCATCAGCTCAGAACTTCCATGTGTCCCTGACCTCTCTGTTTCTCTCAGTTGCCCAGTATATTTGGTATGCTGAAGCACATTAATGTCTGGTTAAACCAAACTTTCTAGGATATCCAATTTTCATGTATTTGTCTGCTCAAACACTCGGCTACTTTCCATGTGAAAATAATATCTCCAACTATCCAAATTGAATTTGTCAACTTCAGCTCACAAACAATGATTTCTCAGAGTTTTTTTTCACTTGAGTTTCCCCTTACCCTCATTTGGAGTCTCTTCATAACTGTATTTTTTCTCATGAAAACACTTCAATAGCACATTTGAAGCGCTTCATAAGATTCTTTAAGGTAAGAGTGAGGTCTTCAAATTTCTCACACTGAGAGTGTTAAAAAGGAGCTTGTTTGAGCAGCTCCAGGGCCACCTGGCGCAGGGGAGGCTGAGCAGGGGCAGGACCCCTAGATGTTCTAAATGATCATCCTAGGATTCGATGATTCTGTTCTATGGCAGCGGCATGCCTGAGCTGGCGGCCCATGTGATCTGGATCTGTTCGAGACACCGCCGTGCTCGCCACTGCTGTGGCACTCAAGGAAAAGCACTGCTGGGCAGAGAAGGCCTTGGCTGAGCTTGGTCCTGCATCATGAGCAGCAAGGAGAGGAGAGTTTTGGGTCCCCACCTTTGCTAGCCACGGTCACCACCTTGGCTCTGCTGAGCTCCTGTGCGGGGAGGGAGAAGCCTGTGCCAGAGTGGAAAAGGCTTTCCTCAGTCCCAAGAGGAAAGGGCAGGAAGAAATGGACATTCCTCTCTTAAGAGGTGGTTCCTTCTCTTCTTCGGAGCTACAAACTTCAGGTTTGGTTTCACTATTGAGAAGCTCGTAGTAGCCCCTTTTTCAAAGGGATTTCTCCATGCTGGGTGATGGCAGCCACCAGCCCCAGCACTGGGCTGTCCTGCCCACTCGTACCTCCATACAAAGTCCCTAAAGAAAAGCCCAAGCTGCCTTGTGCCCAGCCCAAAAGGAACTGAAAATGTTCACTGTTGTGTCTTTTTGTCCCTCCTCCGTTCCCAACACTTCATAAATTCTCATCTATAATTGATCGTTATATGTTGCCCTTATTTATTGATTGTATATCGCTGCTTATTCCTAATTGCTGCTTTCATTTTTATTTTTTCCAGAATCTGGCTTTCAGGCAATGCTGTCATCTTTCCTGGCACTGGAATCACAGCTTTTTGGCTGTTTAATGAGCTCTTCTTGAAAGAGCTCACAGTTCTCCATCACATTTGCTCCTTCTGAGTTTTTTTCTCCCTGTCACTCTCTTCATCTGTGGGAAACTAGTCCTTCTGAAACACTAAAAATGTGCAAAAGTAGTCTGCTTTCTTTTTGCCCATTGTAAGTACTGGCAAGCACTGATTACTGTTCCATGGTTGACCACTTAGCTTTACCTGTAACAAAAGGGTCCAGACTAGATTTGGGGTGGATGTTCTAGGTTAGGGAGTTACTCTTGTAACTTTTAGAAAAAAAATGCCTTTGGAATAGTCTTGAAGGATATTGCAGCTCTTTCCTTACACAAAGATTATGAAGAAAAGGGGGACTGTGAAATGTTGTTGTAACTGATTTGAATCCAAGAGTTCTTGCTCAGTCCATCATAGTCAAGTCAGAAATTATTTTTCTAACATTCGAGACTGTTTGGGTAGCAGGTTGTATTTCAGCTGATGATTTATTTATAAATCTGAGGAAAAGGATTATTTATGACTGCAAATACAGGATAAATTGTAAAATTTTACCTATAACCAGAGTTACAAAACTTCAGCATATATTTTATTCACAAGCTTCCTCCCTTTTACATTATTTAGCAAACATACCGTTATCTCATTATATGTGGTCTTTGCCCCGAAGAGTTTGCAGTCTCATTCAGGCACCAAAGATTTTTTAGCAGAGGAAAGCATAATGAAGTAATTAGTTTTGAAATAAACAGACATCATTGCAGATTAAAGAGGATGCACATTAATTAAGGCATCATCCAGAACCCTTCTCCTGCAAGGCACACATTCTGCACCAAACATGGCTAGAGATGTTACAGAAAGGACTTCACTGAAAGCAGAGACATTTCCCTCTGGATTATGACCGTGAAGTCATTTTATCCATGCCAAGATCTTAAGCCCATCAATAAAACTGAAAGGAGAGTGATTTCAAAAGCCATACATTATGTTTAGCGCTCCTTACAATACACTCAGAGCACTTCCCCGTGGTTTGATTTTGCTGGGAGCCAAAGCCGTTGAGGTGCTCAGTCCTCAGGTAGAGTTACAGCACCGGGAATTATTCCACCACAGTTCAGTGCCCTTTACCACGCCTCATCATACAGACAGTCCCTGAATGCAAATGGGAAGAATAATTTCATTAAATCATTTTTGTAACTGCATAATTTTAGCAATTAAAACCTTTACTTATACCTATTCAGGAATGAGCAGAATATTATATTAATGCACTGCACTTATTAAATTTTTAAGGTTGACTGGTAAATTTAGGGGTGATGCAAGACATAGTTAAACACCTTTGAGGAGAAAAATGGTCAAACAGCATTTTGATTAGTACAAATATGTGGGAATTGTCTCCTCAGATTTAGTTTGGTGGGAACAGATGGGCTTTTTCACGTACCTGATTCCATGGCTATTTTGCTGTGCTTGAGATGTTTCTGAGGCACAGGTGTTTCTAGGCAACATTTACAGAATTCCCGGAGGAAAAATATCAGCATAGGAAAAGCAGAACTAGGAGCTGCCTGACCCGGCCCCTGTACTGAGTTAGTATGTTGTCTACTTCTTCAGTCATTCAAGGCCAGAGAAATACACTTATTTATTTCTTTGGGCTTTGTGTCAAGCTTTTAGGTTATGATTTGCAAAAAACAGTGGGAAACCCAAACAGAGCAAAGTCCAAGAGATATGTAAGGGAGCACTGAAATGAAGACATTCATCAGATACTGATAATCATTCAGTCATCTCCATAAGCATGGACAGGGCACGGAAAACAAATGCAACAAAGCACATGCAGTACACTAAAATCCTGATTTTATATATATTTTATCCTGCCAAAAAAACCTGGATATCTCACACACAAAAAAAAATACGTGTAAGGGAGCAAGGCTCAATACAGATTTAATCACAATGTCTGATCCCAGATTAGTTTAAAGGAAAATGAGAGAAATCATCTCACCTTTCATAATTCATTAGAAATGTAAGTTAGACGCTACAATTGATTCAGATGAGTACATGACACTTTTTTCATTGCCTCTTCTCTATTTCTCTGCCAGAAAGCTCTTATATCTCAGCTTCTTACAAGATTGTTAAATTACTAGTCAGAAGAACAAACCTTTCAAAAGATTTAGAGGTTTTACCTTCTGGATTATATACCATGGTAATTTGATGCTAACAAGCTGCAGTGCTGACTAAGGCAATTTGATTCATAAGAATTTATGGGCTATTCAGAATATATCCTGAAGCATGATTACAATTATCTGACAAATTGTTCTGTGAGGAGAGGGACTGATGTTGCATCCGTGTCCTTCAAACCTCTTCCCATCCCAGGCATCCCAGCTCTCTGCTTCCTTCAGCAGCTTTTGGCTGTGGCTGGGGCAGAGCTGCAAACATCCCAGCTATTGCTGCCGGGGCCAGACGAAACCCGCAGTGGGTTGATTCTACATCTAAAACCGGCATGCACGATAGAAGGAACAGCTGTTTAATAGTCCTGGTAGAAAGAGGCTTTCTTTTCCTGGTACCTTCACAAGTCTGTTTATTCTCATTGCTATCCAAGCAAAGGCAGGATTGCCACACAGCTTTAGGCACCTGCTGGAAACCGAGATCACAAGTCCTTTGTAATTCATGGGGATTTGCCTTTGGCCCCAGCAGTTAGAGGATCATTATTGAAATCTTCCAGCACTCTGTTTGCTCCTGTTTGTACTAGCACAGGTTATCTTGACTGTACCTCCTATCCTTGATCACATTCCAGCATTGCAAACAGAAAAGTCCTTGGGAATATACAATTCTGAGAATACACGATTTACAGCTTCACCTTATCTGTTGTGACTACAAGGTAACAAATCGTAAAGAAAAAGACACAACAACAAAGGAGTACAGTGGGGTGAAATTCTGTTTTCTCACCCTGGAATCACTCCCAGGAGCTATGCAGCTGAAGTGGATTTACACTCAAGTAGATTAGAGCAGATTTAGTTCCTACACTGTCACCCATATCTGCCTCTTATCTCATCATTGTCATGGTTGCACTGTACTGTTAAAACTATTGAGAAATGATACCTTCATTTAACATTGCCCACAGATCTGTAATTCCAACCGTACAGCAACGAGATTTTAACTGCTGCTGAACTGGGCTTCTACTTTGGTTCTTTTAGGAAAAGAAGATGTTCATAGCACAGAACATTTTTCCTAACCATCCCCCAAAGTGCTTCTAACTCTTATCAGCACTACTTTCACTTCAACTCTGATCAAGCAACATCTTGAATGGCTTTGGAAAAGGAGAAACGCAAAGTGGCTTCTGTTCTTTCTAGCAGCAGAGCAAATCAGTGTCCTAGGTCTTCTGCTCTGAGCCACTTTCTTTTCAGCCTCTGCAATATCTTTATCACCTCTGGCTGTTTCATTACATATCCACCTGTGATAATCATTCTGGAGTCATTTTAAGCTCTTATTTCTTAGTGTTCAGGTGCAATTTTTGCCAATAATGCTAAAATAGAAGAGTTCCTGCACTCTGAGAAGCTCAACTGCTTAATACCCTGAGACTGAGTCTCTCCCAGCTGTATTCTCTTGGTGTTTAGCCTGGCCCTGCCAGCTCCCCAAAGGTTTGCTGCCAGCTTTGTTTATCAGAGGCTGCAATAATTAATTTCCTATTACTTTCCTGTGATGATGGATTAACCTTTTCAAGGATCTGAGGGAAGACTCCAGCTGTGAAAAGCACAACCACAGTGGGCATTGCCATTGCAGGCACCAAGGAAGTCTGAGAGTCTGCTGCCTGCTCAGAGAATCCTCAAGTGAACATTTCCATGTAAAGTGCTTCACACCATGCTCAACTGCCTAGAATTCCAGATTGGAAAGTTAAAGGCTGTGCATTGACACCAGTAAAATTAAAGTTTTTTATGCACAACAGAAGAAATACTTGACCACTCTACAGTATTTGCAGGAGAAATAATCTTCAATCCCATTCTAACTGCAAAAGGAGGAAATCTGTTAAAACCAAATCACATTATAGTGTTTATGCTTATGTCTTGCATAAATTTCTTGCTCTCTATAAAGTTTGACTCTGATGAGAAGGAAAGCTGTGTTAGGAATGATTATGTGCTTATTTTCATAGAAATGATCCACCAGCTTCTGAAGAAAACAACAGAAAAACATGCTTGAAAGATACCAGCTCTGAGATCACGTTGCCACACTCATTTTCTTCTACAAATACCAAAGTCTTGAGATAAATCTGAAAGTTCTTTAGTCTCTTAGACAAAAATGAACATAATTGTGAAATGGTAAGTTTGATACTGAAAACTCAAAAGCTAGGGAAAAAAACATCCTTTTGTGGCAATATTTAGGTTTATGTTTTGTTTAGGGTGCAGTCACCGAAGAATCTGATCTATGACAGCAAAGTGGATGTATCACCCTCTACAAAGCATTCAGATATGCATTCATTTTGAGAGACAAGGCAGCAAGCTGCTGGCTCTCTCTCTTTATTCTTTCTCCACTGGCTAAAACACATAATGGCAAAAAACCCCAATCCATGCCCCCAAACTAAACAAAATGCGGATGTAGTTCTACAATTTGATTTAAATAAGCATTTGTTTGAAACCTTGCAAGCCTTCATATCCAGCACCACTAAAAAGCCTGAAGCAGAAAACACATTAAAAAGCAATCATAACTCACATCCAGGTACAAAAGGATGCTGCTCTCCGTGTGCAGTTCACTATACCTTATTCAAATAACTTCTGAAAACACTGCCCCACATTCTGCTGCGAATCCCAGAACAAAGAGAAAAAAAGTTACTTCATATACATCTCAACAATCTCATCTAGTTGGGCTTGAAGGGAATAAGGTGTTTTTCTAGGCATCTTGGACAGGATGTCCAAAATTTAAATCCAGAGAGGATCACTAGGCATTGTGAAAAATTTTAACATTTTCCCTCTTCATCTTTAGTATGTGGTTTGCAGTAAATAGTGAAGTTCTCATACTCCCTAGTGCAAAGATCTTGATCATCTAGATAATGCCCTGCAGATTTGCTGGACAGGGAGATAAGTGTGCAGTTTCTTGTGGGTTTTATCACTGCTTCTACTGCTATGAGGATACTCACTGTGTACATAAATGGTTTTTTGTGTTGCAGGAATTTGAGTATCTCAGTACTCAGACCATTTATTTACTTTCAAAATCTGTATGGCCAAATTATATGGCACAAAACATATCTTTTATATTTAAATAGAGCAAACAGGGAATGCCACAGTGGTATGTTGAAATAGATTTATTTTTATAATGGGAATGTTGTTTGCTGCAACCATTGCAGTAGAAAGATAACTGGATGAGCTTGCACGTTATTAATTCCTTTTCATTGTGGAAAAACCTAGTGATAATGTATTTTACTTTGCCTTTCTAAAATGAGCTTGAGTTTTCTTTAGTTGAATCCCTAAACATCAGGGGAACTCTGTTCAGCTGAACTGGTCATGCTGAGTCGTAACAATTCAGAAGTTGAGCAGACAGAAATCTAATTATCCCCCAACCCTGACCACAGATCAAGTCTCTCTGGGCAAAGGTTGGTGAGTATGACTAAATGACAGTGGAAAGCCTATCCATTCAGCTTCTTCAAGCTAATATTGCACTAGGGATCGAGTAACCGTCCCAAACTCCAGTTTTCACACTGCTTCCTGCAATTTCAAAGTAGCTAGATGTAATCTGAACATACAGATGAATCTGTATCCTTTTTAGATGGCATCGTGCAAATTATGTCTGCTTTATCCAAAAACATTGCAGCCAAGAGGAGTCACGTACTTAACACTATCAATGCAGTGTGGCTGCCTCTGCAAGGGAGGCGTCGCTAACAGGCAAGGCAGATTACACCAGCAGAGCAGCTCCCTGCAAACCAAACACTTCCAAGTGCTCGTGCCTCCGTGTGGCCGCTCAGCAGCTGGGATCAGGCTCCTTTGCAGAAAATCCTCTCCTCTCCCTTCAATATTGATCACCAGACCATCATGCAACCCAGCACTGAGAGTAATACTGATGTAACTCCCAATGCTTTCCTGGTGGTCTGGACACTTCTAAAGGCAAAACCCTAAGAAAAATGATCTCACTGACCTTGAGAAACTTCAGACCCTGTGGCTGATGTATCTGGAAGATGTGGAATAAGAGGCAGGTTTGAATAGAGTGAGGAAATAGAAGGAAGCAAAGCACCCCCTGAATCTGCTCAAGAAGAAACACTTAGTAGATTAATTTCTCATGAGTGTCCCTGGACAAATAAGGCTAGAGGATAGATTTGGGTACTGATAAATCTACACTGGGTGACCACTCGTCCTGTCATGATCTGCTGAAGGTCTCAGAAGGTGTTAAAATCCATGAGAGAAAAGCAGATAAACAACATTTCCAATCTAAATTAGATTGCTGAAATCTAATTAGAAAAATGTCCCACCTCAAAAAAAAAAAGTATTTTTCATCATTTCAGCAGTTTCCTTAGATATCTATGATGTCTTGCATAGCACACAGACCACTATTTCTCACTCCTAAAGGTCACTGACCGTTAATTAAAATTTCACTGTACATCCATCTTTCGAGGGATGCCTCCTCAGCTTGCCATCTGGAAGGATAATAACGCACAGATTTGCAGGCCGTGCTGAAGCACTCAGATCCAGAGATGGATTTCAGACACCACTGATTGCAGCAGCTGTTCAGAACTGCAATTTGGGTGGTTCACAGAGGAAGGGCCCTTCTGAAAGTTTGGGTTCAGCGTCAAGGCTTTCACAGGGTCCCATCCCAGTGCTGGAGATGCCAATGTGGATTACTCGAGTGCTGGGCATGTAAATAATCAGAAGGGGTCATGTGAAAAGATAACAAGGGATTCTCTGTGGCCATCTGGGTGGAGAGAGCAACTGAGTCACCACCTGGGGCTGCTTTGAGAAGCAAACAGCTTCAGCCAGTTTTGGTGCCATCTTCCCTTACAGGACATTGAGCCTCAGAGCTGGAATTGAGGTGCAAGCAATAACAAAGACAGGTTACATCTTCTCTTTTAGCACCAGAAAGATTAGCAAAAGCTTCCTGAACAGTGGACTTCCATAGCTTCTCTGTGACTCTTTTGAGTGTTTTGGGGGAATTTCTGATGATACACTCACAGCTATGGCACCGGAAATACAACCCCCCCGAGATGGCATTCCTAAGCATGTTTAAGCCAAACCCTTTCAATGGTCTCAGCTCTCTCTTTTCCAAACAACATCATTCTATCTTTTAGCGTTAAATAACCGGTGTTTGCTTGTGCCTGGCATTTGTAAAGGTCTCCAAACCAACAAATCCTGAGCTTTAATATTGGCACGTGGCCTTGTCTTCCTCTTACAACCTCAACTAATTTACCCATCCTTTGCATCCCTGCTCTTGTCTAAGAGGTGCAGAGGAGCACAGTGACACATAACCCAGGTATGCTGTTCATGCTTGGAAAATGGTGTTGCACACCTCACCCTATAACCCACGTAGGGCTGCAGTCTTTTACCACACACAGATCATCAGCCACGGAAGGGCAAAGACGCTTGATCAAGCTCAGCTGTCCCCTGTGCACCGAGTCTTGTTTCCTGGTAACATGTTACAACCCATATAATAGAAAAACAGCATCCAAGACTGTAGGCAGCATTCCCCAGAGAGGAAAAAATTGCAGCTAGAGAAAAGGCTGCTATTTGGTACATTATTCTGGCACTGCTTAGCATTTTGTTCTATTTTTGCTTGAGAAGACAGCTCGTGATGAAGAATGTCTCACCTTATCAGCGATGGACAGCAGCTGCTGCACGGGGATGGGAGGTCTTTAGGTGATCAGCTGCACTGGGAATAATTTGAAGAGATGAGAGTTAATTAGTCCAGGATAAACCAAGAAGGGATCTGATTAGCCAGAGTACTAAAAGCCAATTACTTCCAGAACACAGCTAAATGGCTTTACAAAGCTAAAAAAAGACAGCATCTGATAGGTTTTCCAGCACATGAGCTCTGATCACTAAAAAAATGACCTCTTCTTGCCCTCCCCCAGAAAATTTAGTTCTGGATGAGGGCAGACTTGGGAGACAGTTTGCTTTTTTCTTTCCCCCCCAGATAAATAATTTCTACAAGGGCTAGTAAGATACCCAGCTACTCATGAGCAGGCTTATATGTGCAGAAAAACTCATCACCACAAAGCATGATATTTTTTTGGAGAACCACTGTTAAGAGCAAATTGATGTCTCTTGGAAAGTCAAGTTGTCCCTTCTTTAAGTGGAGTTGGCACTCAGGCAACTTGGCCATCCTGGGAACTGCATCAGGTCAGCCTCCTAACAGCTGGTCCCCTCTTCTCTGGCAAGACGAAAATGTCCTGCATGTAACTAATGACCAGATGATTTTCTTCCCATGGGTTGTGCATTAAAATACCTACTAACTCTGTTAGTGCCCTTAGCCCACAGCTGAAATATTAAGAAATGCTTTTCTGGACATTCAAACACATTCAGTACCTTGCATAACATGTATATAAAAACAAAAGGACACTCAAGGCAGGCAAAGCTAAAAATGTGAGCAAGAATTGGACCATCTGTGGGCTGGTGTGTGGCTGCCTCTGTGGCTGCTAACACTTAATTCCAGCTGGACTGTCAGCTCCTTCCTTGTAAGCATACTGTCGATGTAAATTGACAGGAATCCCTGGGATCCGAGCCTTGGAATGTATTCCCTTATGCAGCTCTAATTGTTCACAACAGGGCAGATATGGCAGGAGAGGATGTTTGACTAATTGCATATCAAATTGCACCCAAGCCAAAAAGCAGCCACAGAAGAGGCAGTGTGCAATTTCGGATAGGGTGAAATGGGATCACATGAATGCACGAACTCAGCCAGTTAGGTTCTGCTTAAATTCCCCCTGTTAATACCCAGAATTTGCAGAGTTGTAAGCCGGTGCTCTGTGTGAATGTGAATTGCATCTCTAGCATGTATGAACTGTGCCTTGGATAATTCATGAGAATAGCCACACGGGGTCATACCAAAGGTTCATTTAGCTCAGCATCCTGTCTCTGAGGCTGAACAGTGAAAGGTGTGTAGGAAAAAAGCATGAGAAATGGGATAAGCATAGCATGCTCCTCCCTCTGGTGTACTTTCTATCTGCTGGCAGTCACTAGTTCAGAGTCTTCTGGAGGCTGTTCCTGCTTCCCAGAGCTTAATGGCCCGTGCGAGACCTTTCTTACTGATTCTGTCTAATTGCTTCTTCTGACCATTCTTATTTATATCCAAAACAGCCCGTGGCAACGAGGTGTGCTGTTTAATTATATGTTGTGTGCAGATGTTCTTAGTTTCATTTATTGTGATTAATAATTTCATGTGTTTCTCACTAATTCCTGAGTTATAATAAAGAGTGAACAATCTTTTCTTACTCATTTTTGCAATTTGCTCTTCCTCCCATAGATTGCTTTATACTATTTGGAGAAAATTAAACCTTCAAGTGTCTCATCTCAAATATTAATCTGATAAGAGATCACACCTATTTGTTAACTTCCAGCTGTGAATAGCAGACCTGTTCTAAATTTCAGGTGCTAGAAATGGTCTCTCTTTAGTGTTCAGGCTTTGAATACAAATTACAGCATGAACCTGCCTCTAGCATTATTATCCACCGGACTACTGGGATTTAAAAACTCTTTGTATCTTCCGTGGTTACTATGGCCATTCTCAAAGTCTGCTATGTCTGTGCTTTGTACCACACCTGTAGGTATAAGGCTGCTTAAAAGGTGCAGCATTTCAGTGAAAATCTCTCCATGTTCAGACACAGAGGTTTCAGTAGGCCCCCAGACAGGAAGACCAAAAGGAACCCAGAAACCTTGGATCTAAAAGAAAAACAATCCTGTTCCCCTTTTTCCCTCATCTTCACATGCAATATTGTGCAAAATGCTCCTATGAAGGTCTCCCTCTGCAACTGCTCCACCCATCACTGGCTTCTGCATCTTATTCAAAGTCTCACAGATATCCTGTCTCACTTTATGCAGTGTACCTGTCTCCTAATTCTGTACCAGATGCATCTTCCTGATTGCTTGCCATGGGCAACAGTCATTTTTCCTTTCTCAAGGGAAAGACATATTCACACATCAATTCTCCACCTTCATGCCAGAGTCTCTCTCCCTCGCTTCTTGTTTTCAAAGCCCTTCATCCAAAATGCACAATGGGTAAGAAATGACAGAAAATCAGAGCATCTGCATTTTGTATTCCTCCGGCACTGGCTTGAGTGGCTGCACAAAAACACAAGCCTGGAGTTTTGAGGTCCCTGGCTCTCATCACCCTCATATCTCTGCTTCTGTTAAAGACTTTATTCCCTTCTGGCCTGTCTGAATTGGAGTCACAAAGGCAGGAAAAAGTTATATTTACAGTGCTCCACTTCTCATTGCCACTGTCTGGGAATATTAACAAGTCAGTGCACCCTGACAATGGTTCATTTCAAATGTGGAGCATTACCATTCTCATCAAGGGCAAAGAACCTAGCCAGTTCACAAGAGCTCAGGTGCTTTAAGCTCCTTTCTAAAATTACATTTCTGCAGACAGCAGACCATTTAGTTGAGTCATTCCGTGCAAACTGAATGAAATCTTTCAGTTGCAGTTCTGTGTGATCAAGAGGGGGTGCATCATTTGAGGGGAATGTTTTAAACCATCCCAAGTGGAAGTTTATCTCTGGCAGCCTGGGCAGTGGCCGGGCTCCACCACAGAGCAAGGGGCCAGGGCAGCACCCTTCTCCTCCTCCTGCTGCTGATCCCTCCTCCTGCAAAAGAAAGGAGAGCAAGAGCCCATCAGTGGAGACAACCAGGCAGTGCTGCCAGCTCTGCCCTGCCCAGGGCTGCACCATGCAGCAGGATGGGCAGGAAGGCAGCAGCTGGAACCATGGCTGTGGCCTGGAGGCTCCTGAGAGCTGGCACATGACCAGGACAGCCTGGCCCAGCCCTTGCCTTCCCCACAGAACCATTTCCAGTGGATGCTCTCGCTCTTTCAGAAGTCCTCCATCCGTCCACCCCTGCATGGCAACACTCAGAGGACAAGTGAACACAGCTCCTCCCAGCTCCAGCTGGGGGAGCAGAGCTTCTGAGGACAGAGATGAGGTAGGCAGCATCTTGAGTGCTCAACACTCTTGAAGGGTCCCAAGGATTTCTCTCTCTCCTGCTGCAGCATGATGGGAACCAACTTCCTCTGGGCGAAGGGCAGCAGCAGCACCATCCTCAGTTCTGCAGATGTATTGGTTCAGGAGAAAAGAAGACCTACCCTGCCTTTTTTTCCAAAATTTACCTGGTGAGCAGCAAGACTCCTACCATTTTCAGACGGGGCTGTCAGAGCCCTTTGCTTGGAATCATCCTGCAGGAGCCAGGCTGTGCTTAGAGAGACGCCCCACAGCAGAAAGGGTTTCTGGAGAGCTGTCACCCACACCAGCAGCCTGAGCATGGCAGAGCTGGGACCCTCTGCCCTCTGGGGCTCTCTGACCCACATGGCAGGTTTCCTTCCAGCACCACCACCAAGGCTGTGCTGGTGTTCCTGGTGGCTTTCCAACCCTCTGTGTTCCCTGAGTGGCACAGCAGGACACTCTCTCCCTCCTTTCCACACAAGCTCATCCCACTGCCCACATATCACCCCAGCACAGCCAGAGGCAGCTGAAAGGCATCCTCGCTGCTGCCATCCTCCCCTGCTTCTTCCTCCCCCACTGCCTTCTTTCCACCGCTCAGCACCCACAGTTCTCGGGGCAGAGCTCAGACCGGAGGGGGACACAGCATGGGAGCAGCTCATCTCTTTCTCAAGGAATGTTATGGATGGCAGACACACGAGCGGGGAATCAGGAGATAGCCAAGGGGAAGGATCACCTCCCTCCAGCTGTTGGGCTTCACTTCCCCTTGCCTTGGGCTTCACCGCTGGTCCTGGCCTCTGATAAACTCGGTGCCACTTCGGGCCACCAGCCTTTGGGCCCAGCCACTCAGCCGGTTTTCAACCCACCTCCCAGTCTGCTCAGCCTGCCCACAGCTCCTCAGCTTCTCCATGAGGCTCTTCTGTCCTCCTGAAGTGGACAATGGCCACTGGACTCCCCTCATGTCCCAGCCCAGTCATTTCACTACAGAAGATTATCAAGTTGGGCAAGCAGGGTTTTCTTTGCTGAATTCATGCTGACTCCTAGTTCCAATCACCTTCATGTCCTTCACATCTCCAGGATGTACTGTGGTATTCCCAGCATCTCCACAAACATAGGATCCCCTTTTCTTACCAAATACAATAATAAATTCAGGGTACCTGGTGAGCTTGGCCTTAATTTTTTGTGTTTGTTTTTTTTCAAGCCTGTCCAAGAATGTGACAGTGAACACTACAGCAAGCATTTAACAAGATGTGTGGGCTCTGTCCTCATTAGTCTAAACATGAGAGGTGAAGCAGCAGATGCATGCAGAGCAGGCATTGCTGAACAACATGAAGTTAATTTGAGCTTGGAAGAGGGGAGCCTTTGACTGGCAGGCAGCCCTACATACTAAAAGCACAGCACATGAGAACCCTCAGCCACATTGCATTGCCTATTGCCCCAGGGGCCTTCACTGGAGTAGGATTTTGAAACACCCCAAAAAGCCAAGGGCAAGGGGAACAGAAATTTTAGATCGACTTGCCATCAAAGCTGTTTTGAAACCTGAATTCACCTTGTGTTTGAGAGCTTATTTCCTTGAGCTATGTTCACAGCACCCACTATGAAATTGTACTTCCAGGGCATTTTTTCCTTGCAGGCTTTCTGTACTATCACCCACATTTTACAGAAAGAGAACAGAGATACGGGGGAGACTTGCTCAAGGTCAGAGTGGGCTGATGTGGTAGAAATGGAAAAAGCACAGAAACAATGTGGAAAAGATGGGTCTGATCTATACAGGAGGGACTTGAATGACAGCGATTTATACAAGTATTTATACAAGGCCTGAAATGAAAACACAGTGTCAAGACTATTTACATTATCTCTTCTTTTTATTCTTAATAAAGGCAATAATGTGGCTTGAAAAATAGAATTACTCTGACCTTAAACATTGACTTGATATTTTCCTTAGGGATTTTTAACTTCTGATTATTATTCCTTACACTTTCTCATCTCATCTTTCCCCTTCTCAAATTAACTGCCATTTATTTATGTCACTACCCATGTCTGAGCTGTCAGGATGTCTCCTGTGAGCAATCCTCCCAAAGCATTTTCCACCGAGGCTTAGGAGAAGGCCTCTTCCTTAGCCTGGCCACAAACACCTCCCTCTATGACAAGAAGATCCACATATAGTCACTATTTTCCGGGAAGTTCATTAAGTAAGGGATCACATGCAGCATTTTGTAGAAAACCATTAAAATAGACCTGCCTGTTGTTTAGCTTAGGGGTAGGTAGAAGTCAGTCCCGTACACAAGGTGACACACCACAGTTCCCTCCAGCTGAACAGGACTTCTCCAGGAGCACCTGGAGCACCTGGGGCAACCAGCACGGTTGCAGTGTAACAGTCTGATACACAGTGGGGAAAGAAAACCCATTTTGCTGAAAAGAACCAAAGATACAGCCATCAACTGCGATGTGCTCAGAGTCCCCCTGAGAGGCAGCATATTATGCCACCAGCAACAGTCCAGAGCCAGCAGTGGTGCACATCTTGCCCTCAGAATCTTCATAAGATCACAGGGATTTGAATACAGAGTCTGGATTCAAGCTGCAAGAATAAAACTGTGTCTGCTTCCTCGGATAGATCTGTCTCGGCCAAGAATGATATGACAAGAATCCCATACCAAAGAAAGAGATAAAAGCACATGAAAACTATGTGGCCCAGGGAGGAGAATAATGAGAAAGACCCTCTGTGATGCTACAGAGAAGACCACTGTGCCTGTGTGGAGTGGATGAGTAAAATCATACATTTTAAATTAGTCCTCAGGCAAATGTATGGCTCTTGTTCAGTCTTACTGCACAGGACATAAAGCATCTGCCTGGACCCTGTGGTTCCTCAGCACACTCTGTAGAGGAGCCATTTGTCAAGTTGTCCCTAACATATGTCAGCAGCCAGAGAGGAGTCAGAGCTGAGAGTCACAACATCGCACTGTTTCAGTTCTATCCCTGATGCAGAAAGACAGCAGGATCACGAGAGATGGAACACAAGTTAGTGCAGCTCCCAGCATCATTTTGGTTCCCAGTTTGAGCTGTCCAGGTCTCCCATGAACTTCAAAGTCAGTATGAGAGAAATGTTAAGAGTTTTTTGATCTGCATAATTTTGGCTTTGGTTATACTGGTGTTGTGGGCAGAATGGGAGCTTCTAATAAGCTAAAGTTTATTAGAGAAGCCCTCTTATTGAGTCATGAGGGACAGAAAGAACCCACTTGCTTTCTAAACTCCTTCTCAGAGAGGAGTCCAGGTGCTGCTGGATCCAATCTTAGGCCCAGACTTTGTCAATGATTTATGGCTAAAGGATTATGTAGGCATAATTGAACCTTTGTACAACTTTGTCCCACATGATAAAGGATGGCAAATCAAATATATTTATATAAAAATAAATATAATAACTAGACTAAAAGATCTTAATCAAAATTATTTACTACACAGTAGAGGAAGCTATAACTATTAGTATTGTACACTATTTTGAAGCAATATTGAAGCAATTATATTGCAGCAAGCAAAACCAATTATTAAGTAGAGATTGATGTTAACACCATACCAACAACTGCAGGCAAATCTCTTTCACTCAGCCTCAAGGAGTAACCTTGAGGGGTATCCCTATTCCAGGGAGGAATCTCCAAACACATTCCAAGGAGGAGTATGTTAGAAGGTGTGAACACTGACACAGGTTGCCCAGAGAAGTTGTGGATGCCCCATCCCTGGAAGTGTTCAAGGCCAGGCTGGATGGGGCTTTGAGCAACCTGGGCTAGTGGAAGGCGTCCCTGCCCACGGCGGGAGGCTTGGAACTGGATGATCTTTAAGGTCCCTTCCAACTCAAACCATTCTATGATTCTATGAAGACCCTGCTGTTAAAAAGTGGGACTAGGATTTTATATACAAAGTGATTTTCTGTCTGTCATATGTCTCCAGGCCAGCTCTGTCAGCTCAGCATCTTTAGATAAGTTGTCAGCAGTATCGCTTGCTTGTCCCTTTATATCAGGTCCTTTATCAGGTCTGCCACATCTTCACCTCACTATCAGGATGTTTATCTTTGGGAATGATGAGTCAGGCTGTTTTCAGCATCATTCAACACCAAAAGCAGCGTGCCAGCCCCCTTCTCCATTCACTCCTGATAGCTTTGCAAACAGGGTATTGTTGGAGTTGTTTTCAACCCCCCACTCCAGGCACAGCATCCTGCTACAAGTGCCCTTCTGAGCACTCACTGGAAACTATTTACTTTGACTAGAGCCTCAAGTCTATAATTCACTCCTGCTCCCATCAACCTTGAATTCAGATCAAACTTTTTGAAAACCTATAATAGCATTTGCCAATTAAGCCATTAGGCTCAGTTATCTTTAATAGATATAACTTTTACTGGAAAAACTATAAGCAGCTGTTGAGAGAGGAGATCTCTTACACTACAAGTGATAAAATATTGCTAATTGGGCAATGTTTCATTTTCCTAGGGTGAAAATATGACTGCTGGGAGGATACTAATCGGTCTGATTCCTGCAGCTCCTTCTGAACTCCTGCCTCTTGAGCTTTGCCACTCTCTCTCTTCAGAGAAAAACATCTGCAGAAGAGGAGAACATTAGTTAACCTTGTTCTTCTCTTGGAGCTCATCAGGAAGCGTGATTAATGGTTTGAAGGGAGAAAATCCTTCTTGCATGAGCTCAAAGAGTGACCTGAAGGATTGCTGTAATGTAGTGTCTCACACACAGTTTGTGATAGCAGTTACTTGCCCCCATTTGTTCCAAAATTGAAATTTGTGTCCACTTTGTAGCATGCCAGGCCAGGTGGGGAATATTTTGCTGGCCTGAGAGAATTACCATTACTTTGAATATCCTTGCTTCTCCTTTATTGTTTAAAAGGCAAAACCACAAGGTTTTTTTGCTTGACGATTATATTAAAATCATATCAATGTTTTGATTTCAAACACCTTTCCTGTAAAATAAAATTTTGAGGAAAAAGAAATCGCATCAATTCATTGATATTCCCATTCTGCTCCAGCTCTCCTCTGAGACTGAAGATGCAGTAAACTTGATTTGTTTCAACACAGAGGCACTTTCTGACAAAAAGAGCATTTTGAAGGATCATTTCGCAAGTAGCTGTCACAGAGGCAGGCTGAGAGCTTTCCAAGATCTCCCTCTGCCCACTCTGGTACTTTACCATTACTGGAACCCTCCTCTCTCCAACTTGTCAGTGCCATTCATATCATTGCAATATCAAAATAAAGGGGCTGCTTTATCATCCAACAGACTCTGGGCTCAGCAAAACGGTTGAGGGAGCTGCTTTGGAACATAGATGCATATAGGAGAGCTGAACTCCAGGTTTGCATTTGGGTTGAACCTTGAGATAATCTGGAATATCTGAGGTGACTGTAATAACCTCAATGGGGGAGTCGTGCAGCTGTGGGATGGCATCAGGCAATGCTAAGTGCAAAGGGAAAAATTCCCTTGCTTGCCATGCACAGTGAGCCTTGTTCATCAGGACTTTGGAAGGTCGGGGAGGTGCAGGCAGTGACACAGAAAAACACTCAGCATCAGCTGCTGCTCAAGAACTCACAGGTTTATCTACAAAATTAATATATCCAGTGCTGATAAAGTAATCCAAGATAAGATAAGAGACAATCAGAGCTGGTCTTACTAGGATGTGATATAATTAATTTTAAATTACTTATTTGTGAAACTGTGATGATCAGTGTTGTGTTTCCTCTCCAGATAACAGGGTTATTAGTTAGCTTCAGGCTGCCTGAGGGTATGAAGCTGGCAGGAACTGTAGTTAAATGGCAGGCATGTACATGCCACATGAATTGCATTAATACCCCTTCCCTTTTTTCTCCCCATCGTGCCCCCTAGCCATATCTCCTTGGTCTTTTACTTGTTTGACCTCTGGCATGTATTAAAAAAACACTGACAATCAAAGGTCAGTACAGTCACTACTGCTTTTGAACAATATTAATCAGAATTTAATTTCAGCTGCTGCAACACAGTGTGAAATAGAAGCACTTTCTTCAAACACCTCCTGAATTTTCTCTCCCAGCCTCCTAGATTTCATTAAAATTACCCAACTGAGCTTTATCTTGCAGTGTTCAGGTCACATTCACAAAATGTTTAACAAACAAGAAAAAAAATACTCTGTCATTCCGTGAGAGGGCACACAGAATTGGTCCTTGATTCCTCTCCCCCGTGCCAGGGCTCACCCAAATCCTGTGCCTGGGTAGAGGTTTGCATCAAAGCAATTGATGTGAGTTGGGGTTGTGCTCATGCTTGGGATTTGGGTGCGATTCTGCGCTCATCTCTGTAAGGCAGCTCCAGCACTGGTGGAAGTCACTGGCAGCATGGCTGTATTGGATATAAAGTTAGGGGCATCCCTTCCTGGCTGAAAATAAAAGATCCACCCACCTGGAAAGCCAGGGGTAATGCTTTATTCTAATTGACTTTTCAGACATCATGGAGCCCACTGTTTTATTCCGATTATTTTCCTAAAGAGAAAAAGATATATGTTTCTATAAAATCCAAATAAGGCTTATGTTACATTTTAAATGGTGCCTACCGATTTAAGTGTGTTTCAATGGGGTTCTTTTTAAAACAGATTCACAACATTCTTTATATCTGCTCAGAAATCAGCTCAAATTTAAAGTTCAGTGTCAACAAAATCAATAGCTAGGAGCTTTTGCAATCTGTCCATGTTTCTTTAAAGACAGAAGGTGCTACGTACAGGATACACTTGGACATAATAAATTCCACCCGTTTTTGTTTTTTTTTTTTTAAAAGTGCTAACTAGAATTTGAACAATCAAAGTGAGACCATTACAGCCAGGATAGATCAGACTGTGTCACTCAAGTCTCTCTGGGAGAGGAGACGCTTGCAACACTTCTCCATCATTTATACATCTTTGGCTCATTCTGGCCATATTTCTTAACCAGGTTTCTCAGTAGAGAACCTTTAAATGGGGTAGACATCCCTGTGAGGATCTTTTCCCCTGATTCTCCTCTGATAGAGCTTGTTCTGTACTCCCAGGCAGCCCATATCTCTCCAGCAGCACCACACCCCAGCCAGACCAGAGAGCATTACAGCAGAGCCTGAGGGGAGCTGGAGCCTTCCTCTGCTTAGGAGCAACTGAGCTGGAAAGAAAACTTCCAGAAAAGCTCTGCTTAAAAATATCCACGCCCTGCCAAAAGGAGCTGGCACTTTATCATTTCACTAGTCCTGCCATGCACAAGTACTCACTGGATCTCTGCAGTTAAACAGTTCCAGCCTTGAAATTGCTTTTGGAAACAAGTGATACTAACTCCTTCATCCAAGTAGGAACTGGTGACATCCCCTTGACTCTTCCCTGTGTATTGAGTCGTGATCCTCTTAGTTCAAAACTCATGTTCAAAACTAAAATGAATCATGTTTATTATTTTTAGAGCTAGCCACTGGCACTGGCATATGTGAGTATATTCAACAAGGTTGTTTTGCGGATTAGAGCACCCTCCTAATCTGAACTGGAAAGAATGAACTGTTTTATTAGCTGATCTGACCTTTGCTTGTATTAGAGTCAAGCTCGTGACTCCAGTGATAACTCATGTTTTATTGCCTTTTATTCCTGTTACTCCTATAAACCCTGAAAAGTGTGGTCCAGATTTTATTTCCCTTCTTTATCACCAGGGAAATCATGTACTGAGTTCCCAAACATTTATACACTGCAAATTCACTTAAAGCAAAGATGACACTCAGGGTCCAGGCTGGAAAAAGGTATCAGGGCCTCTTTTTTTTGGTGGAACCTCTATTCAACACAATGGTCTGGGACATCTGCCCAGGCTGATGCGTGGCACTGAAAGAGTTAAGAACTCTTTCATTTGGGAACTGAGCAGAAAATTTTATATGGATATCATGGGTGACAGAAGACACAGGGCTCTGCCAGCCTGCATGCCGAAGAACTTTTCCTTTTTGAAAGAGGAGTCTCTTCTAAAACTCAACACCAAGATGCATGGTGTTGCAATTCCAGCATAACAGACTGTCACGTATCAAGAGAGATCCCAAAGCAATCAGATGGGTCCGGAGGCTCAGGCAGACCTTGCTGCTGTTTTATACTGGTTTTAATCAGGCCGTGCTGAAAGGCAATTTTTGGATTTCACTGTTTGTGCAGTGCTCATGGATGCGGCACCTGGTACATGTCTGATCCAATTTGAAAGCAGATCTGTCTCACAGATCTTGGTTGTGGGAACGGATGACAGGGAAGATCTCGGGCCAAAGCCATGTATTGCTGGGAGTGTGTTAAAAGGGCTAGATGAAAAGGAAGGATTATGCCTTGGATATCATCATCACTAAGAAACATGTTTGCAGACAGATGTATTTGTCCCTTTGGGCACCCAGATGTTTCTGCTCTGGGGACTGATCCCTGTCAGGATAGCTTTTTAAATTCTAGTGGTTTTTTATTCCATCCCACAAACAATTTTCTAGAGCTGTTAGAAAACAGGAGTTAGAAAGGGATGCTTTCAGGTGATCTGGGGTCTATAGTCCCCATTATCATCAGATCTGAAAATCAGAGCCATGGGCTGTCCCCATGCTGGGCTTCCTGGGGGAGCCCTAGGGACCAAGGGAGGTTTTGCTCAATTGGCAGGATTATATGAAATAATTTTAATATATGTCTTAGTGTCCTCAAGCCCACACATTGTAAGTTATTTTTATAGGAAAAAACCCAATTATGCTTCTCTAGGTTTTGGAGTAATTGTTACTAATCAAAAAACACTTCAGCCAATTCAATAATTGGCCAGAACTGGGCTTTCCAAATACCTTTCACAGTTTCATTGCCTTATAAATCTATAAATAAAGAATAAACAGATGATTTATCACTCTGTAGCAATTAGTTAGGGTGCAGTAAAAGCAGGAAAGGAAAGAAGAGGAAAAGAGAAATCTTTCTGAGAGGGCACAAGTTCCTTCTACTCTGTGGCATGTCAGCTCCTCTCTGCTCAGCAAAACAGAAGCTGACAAGAGGCTCCTGGCAACCCAGAGGGGTGAAATTCAAAGCACTGGTGGTACCTGCACAGCAGATGGGGACAAGTCTATTTGAGGTAACATGGAGCAAGCACAGTTCTCCTGGAAGGGATCTCTGGTCAATCCAGCGGACCATCCTGTCTCAAAGTATCCAAGATTGAGCGTTTCAGAGTAGCCACACAGATGGAGGGTTATTTTAAACTTCACAGCAGGTTTGCTCTCAATCTCTAATATTAGCGGTCAGCTCAAAGCCTGAAATAATGAAGTTTTGTCATTTTTCAAAAGGTGGTTTAGCAATAAAGATTGAAACAAAACCACCAATTGCCCTTTTGTCTATACAAATGTCTGACCTCTCTTCTCATCTTGCCAAATACTGCAGACCAACAAGATCCAGTTACAACAAGCCCTGCGTTTTAGTTAGAATTTGTAAAATCTATTTCCTTTGATCACTGATCACTTTGATCACCTTTGAGGTTTAAGAGTGTTACTTCAATATTATATTGAACATCGTCTTCTTCTGGAGTAAAGCAGATGTTTTCTTGAGAGAGCTCCTGGCAATCCCATTGGCTAAGAAGTTAGGTTTTACAAAATTTGAAAACAAAGGAGGAAAAGAGATACAAAATCTAGCAACCATTACTATTAAATTCTTGGCTGGTTTCAGCAAAATATGGGGATAGTGGCAATAGGATCCAGACTCTAGCTACTTACCAGGAGTAGTGGAAACCCAGAGGCACCAATGCTGTGTTAAAACACACTGGTGCCATTGAAAGATGTGGAATACACTTCAGGTATTTACCTTCAGTATGAGTGAAAGGGAAAGTGCACCGCTACCTGGCAGATGTATTTGGCAGCACTGAGATGTGTGTTCCCTGGCAACCAGACTCCTCACACTGGGATTTTGGGTTACCTGGCTTTTTACTGCTGGTTGTAATTACTCTTGCATGGTTTTATTGTGTGCCTGCCTACACCCCTGTGTATTCCTGTTACAATGGTGGGATAAATGGGGGTGTCTGGAGGCGGAGGTTCCTCATGTCTGTCACATCATTTGGGGGCAATTGTTCTCCTTGTTTCCGGAGCATGCCATCTGCTGATAAAGACTTAGCTGTTCCCCAAATTAGTTGGTACTGAAGAACACACAGCATAGCTCCTGGGTATTGTAGGACCAACAAAACTGTGGATGTGCACTGCCAACGGCTTCCTCTGGCTCTTGTTTACAGGAGATGTTAACAGTGCCCTTCCATCACGCAGTAAGCGTCTCCACGAGAGTCCCATGGCTTCAATGGCCCTACTCAGCCAGGAGCTCCGTGTGAGTGAGGGCATCCGCCCGGGCCTGGGAGATGTCGCGGCAGCAGCTGAAGGCTCTGCCAAGCATTCCCCGAGCAGTCTGTGCGGGCTAGCACGAAATTAGGCTGGGGACTGTGCTGATACAGTGACAGCCAGAATAATCTGAGCAACAGATAAAGAACCAAGAGTGGTTCCCCAGTGTAATTAGGAAGAGCACTGTTATGCAATTAAGAAAATTAATTAGATGTAGACGTAGGAAGTACAGGTTGAAAGCATGTTGCAGCACAGACCTGTCTAGCTCTGTGGTACTTTTGAGATCTGCTGGTGGTGTACTTGGTTATAAAGTGTCTCTGAATGAGCTGTATTCCCAGATTTCTCTATTGACCACTCCCACGTCATGGAGCATAATTTACTACAAACAGCAGAAAACTTCAGCCTATCAGAACCAATATCAAAATATGCTGAGCACTTTCTGCTCAATGCAGTGAACCTCTTTAGCCTAGCCAGAATCACTCCTCCTCTTGCTGAGTTCTGATTTAGCTGTCTCCATCCCTCCATGAAATGATCTTGTACTTAGGGATGGAAACACCAAGTATCTTCAAGCCCGCTATCACTGTGTTACCAGCTCCTTTTAAATTAAATGCATGAGACCTGGCCAACAGTTCTTTACTTACCTTTTTCTTCCACCAATCCCAAACCAGAAAAGTTCATTCAGAGGAAAAGAAACTGAAATAAAAAATCAGTCTCCTGGTATCTGAGGAAATTTCACCTGTTGTATGTGTAGGAATCCAGAGAAGCAATACCATGGTTTGACAAACACTGTGATTATTCAAGACATGCTCATGTATATGTTATTCACAAAATGTACCTTGTGTTAAAAGAAATGTACATCCCTAGTGACAGTAGGACATCACCATTACATAGCTCTGTTGTATCACAGAATGGTGATAGGACATCAGGTACTGAAGGGACATATCCTTTAAACAGAACAGTATTTGCATCCTATGGAGAGAGATGGCTCAAGGATTCTTATGAGGACAGGGAAAATTAAATCTGTCAGTACCAGAGTAATCTATAATAATAAACCACATAATTTTAAAAATCATGATTTTTTTCTTCTTACTCGTGTTACTGGTATCACCATAGAGTGCAAGGTGCAAACTCTGAAATTAATTGTATTTTCTCTCTCTATAAAGCTTGTTCATTGTTTGTACTCTAGTCAGCTTGGACACTAAAATTTGGTTAGATAATTTCTCACTCAAGCTTTCACGCACTAGACCAGCATGTCTGCAATTCAAACATTATCAGCATGTATAAAAGCACACACACACAGACAAAAAATCCCAACCCGAAACTGAGATGAGTTCAAATTAAATTAACATGTAGAAAGCTGGCACTCTCTGCTGGAATCAACTTCGTTATTAGTAAGTTTACCACCGCTGTTTCAGATTGCTCCTTCTCTCGGGGTTTTGGCTAAAGGTGCTTTACAAATTAGAGGTCAGGTTGGTACTTTATAATTTTCTCATTTCTCCTGTAATCTTCTTTTTTTTTTTTTTCTGTTTAATTAATTCTGTGGTGATTCTTTCTGAAACTGAAAACATTTTCCTAGTTTCCTGTATTCACAGTTGCCATCTGCCAGGCGAAGCTTCCCCGGCAAAGATTCTTTCACTCAAGGCAGATGGGAGCATCCTTCATGTAACACAACCTGCACACTGGAATATCCCTTGGGAATGCTGCTGCATCCCAACACAAAGACCCTGTGGGACACCCCACTGCCTGCCACAACACCAATCACCACCAGTCATCAATCCCACATTTGATGAGCACCACATTTCCTGAGCTCCAACTCCATACAAATTAATAAGCAAATATGATGATATTTTAGAATGCAGCAAAACACAATTTGAAATAAACTGTGTTGGTCGCAAAGCTCCTTTAAACTCCCAAGAGATCATACCTGCTCTGGTATGTGTACTGGGTAAATTTGCACAGTGGTCTAAGAGTGTGATTACAGCTTGGGAAAACACAGAGAGTTTTACAAACACACACAGTTTTAAGCTGGCTGGCTTAGTGACTGTGCCAGATATGTTACTCATACCAATTACCAAATAAAGTGCTTTAAATAAGAAGAAATATTTTCTTTCCTGATCAAGCCTACACGGATGACATTAAAGACAGGTAACATTGAAGTCCAGATAGCCAGAGAGCTACGCCCAAGAACTGGCCTAGGAGTGCTGGCTAATTAAGTAGTTAAGGTGTGTAGAGAAAGTAAGACAGAGAAAGCAAAAATCTCTGGAAATGCCAAATCCTGTGATATCTGTGGCTAAGCTGTGGCAAAAGGATGCCTATCATTACTAAAGAGAGCACTGATGATTTTACCATTAAAGAAATATCACACTGCCTTGGTCTACTCTCCTTCTCCTTTGAAAGCTTCATCAGACAAACAAGTAGCCCAAGTCCCTTCAGAGGTGTTAAAGGCAATGGCAACTACTAGTTTAGAAATAAACCAGTTTCGGTGTCCAAATACAGGCCCTCAGTGGCAAGGAGGTTGGTTGCTTATTTTCTCTTCATAGTCTGTGATGCCACTGCCAGGGCAGTGACATTCGTGGTGGGAAGTTCAGTGGTTCAGGGCTGAGTAAAGACACAGAGAAAACACCCACTTACACTGAAATGTGTTTACTGTACCCATGTACCTATGATGCAATGAAGACACATCCTTGGGAAGATTTGTGGTGCTTTCTGTGTGGGCAGACTAAAGGTTTTCTTGGGGACTCTGGGGATTCTGTGCCCCATGTACCTGTGTTCTGTGAGCTGTTCCAAGGTGGCCTCAGCAGAGCACCTGGGTGATGCTTGCCAGTGATTGCAGCTATTCCTGCTGCTCCACCTCAGCAACTGCTGGTGGTGTGGCAGGTCTGGAGCACAGTACAGACCCTGTTATGTGGGTATGGCTTGTGTCTTGACTGGCAGGAAGTGAGCAACTGAGGGCGATAATGAAAGTTCCCCTTCAAAACCAGCCTCAGTGGTTTTTCACCTATAACAAAGCAACACTGAAACATTTTACTGTATCAGCTGAAAAGAAGCATACGGCAGAGATAAAAAAGTGACAGTCTGTGCATTTAGGAGCATAAGAGAGAGACTATCAAAAAGGATATGGGAATTTAGGGAAGCCTGAAATGCTTTAAGACATTGGAAGAAGGCCCTCACTGTTATCTTCTCTGTAAGAGCGAGATCAAGCTACGCCATTTAAACTAGCCTAGGAAAACCTAATTTTGTGAGGGATCACATTGAGGAGCACTCTAGCATGCTTGAACTTAAAGAAAATACTTTTGAGTTTGGTGGTTTGTGGGTTTTTTTGAATTAATAAAAGGTGGGTTAGAAGAAATACCTTAATCACTCCTTGAGCTGACAATGTCGTTTTTACATGTTTATAGGTAAGCGAATAGACAAAACTACCAATATTTTACAGATTTTTCCAAACAGCAAAAGAGCATTTTTTTCTAAGTCAGCCCTGTGTGTTTTGAAGAGAGTGTACATGTCTTCTTTCCTGAAAGTTGCAGAGTCACAGAAGAACACATTTTCTCCAGTTCCTGATATTGTTCAGCTCCTGAATGGACAAAAAGCTGTTTCATTCAGCTTCTTCCCGGCTGTTATTCCAGTGTTTGTCCAGGACTTCTTGAGTCCATCCCCCAGATACATTCCTACGGATTATTTTCTGCTGCATGCTCTTTGTCTTTGCACATGACCCTCCCCAAGCACCTCCTGCCCACACAGTGCAAGCCAGGTGAGAGCTGTATCGAAGATTTCAAAGACTGAGGAAGGAGTTAATGAGTGGCCAAGAGTAACAAGTGAAGTAATTTGCTCTATTAAAGAAAGAGAGGATTTTATGCTGTACGTGCCAGTTATACAGAGAGAGACAGACACCATGGCAACAAGCTTGTCAGGCAGGAGCAGGGCACTACTTAAAGATTAACTATCGCTGGGGACGTCATTAGTGGTGGAGAAACTTCAAAAGCTTTGAAATTTGGGTTCCTTTTGCACCCAGAATCTCACCTGCTTTTATGGAGTTTGAATCTCCAGTCTACAAGCTTAGCCTGGGATAACAACAATAGCAGGCTGGGATGTTGGATGCGTCCTGAATAACATGGAAAGGAAGAATGTGCCTACAGTATCTCAGTGCTTCCAGGCCCACCTGGTTGTCTGAACTGTATGGAAAGGAAGAATGAAAACATACCATTGAGTCAGGTTCAGCAGGATTGTCTGAAATACAGATTGAAAAGGAATTTGTAAAGGACTGCTCCTTCTATGCTTACTCATAAACCATGGATCTGATCATTAGCCAGCACTGATGGAAAGGAGAGATCCCCCTGTAAATCTCCCATTCTGGGAGGATGAATAGGTGAGAGATAATTGCTCATATGAGGTTGATTCTTTTTATTCTCCTAGCTCATAGGCAGAATCCCAAATATCTGTGGTTGTCCTATCCACGATGCAGACACTTACTCTGGTGCAAAGCTGGAGTCGGATACTGATGGGGTAGGATTTATGCCCACAGGAAGTTCCTCTATGGGCAACCACAAAGCAATTAGTGCACAAGGCATTTGGAACTCTGAATGTAGTCTAATGTGAACCTCATTTCACCAGAGCAATGTACAGAGTTCAAGTTTCCAGTTCACGAGCCTGCAGTGCGGGAGAAAACATTTCTATGGGCAAGTGGAAAGAGAAAGGAAAGATCTGAAGAGCTGTGGCAGAATTTCTGTGGGAGTCTCTTTAGGCCTGCCATACCTATAAAGTGCTGAGAATGCCACATAGCACAGTTTTCATTGTGACAGGAAACGGATCACAAATTCATGAACCTTTGTGACTTGCTTGCATTATAATTCCCCATGACTGAGCTACTCAATCTAAGGAGAGCTGCAGCCCTTCACAGCTCCAAAAATGAAGCACGGCTAACATGCAGAGCGTAAGAGTGCGGAGAGTCCAGATGCCCAAGCCCTGGCTCAGCTCACCATGCCCCACTGCTTCCACAGAAGCTGCTGCAGGCATTTTAGTCAAAAGCTATTTTTGCCCCATCAGGACCAACTGGGAGAACTGATGAGCGCAGACATTTGCTCAGCTTGCAGCATAGGGAAGGAAAATCAGGTGGACATTAATCATCTTTTTGCAGACGCGTCAAGTAAAAAGGAGAAGCACATTCAATCCCATGAAAAGGCTTATTTTTGAGTAGTTGTTCTCTAAGACCTGATAGCCAAGTGCTGTGCTCAAAGAACAAATGAAAGAAGAGGTGCCTCCTCTGGAGCTGCCTGCTTCCCAAAGATAAAGGAAGATGGAGTGCAGCACTCTGCCCATCCTGTACAGGAGGGTGAGAGCCATTGAGATAACTGAGAATTATTGTGATGGGGGCATCTGGCTTGCTGTAAAAGAAGAAGTGGGAGCATGCAATGGATTTCTGCATATGTTTGAGTTTTCCCAGTCCTGTGGAGAGAGGCCTCTCTGACCATAATTGGAACGAACTCATGAATAGCGCGTGTGAGCAGAAAGCAAATCTGAAGCTGCAAGCAGCCAGCTCACCCCGCTGCATGGTTAGCAAGGAGACGCGTTGCATATGCAAGATGTAGAGCAGGGAAGGACACGTTCACCCTACTGAACAGGCAGAGCAATCACCAAAATTTTCTGGTGGTTTTGGAGAGCTCAGCTTGCCCCACGCAGCTCTGTCTTCCAGGCAAGTGGAGGTACACAGATGTCTGTTGTTGGTCAGCAGGCAAGTATCTGCCATGAGAAGCTGGTGGCAACCTACGACAGCCGCACACAGGTCATGGCCAGTGATACATGCAGTGGGACAGAGGGGGAAAGCCTGTGGTTCCTACTCCGGCTGCTTTTATCCTGCAACCTGAACTAAATATTTATTTCTCTTTTACTGGCAGAGGACATCAGTCAGAAAGGCAGAATCATGCACTGACACAGGTCGTGCATCCCTTTTAGTCAGACAGCTGTGGCCAGCAGCAAGAAGAAATGCTGGGAGATGTGAGGTGTAGGTGTGGGGTTTGTCACAAGGCATTCTGTGTTCAGAAATGGGAACCAAATAACAGCTTTCTTCCTGCTCAAAGAAAAGAGCTTAGGAACCAGCAGGTGTGGAGAAAGGCCTCTCTCAAACAGAGCGCTGAAGAGAAAGAGAGGGACAGAGTCTTGGCCCCACATCTGCCTTGGGGACACAGATGTCAGCCTGCACTCCTTCTGCTCCTGGGGAGAAGTGTCAAAGACATGTCATTGACCATGACATGCACGGTCTTGTCAGATCATTACTGCAAGTTCCAGAAATATTTTCTGATTGCTAATACAGAGTGCTCGATTATCTTGCCTGCATAGCTATGATATTACTCTTTATAATACTGTGAAATTTAATGTAGAGAGGAGCTTTTTTTAAGAGGACAAATGTTTTACAAGGTCTTAGAAAAGCATAGCACTGTGACCCAGTGCAAAGTTTAAGATAGTTGCAGACAGCTAGCTTCATTTTCTTTTTTAAGTTACAATTCACATTAGCACATCCCTTGCATACTCAGGCTCCTAGGCCCCCTACACATGCATTTTTTGTTTCTTGCTTTCATGAGCTTCTGAGCTCCAGTCACTCACTAAACTAAAGCTCCAAATCCCATCTTTGGGCATGCATTGGACAAGCAGTCATAGGAGAAGACCTCAGCTGAAATAACAGCAGAAAATTGCATATGACCTTCCATCCTCTCTCCCCCTCCTGAAGGACTGAGCCGAGCCTTGCGGAGGAGTGCCATCACATTTTCCTGGTTCCCAGCTCATCGTCAGGGCTGTGTCTATGCCCAAATCCTCTGTGCTCTCAGCAGCTCATCATCTGCCTCCAAGCTCCTCACCCCCAGCTTCTGCAGACACTTGGCACAGCCAAAGCAGACAATTGTCTGCAAAGGGAGGTTGCCAGGGCAGCAACATAAATTTTGCCCACACTCTTGAGCATGGAGTAAAACATATGCTGGATGTTGCAGCAATGGAGATCCCTTCCAGGATTTTGAACACCGCTGAACTTTGCTGCACAGTCAGAAGTCAAACCAAAGCCACCTGGGTCCATCTGTGCCAAGTCAAAATTGATGAGATTTCAGCATGGCATGGAGCAAGACTCTTTGGGCAGGAAAAGTAAAGGAGGTCAGCCTTGGGTTTGTTTATTTGTTTGTTTAAGAATGCATTTATTTTGTAACTGACAGGAGATCATTTTTATTGGCTTCAAGTAACTTGCCAGGAATAAAAAGAAGTTTCTCTTTCTGTTTTTTACAACAAGGAGATGCCAAACAAGCGGTTTCATGCTCAGAGGAGCCTCAGAGGTCTCTGCTGAATTGACTGACCATGGTTCAAATCAGTGTGCAGCACAGCCACTGAGGGAGAGACAGAACAAGGAGTCAGGGCATCTGGAAGTCTACAGGATGCCACTGGGGCACTCTTTCATGCCTCTGGGAGAACAAGCTGGGAAAGGCTGGAGCTGCATTTTAATCTCTTATACGTGTAGGATCCATCTGCTCTGGAACTTCAGGGAAATCTATTGCCAGGATCAGCCTCAAACATTGCAAGTGGGGTCTCTTCTGAGGGAAGATGAGTTCTACAGGGCAAGCTGGAGAAAGCTTCAACTTTCAACCTTGAAAAACTCTAGGGTAGGAGTACGCAATGTACAATTTCAGCTAGATTTAACTAACTGTGACTGAGGGTCACAGGGCTTCCTAGCCATCCTCCTCCCTTCGAGCCAGTCTTCAGCTGAGAGGACTAATTGGATGGACCTCTTGGGGCTCCTTCCAGCTGTTTCCTGAGATATATTTGTATTCTGCAAAGGGAAGGCTCAAGCTGATTGCTTTTACAACAGGAAAAATTTGCATTAAAAACAATGTGGGGAAAAAAAAAGACCTGGCATCTTAAAAGGTTTCTTCTAATTCTGGCAGGTTGATCAGTACATTCTCTGCCAGACAAGAAGAGTTCCCTGCTGTGTTTTCTCTAATGAATTGACCACTGCCCTCTAAAAAGGGATAGTGAAATGCACTATGTAAGCATCTTCTCAAACAGCCTTGGGAGTTTTGAAGGTATCTTTACTTCTTTTGCTCATATAAAGGTAAAAGTTCATTCTACTAATTCAGAGGCCTCGTATGCTGAAGAACGTTTTCACATAAATAAACTTGCCCTTTGAATCACTACCATGTTTCTCTTATAATAGTGATTAAATCACTTATAATAGTGATTTTAGATAAATGTATTTTAGTGTGTTCTATTGCTCCAATTAAATCAGGGGGTATTTCAATCTGACCAGCCTCACCTCAGGCAGAGAGATCTGGATGACTCCATTCTTGTCTTTGTCCAGGAGATGGAACACTTCTGAAATGTAGAAGAGTGGGGAAAAAAACTGGATATAAACCACAGAGTTTGGAATATAAAGAATCACTGTCTGACAAAATGTAAAGGTCTGAATTTCTGCCATGATCTACTGGAAATTTAGACTGGTTGTGTAAGGTAATATTACAGCTGTTCTTTCTTCTTACAAATAATTTCTAAGCTGCTTCATGGGGTGGAATAGATCTACAGCAGCAAAATGGGAGTTGGCAGCAGGACAACTACAAAATCTGATGCGGTGGCATCTGGCATGATCCAGGGACAAACCTGTAAATCAGGTCTGAGTAAGGACTGCAAGTGATAAATGGTCCCATTTGTTGGAGCTAGGACAATGTGGGGGCCAGAGCACAGACCATAAGTTGCTGATGACTGTAAAGCACAAGAGAATGGTGTGTTATGGAAACATGTCCCCTGCTCAGATAGAAAGGCTTTGGCTATTTCTCTGCTGCTTTCTCCAACAGACACAATTTTGCTGGTACCCTGACTTTTCCATTCAATTTGCTGCCTTCACAGCTAAGACACCAAATACCTAAGGTAACCCCAAAGTTTTCAGGAATTGCCCTCGGGCACTCACTGAACAGGGTCTCCAGGCGGATCATGCAGGCCACAAAGCCATCGAAGTCGATGGTCAGCTTGGTGCTGCAGGCGTAGCGCGTGACGATGCTGTGCTGCACCTCGTCGTTGAGCCTGAAACCTGAGGGCCAGGAGAGCATGGGAGTCACTGGCACAGCAGGTTAATATGCTGTCTTGGATGTGACTTGTCCATGGACTGCTGCAGCTGCAGGTTGAAGGACAGGACTATTCCTCCCAGAAGGTCTGTTGGACTCCCACGCCCACCTCTGTGGGTCCTTTCCAAAGCCCATTGTGCTGGGTGAAGAGAGGCATAGAGTTCTCCCACAGCATTTTGTCAGACTGCATATTTCACATTGTTTCACAGCATAACCAGTCCTATGTTCCCCAGATAAACCCTTAATTAGCGAGTCTTGGCACTACAGCTGAATAGCAGTGATTGCAGCAGAGCCAATTGCTCACATAACACATTGGGCTCTATTCAGGCCCATATTCATGCTATTTCTGTCTCTGGATCATTCACATAAAATCCACTGAGCACAAGGCAAATCAAAAAAAACAGTGCTTCTCTAGATGCCCCTTAGCTGGCAAGCTCTGCTCCAAAAGTGAACACATCAGAGAGGACGTTGTTGGGGCATGCCTTGATCAGGCTTGCACCTTCTCCAGAGGAGAGAAAGGTGATGGGAGGAAATGAAGGAAAAAGAGGGTTTGGGCATAGCTCTGAAAGAGAACAATTAGATTAGGAAATAATGAGGCCAAAAATAGAGCAAGTAATAATCAGATGGATAAGCAATGGTCACAGCATGGACAAAAGTACCAGTGGTTCATAATGCAGAACAGAGGATGGGGTTTGATGTATGTAACAGCAAAAGGATTGTAGAGTGTGACTGCCAGGAAGGGAGAATGGCACTGGCAATGCTGTGATCTAGGTGACAGGGAAGAAGAAAAGCCATTAAAATGCTCCACTGTTCTCCCAGTGTTTGGTGATCCAATGATGTCCCTGAGCAGCACACTCACCTGCCTCTCTGAGGGCATTTCTCATCTCATGGGAGTCGATGGTACCAGAGTAGTCGCTGTCCACTTTCTTATAGATTGCCTGTGGCAGAGGGGAAGGAGGGAGTGGGAGAGGGCACTTGAGTGTGTGGTCCTGCAGCAATGCCATGGTGTGGGCACCTGGGCTTGCACAGCTGGCTCACAGCAGCCATGAAGACGTGGTAACACAAGTCTCATCAGTGGCTACGAGCCAGAATGAACTACCCAGAGGGCTCCTCTAGGCTTTAACCTTGGTTTGCTAGCCCACCCTGCAGCCCACGCCCTGCCATCCTCCCTGCTCGTGTAGATAATCAGTGTCAGGAAAATCATTCCTTCCTCTGCCATGTTCACATTGTCACTGCTGTGCCCACTGATGGCTGGGACAGGGACTGCCCCTACCAGCACAAGCTCCGACTCTTTGAAACATTAATGAGTAAGGGAAACATTTCAAGCAGCTACTAGCAAGCCAGGCAGAGTGGGAAACACATTCCCATGGGCTGGCAGCTTGCCTGCCTTCTTATTACATGGTGGCAGACAGGCCATTGAGGAAAATATCCTATCGTTTGGCAAACACTGCAACAGACCAAGTCCATCTTGCTGAATATTTCAGACAAGATGACAGATGCTTCCTATTGCCAGCAGTTTATTATCCAGAATTAGAAGCCACCCAGACCTAAAATAATACTGGATTTGGATTTCAGGGCTTGTTTTTCTGACAGGCCTTAGGACAGAGCTGGGTCTTCACAAACCCAATATTTCTTCATGGAACTCCAGGGCAGATGCTCTGCGCTGAACAACATCCAGTATGGTGGCAGCAGGCTTGCCTGAAAGGGATGTAGTCACACCAAGAAGGTCCAAACCTGGCCTTCATTTAGACTGCTTCATTCTGGGTGAACTTCTTGTGATATTAAATCCTCTGCCAGAAAAATAATTCAGCACTTCTACAAGAGTTCAAAACTACAAAGCCAGTTTTTCGTAGGTCCTAAAAATATGTTTCTTATGTTTGCTTATGCTCAGCCAGGAATGCAACATATTGCAACAGCCGATATATGTTCATGTGAGCTTTAATAGAGCAGGCAGCAGAGATAGCTGTCTTTGCCAATAATCAAAGAGAGTTAATCTGTCTTTCCATAAGGTATTGGAAATTATGGAGAGTGATGGGGCCAAGGTGAAAGAGGATTTGCTTGTGCCCTGTTGAGTGAGAGGTGTTTCAGAGCCCTGGAACAAACTCGAGCCCTGAGAAGGAAGGCTTCCAATTATATCTGCCTCTGAGTGTTTAACTCTATCGCGGTTCTGGATCTGTACTTCAGAGCTGAGAGGGGAGGGAAAGGGATACGGTGAGAAATGTTATGTTACCAAATAGTTTTGAATCTTCATCCAAAGTGTCTTGAACTCTACAAGTCCCAAGGTGCCAGTCCCATTGGTCTGGGCCATGTTAAGGCGTAGTTCAAAAATCAAGATTCCCTTATCCTTAACAAAACTGGAGAGCAAACAGTTCTGATAAAAACAAATCACCCATCACAGTGTCATCTTAATGCCAGTTTAGTTCTCATTTGTAATGCATCTCCATCTCCCACAGACATGCCCACAGCTCCACATTTGCTTGGCTAAAGGCATGCCAAGAATTTCTAGGCTATCTTCACTCTCAAGGAATGATACATGGGATTGCTAAATATATAAGCATGATTAAAAGCACTCACATTTTGTACACTGAACAGTAGATTAGAGTCCTTAGGGGGAAAAGGGCCTGGCCTTGCAGCAGACAATTGTTAAAAACCAGAGGCAGGAACTGCAAGTGAAGAGAGTCAGTAGCAGTCTACAGAGTCTTCTCCTGTGTCCTTCAGGGCCTTGAACATCCCTTCCAATGGGAAATTATGGCGAAACAGGGGTTTGGATGCCACGACGTTGTACTTGCTGAGTTACCCCAATAGGCTTGGGAGGCTGGGGAGTGTAGTGCAATGGCATCGCTTCTCCTAACAGCCAGTTATCCACAAGATCCACAGCCAATCCCTGCTGCCCTCAATATGGCCATGCCACGACACCAACACCAGCGAGATCCTGGCAGCATGGCTCTTCACCCTCTCAGTGCACCTTCCCAGCGTGTCCAAGGAGCACTGGGCAGAGGTGTTGACCTCTCCTTTTCCCTTGGCCACTCAAACCTTACAAACTCCCAAATGTCCTCCTAGCTTTGCAGAAGGGAGGCAGGCACAGCCTGTGCTTGTGGCCTTCCCCCTGGGAACAGGCTCAGTCTGTCCCTGCTGCTGTGAGCTCAGTGCTCTGGAAGCAGGACCTGACTCAGAGACAGCAGCTGAGGATGTGCTCAAACCTGCATCCTGCCAAGCACGCTGTGTATGCACCTGGAACTGCACAGGTGCAGCCAGGCAGAAAGGCCCTATTTCTTCTCCCCACCATATTTAGGAAAAAGTTTAAGCAGTGAGAGATGCGGAGCAGGTGAGAGAAGCAGATGATGATTAAATGGTTCAGGTTTCTGCCACCCTGAGCTGATAGAGATGCTTGGCTGAATTTTTTGCCCCCAGCCATGTGTCTGGACAATTGAAGTGTAAACTTAGCCCAGCTTGTCAAGAAGTTTTGCAACAGAGATCCAGAAACTTTAAAGGTGATGAAATGACATTCAAAGGATACATCTAAAAGGCTGATCATCTCCCTGCAAGTGTTAATGTTGAATCCATCACTTTTAATATCCTTTCCTGTACAAAAAGGAAATATAAAAGTCCAAGTCAGAAATACTTTCAGACAAATATTTTTCTGCAGACAATGCTGGAGATATCAACCACCTTAAAATTTTGGCAGCAAAGTAAATGCTCTGCCATTTCTTCCACTACGTCCTTTCAGTTCATTAATGTGGCTTTTTTTTTTCACAGTGGGAGGGGATGTTATTGGTTTTGGTGGTGATAAGCCTCTATCTGTCAACAGAAGTCATGCAGCAGCATAATAACATAGCCCATGGTGGTCCTCCCAGAAAAGTACAGGGAATGTTGTGCCTCTGCAGAACATCAGCCAGCAGCATTTGGAAGGGAAGCACCAGGCAGTGTTGCCACCCCACCCTGTATTTAGAGGTTCAACCAGCCAGGAGAAATTCAGCTGGGACCAGACACAAACTCAGTTCTTCATCAGCCCTAGCTGACAGAGCTAGATTTTGTTAGCACAGATCCCATTCTCAGCTCCAGCCAATGAGAAGTACATAATGTCACTTACTCTTCGTCAAAACCCGGTTTAGGATCCTTTGAAGTTCAGCTGCAGTCACTTCACAGTCCTGGACAGAAAACAAAACATACCCTAGGTGTTAACACAAAAATTATTCGAAACAAGCTATATTGATTTGCTATGAGACATCCAGAGACTATTTTCTTTCCAAATCTAAGGCATGTAAGCCCTTGATTTTTTTTCTAACCTTCACATTTACCCTCAGATATCACAGGGAGAAGATCTTCAAAACCAACCATATTTCCTAGACATTCAGCCAGGAAATATGTGGTTTCTTGGGTGCTATGGTGACATGACCCAGTAAATGGCAACTTTTTAAAAGGTTTGACTGAATAAAAAGGTTCAGGAAAACATTTGAGATTTTCAGGGCTTACGGAAACTACAACCAAAGAATTCTAAAATTGCCCTCTCAAAACAGAAAGGTCTTCCTAACTAAAAAGGTGTTTTCCCTCTCCAATAGCAGTGGCCACCTGTTTAGTAAGAGGAAATCTGATGTGACAGCCACAGGCTAACGCAGCAGGGCTTTGTAGATATTGTTTTTCAAATACATTCAGTAGAGAAAAAGCCCAGCCAACATTTTTCTGATTCCTGGGGCTAAACAAAAAGGAAGGAATTGGCCAGCCGAGCAATTGCCAGAATTATACGATAACTCCACAAGTAATTTATTTCACCATGGGATAATATTTTCACAGTCCTCACTCCTATCACCCCTATTTTCAAAGTTATTCCCTGCCCTGCATTACCAAGGGGAAAAAAAATCACATTTTGCACCAACAAGAGGAACAATGTAGAAAATCTTCTCTATTGTAAAATAAATTGAACTGAAGCTGTGAGTTAATAAAAGGGGAGAAATACTTGGTCTTTTGAACAGACAGTAAAAGGAATCGGCAAGTCAAATATTTGTATAATCATAACAGAGAGGTCTTGGTCTTTTTTGTTCACTTTAATCCACTTACCTCTCCAGAGAGCCTTTGGAATAGTCCTTTGAACTCATCATCTATATCTTTGTTGTCGACATGAGGCTAGAGGAAAGGGATGGCCAAGAGAGTGGTTACCAAGCTGGTTCTAGAAAGTGAGCTGTGGATATTATAAAGATGTTGTACAGGGGCTTATTTGCAGCAACAGAAAATGAGCACTTGCTCCACAGCAATGGCAAAAGAGAGGCACTACTTAAGTCACGACCAGTTGAGGCTGGCTTAGTTTGAGAGCAAATACTTCCTAAGGCTGATGAGAAAGTTTTCTTCTGTTACCAAGATAGCTTTAGAAAATGGCCACAGTGAAAATGTTGATGCACTTGGCCAGAGCAATTCAGCAGCTCCTTGGAATCCTTTTGCAGCTTCTCCCAGGCTTCAGGAAGACTATTTGTTTTTATGGAAATGGGCCCTCTCCACCTTCTCCTACCTATGCTGGAGGTAAGGGCAATCAAATGTGTTCCAGCTCATTCTACGAGAGTGAAGTTTCTGTGCCACATGGCCCAGGTACATGAAAATGAATGTGAAACTAAGACACGGATATATGTAAAAAATCCCCATGAGCAAAAAATACTTCTCCTCAGCACAAAAAACATTCTGTAATCCCAGCTCAAGTGAGAAATAAAAATCTTGCCCTGATTTAACTCCCACATTATGAAGGAAAACTCTGCCCAGTTAGGGCATCTCACCTCATATGGTTTTGCTGACACCTCATCACCCATCATCCTAAGGAAAAAAAAGAAAAAAAATTAACCAGTAATTATGAGCCTACTTTAAAGTCCTGCCTTTAAAATAATTAGCAAAAAAAAAAAAAAAAGAGCTGTTTAACTATAAGGTGTTAACAAATGCACAGAACAAGCCCCCAGGTTTCCTGCTTCCCACACTCCCCATCCCACCTCTGCCTGCCCCAGCACTTTGAAGGTATTTCCCATGGGAAATCCAGCCTTGCTGTTCTTGTCTTCCATCCAGACTCCTGTTTTTTCATCCAATGGCTGCTATTGATACAACCCTTTTTAAAACCATCTCATCATCATCATACTCTCAAATCTTGCACTCTTTAATTGTGGGAACTTCTCCTTCACAGAGCTGAGGGATCTTGTTCCCAGCTGAGTGCTTAGTGGACACCTCTGAAGAGCCATGGCTCTGAAGAGCCATCTGCTATGGACGTGTGGTCACTATGGTAGACTGTGGGGAAAAAAACGGGTTGTGGAAATGGGCCTGTTTTGCTGGTTAAGACAAAAGATCAAGCCCAGGGTGTGGGTGCAACACCTGACCTTCTCTTTGGCGTGCCTCTCCAGCAAAACGGGGCGGGGATTTCAGGGAAGGTACTCACTGTGATTTAGCCTGTTTCTCAGCAAAAACTCGAAGGCAGAACTCCCCGTTCTTGTAGGGCTCAAATGTGGAGGGCACAATGAGATACTGTCCCCGGGGCAGCGTCATGCGGCTGGAGACCTCGCGCAGGTTCACGTAGGGCTCAGTCTGGGCTGCTGGCTGGTGCCTCGCAAAGAAAGCACGGCCTGTGTGCACATCTGTGCTGTTTTCCAGCTGTGGGGAATGTGTTTTTGTTAGAAACCCTTTGGCAGTTCCCTAGTAAGCCAGCCACCCGATTTCAATTTCAGTGCTTCAAAGCCATCTCAAGCTTTTCTTTGCATAAAATAATAAATCCATGAAGGATGGCACAAAAGAAAACCACCGTGGTTCTGTCATGGGAAACAGGCAGATAATTAGAAGGGGCAAGGATCTTCCTCTATAAAGATTATCTTTTCACATGCCTCTTTACACTTGGTACCATAAAATAAATAAAAATATCATAATGTGTGCTCATATCTGATCAAATTACTATACTGTAAATTGTCCGTGCATTGAGAATTTTTTGCTTTCATGGGCAGTTTGTGGACAAATTTAATTTTCAGAATATTTTTGAGCAATTTATGGTATGGAATAAATCTCCCAAATGCATAGGAATTGTCGTCTCTGATTTCTTTAAATAGACGAAATAATAGTAAACAGGACAAAGTAGTAGTCATGAGGGTGAGACTTTTGGGGCCACATTAGGTGATTTACCCAACTTCTATTAGTAATACTAAGGATATTCATTTGGATTTTGTGAAAAACAGTACTTAAAGTTTCCTTAATACCAATATACTTATACTTTGCTTAATACCAATATACTTAACACCAATATGTTTGGGAAGTTAAACCTTGCACAGTTCATAAAATAGAACACTAACATAAGAAGGAACACTGGTGTAAGAACAACATCTCCGCTATAAAACTCCTATTCATGACTTTTGCTCCACAAAGATGTCTTTCAAAAAGTATGATTCAGTGACACACAAAAAATGCGGTGTGGCTGATGCAGGATGGGAAGCATTGCTTAGGGATAAGGTTTCTGTCTGTCTAAGACCAGAGTACACAAAGATCTTACCAAACATTGTATAATCATTCAGTTTTTCTGTTGTAAACTGTAGAAAAATATGCGGGTTTTTCCTCTTTTGTTCTGAGATAAGGTTGAATTCAGTATTTATTCAACAGCCCCATCCTTTCCCCTCACTCAATATTAAGCTAAGTGAAACTGCAAAGGTTAAGAAGACAGATCCATATCTTCTCCAATATATTAAGTTCATTTTCCCTTTGCATTTGCAAGGCTGCTAAAAGAACACAGTTAATTGCTACATGGCCACACATTCATTTACTGAGAGAGAAAAAAGGGCTGAAAAGCCAAGGAAAAATTGGCAGCATAGGCTGCTGGACCTCAGTAATGAATATAGGCTATTCCTACTGCCAGACACCCCTGGGGTCTCTTTCTTCAGCAATGAAAGGTCTCTTTGCCTCAGTATTGACATCTGGGGGGATTAGGTAAGGTTGAGCAGGGCTCGTTCATTACCAGGAGCCCCAGCTCAGAACTGTAAAAGGAATGGATCCACAGAGCTTGGCATTTCTTCTAAACAATATTAGCTATATTTTCTCAGTTTTGGAGTGGAGAGATCCTGTTCTGCCTTCACCTGAACTAAACAGACAAATTCTGACCTCAGTTGTACAAACTTCCTGGATGCCAAATTTCAACAAGTATAAATGAGATCAAGACTGAGAGTCAGACATCTGTAATAAATCCTTGTGCCCCAGTCCCTTGAAAATGGTTATTCAGAGCTTGAGATATTGGTCCAGTGATCCAAGGGCAAAGCTCTCCAGAAGAGATGTCATTAGTAAGGAAGAAGTTTTCCTGGCAGCTAAACTCTCCAGTGCAAGAGAAAGCGCCCACGTGGAGCCTGGAAGTCTTCAGCAGAGACTACATACCTCCTGAGGAATCTGAAAGGAATGGAAAGAGACAATGTCAAAGGGCTGCTGTATACCTGCACCTACCAGTAGGGAAAAAAATTCAGATTGCGCCTCCTTCAGACACTTTAAAAAAAAAAGTTCATTACAACCACATCTAATAGTATCCGATTCCCATGAAGTTCTATCTTGTCCTAGAGTTGTTCCTAAGGAAAAACTGAATCTTCATCCAGAGAAATCTGTAGCATATTGAATTGCTTTTCCCCTGATGTGGTGTTGTGAATGATACTGTTTCTTGGAAATATTTGAGTAAGTCTTTAAATGCTCATTCAGGAAAGTCAACAAGTTAATCCTACTTTGCTAACCATGATGCCTTAACTTTTATATTTTCATATATCTGTAATCCTGCAATTCTTTAGTGTATAACTCTGAGTTCCATATAGAGTGTTAGCAACTGCTTTTCCGATTTTTGTCAGACACAACAATTCCTCTCTAGGCCTGAGAATCAAGGACATCTCACTGTTTCAGGCCCTGAGGAATGTAAACGAAAGTGAATTGGCGGGGAGCAAACTGGGAGAATGGGACTCCACTGCCTGAAGCTGCAGTTGAACAATTAACCTCTGATATGCAAATAGACAAAACTTGTATCTGTCCAAAAAACTTGGGACTGTCGTCCATCTTGGGTGTAGCCTCTGCGAGACTCCTGCACTGCCCACGGTGTACCCTGTGAAGGCCTTTTAATAAATACCTACCCTTTATCCTTTCACTCTGTCTAGCCTCTGTTTTAGATCAGCCTCTACAAGGCATCAACCAAAACCAGAGAATTTATTACAGCAGACCCAAAATCTGCTAGTCTACTGCTACTGAATGTGATGAAAATATAAGGCCACTGTCACTAGCAGTCAGCCTGGGGATGATGAGATTGTTGTGAGGCAACTATAACAAGTAGCACGTTTCAAGATTTGGCCCTTCCTAAATTAACTGAATTGCTCTGTTAACTTGTACGTCCAAATATAAGGCAAATTTTCCAAAAGCAATGAGTTGTCTCAAGAGCATGGATTCCAGTGAGAGTCAAAGAGAGTGTCCTCCAAAGTCCCAAAAGAGCTTTTAAAAAAATCTTTTTTTTTTTTTTCTCCAGGTTTCTGGAGCCTGAGTGGCCTCTTGAGACCTCAGGTGTTGTTCCCTATAACCAGCATAGTGGAAGGCCAGGAGCTGGGTGATGGACGCACAATTGTTGTCAGCAGGCAGCTACATGACTTACAAAAGCTCTGCAAGGCAGGCAGACAGACCTGAACACACACCTTTTCACCCCCTCCTGCAGAGAGATCTGCTTTAGGTCATCATCTCTGGTGTCCTAACTGGAGCTCCCCAGCCACAGCATCAGCTGCGATGAAGTAAACGTCCAACAGTGCATGATCCAGGGAGATGGGATCATAGCTGGGTGCCTACCTGAGATGACTTAGCAGCCAAGTTTTTCCAAAAAATTTACATCTTAAGAGTCGCTTAAGTGACTTAAGAGTCACCAAATCCACTCTACTGTGGATAAGACCACAGAGGGCACAGATGGGATGGAATAGATGTAAAGCACAAGAAGTTCTCCAGTGCTGTACTCAGTGATGGGAGTAGATAGACATCCACAATGCACAAATTCGGGATGCTGATCGGTGAGGGTGCCTGGCACCACAGAGAAGGCAGCTCAGAAATGTGCTCAGTGAGAGCCATGTGTGCACACAGGCACTTGGGCACTAGGGAAAACCTTCCGTAATTTCAAGCCATCCCCCACAGGTCTATTAGCAAAAGTCAGCCATTCCCGTTTGCTCCCACTTGTGCTGGCTAATGATCTTCATCCAGGGGAGTCTGTACAACATTTAATTGCTTTTCTCCAGATATGATATTGGTAATGATGATACTGGTTGGAAATTTTTACATTTGCTTCTCTCCCCTCACACCACAGAAATTAGAGGTTACACTGCAGGTTTTTTCCCTACGTTATATTTTCAGCAACACTGGGAAAATCAGGAAAAACAAAGCCCCAAATTTACTGAACCAGAACAGTAACACATGGCAGAAAATGGATCAAAAAAAGTTTCAAATGCAAGGGACAAATAATAATGAAAAAGAAAGTGACTACTGAGGACTAATGATAGGCTGTTACCAGAAACACTTATCTGGAATTGCCAGGCACCCTGAGCCTGCCCCCATTCAGATTTTGTAAGAGAAGATTCTCAAAGAGACTGTTACTAAATTACTGGCTCGATAATTTATACTACCATCCAGCTGAAGTGGGACAAAAACTGAGCCTCAATTTATCTGAGTCTTCCCATATTATGGGGGTCAGGAAGAAATTAGAGAAGTAATAGAATCATTTTGCAAAATCCAGTTCTTATTGAAGTGTAGCGCTGAATGTCAAGATGCAGCACAGTGCTAATTTTTTCCAGCTTAACAGGACAAGGAATAAAGCCTTTAAAATCAGGAACAAACTTTTACCTGATAGAGTGAATAACCAATACTAAGCAGACCTTCTCCCATTCTCTTCTGCCTCCTGCGGTTCTTCTGCATCAAGCCCACCAGAATAGTACAGCATGGCTCATTCAAACTCCCTTCATGGTCATCATCTGGTTCATCCAACCGGATTTTAAACTGGGGATTGGTCCAGTATGTTGCTAAGAATTCCCAACAGGAGACAAAAAGGAGGAGGCTTTGCTGTCATTGCAGCCAAGATGGCTGTCACTAGACCTACAGAGAATATCTCTGTGGAAGGACTTTTGCCTGGAGTTTTTCCAGTTCTCTCCATTGAGTTATATGGGTTTATATTTTCACAGCTATGCTGAGTATCAGTTGGAGCCATGGGAAATCAAAGCACCAGGGTATTTCCTGAGGAGTAATGACCAACAGGGAGGAGCTGATATTGTTAATTCCAGGCAGTCCTTTATCTCCAGGAAATGTCCTTGGCAGAGGCTGTTGTTGTTGCAAAAGGACCGAATGCCAGACAGCCTCTCCAGAGGTCTAACCTGAAAACGGATTGGAAATAACAGTGCCACTGAACTGTGACACTTTCCTGGCCTACCCAACCCTTCAGAGGATTACTCTAGCCAGTAGGAAAAGCCATGCAAGCAGGAAAAGCAGACAGAGAAAAAAAAATACTATCACCATGAATTAACTGCTTGGTGGGCTGGTAATCCCCCACGAGGAAGTAAGTGTGAATTAGATCTTCATTTAAACTCCCAGGCTTTTGCTTACTGTCCAAACCCCACAGAAATTGTTGCACCTCCAAGCTCTTTTTTCCCACCAAAGTCCCCTCCAGTTCACAAGCACTTAGTTTTTGAATGTTTTGTTTGGGATTTCACCAAAGGCCCATTTGGTTGGGTCCTTACCTTGGTAGTTCTGGCAGCCCCCAGCAGTTGAACCCCGTCTCCACTGTCCATTAAACAGGGTCAGGTCCCATTTGTTGACCTTGTTGCTTGTCAGTGTGTCAGGAGTCAAATTGCAGATCTCAAGGCGGCTAAACTGCCTTTGGAAATCCGAAAATGCCATCCTGGCACACAAAAAGAATAAGTTAGTCCATCAGCCTGCAACAGATGAGGTGGCTGCAGCAGGACACTTCTCCCAACAGGGCAGCAAACATCGGTACTGCAGATCTGCCCAAAGCCGCATTTAATTGAATTCTGAAACTTGGACCCGGCTTTTGGGAAACAAAATTGCCCACTGCCTGAATGAGCTGTACCTCCTTTGACAGCCTTTGTCAATGGCTGTTACACATTACGGGCTCAGCCAAACCGTTTTCTGTCATCCCCAGCTGGGGGCAATCCCTCATGGATCACGCTTCATAAACAAATTCACTGGAACTGATGAAACAATACGTGCGGGGAGATTCCATTTAAAGGGAGTAAGAGTTGGCCCTTGCGAGAGCATCGCTCTGTAGGAAAACAGTCTCAGTTTGGTGTTTTGCTTCAGTCCTATCATTGATGTTTGTTTTTACCATTCCTGGTAGGTTTGCCTGAGTGACAGACCTTGATTGCTTCATGCTGCAAGCAGAGGTCTGCTCTCATTTCCCAGTGCCTGATGGCCCATGCGGCTGATTGCACTGGAAGACGGTGGCCGTTTATCTTTCCAGGCTAGGACAGAGTGACATCAGTTCAGCACTGATCCATATACAATCAGATCAGGGTTAGGACAGGCTTTCTATTAGGTCTGAGTAAACAGACTCTTCCCAAGCTGGTAATCCGAACTTTTTCATTAGTGTGTAGCATTTAGGCAAAAAAACAGACCTCAAAATGTAGAGCAGCTGAGGTTCATTCTTGCCACCTCATTAATTTTATTACCATCTGGTCTCTATATTTTGGATAAGCGCCGAGTTATGCAAGCTCTAATAAAAGGTAATATTTGAGTAGGAAGGGAGATAAATAAGAGGCTAACAATGCATGCATGTCATTATTAACCCCCTTGGTGCTGGCAGTTTTCCTCCATCCAACTGAAAGGATTGCTTAAGGCACATAAAACGTTCGAAAGAGTAAGCTAAATGAACGATTCTCACCAAAACTCTCCATCATCTACTTGCTTATCCAGAGCTTGTTTTTGTTTGGGATCAACATAATTCCACTCAGGAGCACTGCAGACAAAGCACACAAGCACACTGTTCAGCTGTTGCATTTTATTCTACAATGAGATCTGAGTTAGATTCTATCTTGGGCTGATAAAGGAGTATATATTTCTCCAACAAATAGACCTTGTGCCCCTCCAAATGACAGCAGACCCTGCAACCTGACTATGCTGGACTGGAATCAGACTGCAACCGTATTTGCAACAAATAAGCCTTGAATTGAATCTCCCCTGCCAGCTGCCAGAAGGTACAAACAGACTGGCTGGATTAGGAAATCTGCAGCCTGAAAGTCAGTCGGAGCGTCTCCATTTTAAGATCTATTGGGGTGCCTGATATCCTCCTTAGGGAAACGATATAACCTCCATTGTTGGGGGTCAGGAAAGAACAGGAAAGCAAAAAGGTGAAATCAGAAAATTTGCTGCAGAAAACAGCATTGCTCCCTTGACATTCTGAAATTAATGCGCTCAGAATGGATTCTGCTCTGATCTGCTCCCACATGACAACGCAGTGCTGCACCTGCCTCAGCAAGGTTGCCCCACGGCAAAACAGGTGTGACAAAACCAGGATATGGCATGTGTGTGTGCCTGAGGCACCTTACCTTAGGGCTGAGCAAAGCAGCTCTGATAAAAGTAAAATTAATTGCAATGTTATCTCTATTTTCTTTCCCTGATTATGATACATCAGCACCCAGGCTGCAGTCAGTCAGGACAGGAAACTGGAATCTCAAAGTGCTGCATGAAAAAGTATATTGTGGCCCAAATGACAGTAAAATTTATGCCGTTCTAAATATAAAAATAAAAGAGATGTTGTCACTACCACGCTCCCAAGATTCCAAGACAGTTGAAGCCCAGACAGTTTCTGAGAGATTTTGAAACTTCTGTGTCCTTATCTTAGTCAGCATCCTCACTTTTTCAAGATTCTCAGATAGGTACCAAATTCTGGTCTGATATAGAGCTGAGCAACCTCAAAGTCGAAGCAGAGGTATAATGGTTTATCCTTGCTTTAACTCCCAGGAAAAGGACTGGTTTGTATATTTTACTTAGGTCCTGGCACCATTGGTAGGATCAATTTAGAAAAATTGTCTTGCAAAACGATGTGGGTATGGCTTGCATTGGGCTGCTCAGAGTTAAACCAAGGGCTGTTGTCTCTGGTGAGAAAGCTCTGCCTGAGGCAGGTATTAACGCCCACTGGAAAGAACGGATCAATATCCAACCTTGCTAATAAATTAATAGTGTTTTATTCCAACTGATTTAGTATCTCTCCTAAATGCGCTTTGTGATTGGATTAACTGTATTGTCCCAATTTAATTTTTAATAGATTCCAAAATACACCAAAGAGAGAGAAGCAGGGGCATATAAAAACCTACTTATCACTCCAAGATCCAGTCCATTCTACTTCACCCCAGGGATTCCTAAGCCTCACTAGTTTCTCTGGCCGTCCTCGGTAATATACCTAAAAGATCCACAACAAACAGAGCCTGAGCATTTCCATTATTCCAATCATCAGAGGGCAATTGCTTTTCAGATAGGATAAAACATGATTTGTACTTGAGTGATGCAGTCCATTACAATTTGCAATAGTTAAAAGACACCTAGATGCATTCCACCCTTATTTTTACATTATCCTGTGCCACCAAGTGAGCCATTAGCTGCAGCACTCACCATTTCATATAATGACAGCAACCTGCAAGGAAAAACATCAGCTACAAACCAGCAGAATATCTACATCCTCAAAAGCAGGAAACATTGCACAACACAGCGAGGTTGGAAGGAGGTTATCTGGCATGGACATCTCTGTAATGATTCCAGTTTTGGAGGAGCAGGAATACCTGGGGCTCACTCTAAAGGTGAGACTCATAGCAGAGCGTGTCAAAGAGGCTTTTACTCCTTTCCCATCCGCTCTGACTTGCAAAGTGCTCGCTCCCACCTCACACAATATAAACACGTGGGGAATGGCTGCCTCCTCTCCTGCTTCTCCTTTCTGTACCCTGAATTTTGGTAACAGCTTGGCCCACCATTAAAGTTGGTACCCCAGCCTGTTGGTACCATACAAGTGGCAGAATGCACAGTGTGCTCCACACCACTACCTGTACAAAGCTTCTGACCCGGCTGAGTACTACGGGTACTGCCTTTTTCTGCATGAGTGTGTATAAGTTAGGAACATTTTTATGGTCAGCCACTGAAAGACATCAGAAAGTTGAAGGCACTGCAGTGTTGCAACCCCAAGTTGGTTTGCATGGTGGTCCCAGAGAGGTGGCTTACCTCCTCTGCTCCAGTGATAGAGTAAGCATGTCCTTTTACCAGCTTCAGACTTGTGATTGCTTCTATTTCAGCTGTAGCAGTTATCTGGAGCAATAAAAGTATGCACATTTATGATTATATATTGTGTATGAACTCAGCTTTCATAAGCAAATTAATACGGGGGAAGATATCCAAAGTAGTGTGAACAATGAATACCAATATTCTTGATGCAAAGTATATTAAATTAAATTAAGGTGAGATCCACAGCAAAAGCTGCAGTTTCATGCCCCTTGATATAGAGACCAAGCACAGAAGAAATTCAAGAATGTGCAATGAAATCTAAATCTAAATCCAATTCCAAACTCAGGTGACAGGCCCAATCACCTGCAAAGGCATGTTCACACGAACTTAGCTCTAGCCTGTCTCAGTCGAGATCCAGTATATCAAAATTGGAACTCCGGTAATTCTATACGCCACAAGGCAAACAAGATAATGAAACAGGATGTGAAAGGTGTGAAGTTTCCAAAACATGTTCAAACATCATCTGTAACTTGAGAGTGTTTGTATTACAGGTGTCAGTCATCTTTAGGACTGAAAACCAAAGCCGGAATCAGACTACAGGCTACAACAAAGTGTCTCAGTGAGTTTGTCTCTGGCAGTCAAGGGTCTGGAGCTGAAATTACACAAAATTTGAATGAGAAAAGATATTCAGAGAATGAAAATGGAGTTCCAGAAGACCGGTACGTAGCTCATGGCTCTAAGTATTATCAGATGCTGTCATGTAAACAGGGAGGCATGACAAGAGTTGGTTATTCAGAGCCTCGTCCAAAGTTTTTGTTACTGAAATCAATAAAGGTCTCACATTAATTACAGTTTGCTTTAATATCAGACCTTCCTACCTATATCTAACACTGGTCTGGGCTTTTGTCACAGTACGGACCAGAGCCCTGAGAAGAGGAGCAAGGAGAGTAAAGCTTTGTCAGCCTCTTACATCGATGGAGCAGCCAAGAAGCGACCCAGCTCTCAGGGCCTTCTGGATGATTTGGTACAGGTTTGAAGGAGCCCTCTGCAGCTCATAGGACTCAGAGATGCCTCCGGTAAAATCCTCAAAGCCCTCCACAGTGGACCCTCCTGCTAGAGCTTCATAAGAGCCGTTCAACCTGTGGGACAGAGATGATACGAGCTAGACAAGGGTCCATCTCCACCTGCAAGAACAACGTACCAAAGAAAGAAGGGTTTATCATTTAGTATCTCTTAGTTTGTTTGGTCATCACTGTGACCTGGGGCAACAGAACCAAAGCCCCTTGGAACACAGTTGGCAACAGCCTTTATGGACGTAGAGGGAACTGTAAATGCTGGGTGGAAGGGAGGCTGCCTTCGAATGAAGTGTGTTGTGACTGACACCCCCGGTCTGGGCCACCACCAGGGGCACAGCCAGGGGCACAGCTCCCGCCCAGCCCCGTACTTGGCGTAGGCCTTCTCCAGCAGTGCGCTCCAGAACTCGTTGCCCTCCTCTGAGTGCACGAAGACCAGCTTCCCGTTCTTGGTGGGCAGCCTGTCGTCCACCACCACGTCCACCCACTCTCCGTACTGCCAGAACTGAGGGAAAGAAGAAAGGAAAAGATGATGGGGGCTGGTGCGCCGTTAATAGCTCCACTCTACCATCCTCCTACCCCTTCACCTGTCATCACTTCCCCCTGCATAAGCCACTGTAGGGTTTACTCCCATGCTGGATTCCTCTCCTTTGTATTAGAGACAAACTCCTCCCAGCTCTGGGGAGCATTTAACAGGCTTCTTAGTGCTATATTAAATTTTGCTGATAGGAAATATTAACAGCATCTTGTTGCACATAACAACAAAAACATTGTCTGAACATGTAAACTGAGTTTACATAGTGGACAGCCCAGAAAGCCAGCATGGAGCTAGGATACTCTGCACTATCTCAAGGTTCAAACCTTAAGGAAAAAAAAAACCAAAGCCCCTGTAAAAATGTTGTAAGGAGAGGTCACCTAAAGGGGAAACACTCAGTAGTGCTAATCCCTTCTGAAAATGTTTAGGAAATGTGTGAAACACTGCTAGTGTTAAATTTTGACCTCAAAGCTAGAAATGTTTACTCCACGATTTGCTGCATTCCTGAAAGAAGAGATGATAATTCACACCATAACACTCACAGGTGAGCTGGTGGAAGGGATAGGTATGTGTTCTAAAGCTTCTGTCCTCACCAGAACAGCTCCTTTAGCTTTGCAGCGTGAATCCACACTGCTCCCACCCGAGCCTAACCTCCAGTCAAAGCAGGTTGGCTAAATCCCAATGCTCTGGGTCCACAGGCAAGGAAATAAAGGCAAAGCAGGGAGGGAAGGGCAGGAAGGAGAAGGAACCACACCAGCCTGAATTCACTCTCAACAGCTGGCAGCAACAGAGCTTGGTTTGGGCTCATGTGGCCTGATGATTTGGCTCAGTTGACAAAATCTGTATAACTCCCCAGAGCCCCATCAGCTGTAAAACAGCAGAACCTCACCAGTGAGTAGGTCTCATTTAACATTATTTAACTCTGTTCTTATTTTGTTTCTCTCTCTCCCATCAATTTCATGTACATACTGTAACTGCTTAGTATTTCATGTGTTCCAAAGGGGGAAAAAAAAAAAAGCTGCTTCTGGTTAAATACTAGCACTTTCCTCTCTTATTCTCAATCCCCTGATCATACAGGTACCTGGAAATGAAAGATTCCAGCGTAGTCCTTCTGGAAACTCTGGGACTTTGGAACAACACGGAACAGAATATCTGGATTCAAAGTGAGAGATGCAATGGCAGCTAGGAGCCAGCAGTCACCTAAAAACACACATTACAAGGCAGAAAAGTTCATTAATAACTCCATTAAGTCACACTCTCACCTGAATTAAAATGCCAGCAGTAAGAGCTATGCAAGGTCCTGCCAGACTCAGTATTGGTTCAGAAATCCATTCTTGTTCTGTTCTCTCTCTCTTTTGATCATTTTCCACTCACCCAAAGCACACAGGTATCTTGGGGCCTCTGAGGCTGACCGTGGTAGTAATTTTTATGGTCTAGTTTGTGCTTTGATTTTTTAGCGAAGCTGTGAAAACAGGCTGCTTTACCTAAGCTTGTCAATACCCTCAGGAGACCAAGAAGACGGCCAGAAGGAGAAGGCATTTGAGGTATGTGGGTTGCAAAGCATGGCTGGCCAGGACAGAGTTAATGACCTGTGGTACTTTAACAAGACTCCAGCCACCACATCTGGGGCAGACAAGGGCTTAGGAGATGTCCAGGAGAGGGCAAAAGCTCTGGGTTGATAGAAGGATGGTGGGACTTCCATTCCTATCTTTGGAGAAGATTCAATGGATAGCAGGAACATTTGTGGGCCTATTCCTTCTCAGCCCTTTCCTTGAAGGTCTGAACTTGAACTTAGAGCTATTGCCAGAGATTTGCCCAGCAGTCTAATGGAAGCTGAAGTCTCCTGGGATGTTCGTGAGGAGGCGAGTCCTTTCTTTGGCTTGTTCCTTATTCTGGAAAGGCTAGGCTTGCCCAGCCCTCCCTGGAGCCTGTGTGCCTTGCAGCTGGAGCTGTTTGCTGGGTTGGTCACCTGTTTATTGAGGATTGGAGGCTGGGTAAGCAGAAGCCTCTGTCACACCAAAGGTGGTGCCTCTGGGAGACTCGGTGACTCAGGGTGTTTGCACACTGCAAACAGCAGGAAGAACTTCGGCGATTCTGTTTTATTTCTGAGGTGTGCAGAAAGCCAAGGAAAATAAAACTGCTGTGAAGGTACTAACATTTTCCTGGTTCCCTGAGGATTATCTGTGCCAAGACATAGTTCCTTTGTGCGGGTGCATATTCTGCAGAAAGAATTGGCATTGCAGCTCCTGCTTCAGAGGATATAAGCAAATTGAGAGACCAAGGAAAGAGTTTAATCTGCACCAAGACTGAACATCCCAGAGAAGCAGTTAACTCTGCTTGGGATTTATGACTTAATGCCATGGTGAATACAAGTGTAAAAGTAGGATACAGAGACTTGCCAGGTGCTCTCTGCTGCCTATGATGCCTTGGAGAGTCTGACCTGGAACAGAGGCTGGACAGAGTGAAAGGATAAAGGGTAGGTATTTATTGAAAGGCCTTCACAGGGCACACCTTGGGCAGTGCAGGAGTCTCGCAGAGACTGCACCCAAGATGTACAACAGTCACATGTTTTTTGGACAGATATAAGTTTTGTCCATTTGCATATCAGAGGTTAATTGTCCCATTACAGCTTCAGGCAGTGGAGTTCCATTCTCTTAGTTTGCTCCCCCCCAATTCACTTTTGTTTACATTTCTCAGGGCCTGAAACAGTGAGGTGTCCTTGATTCTCAGGCCCAGAGAGGAATTGTTGTGTCTGACAAAAATGGGAAAGCAGTAGCTAACACTCTGCATGGAACTCAGAGTTATACACTAAAGAAATGCAGGATTACAAATATATGAAAATATAAAAGCTAAAATCCTAAGGCATCACCTGTACCCCACAGGGCGGTACCCAGATGGCTCCTATGAGCTGTTTTGAGAAACCTCTGTAAAGAAGTGTCCCCGGTGTGATGACCTGTAACCACCTGAGCTGGCTGATCACATTATGGGTCCAAAACCACCATATGTAATATCTACCCATTGTGCCAGTCCATGTCTTTCTACAGAGTAGGGAAAACCCATTCTTAGTACATGAGGTGCTGCTTGAGCCTTCCCCCAGGATTCTCTGCCTTATCTTGGCTACCACATTCAGAAAGGAGCTTTCAGGCTGGAAGAGGGCAGACAAATAGTTGGATTGCCTGCTTCACCCCATGCATCTGCATTTCTTATGAGAAGAGGTTAAAAAAATCCTCCTGCTCATCCTATACAAGTGAAGTTTGAAGAGGAAGTGTGAGGCAGGTTAAATGCTACTTTACAGAAAAGCTGTTTGAGGCAAGAGCTCTTAGTTGAAAGGTAATATTTCCTTTGCAGAGAAGGAGATAAAATAAAAGGATTGTGATATGTTTAAAGTGGAAATAGGGAAAAGTTGATGCTCTGCATATAGAAAAGAAAGTCCAGAAGCCTCAGACTATAGAACATCTATGAGCAAAAACCTTCTCAAGGAGGGATCAACTTTCTGGCCTGGAATTTTCCTCTCAGCCTTAGATACTTATGTATAAAATAAGCAAAATTATAAGAGCACAAGGTGTGGGGGAAAAAGGGCTTTAAGAACCGCCTCTCTCAAGGAATGTAGAGGCAAGAAAAAATTAGTCTGAGAACACTCAGATCTGCTTTGTATCTATTTCTTTGAGGGTTTCCTTGGTACAGGCATATGCCTTAAGCTGTTATAATTTCTGTTTTCCTTGAAGAGGTAGAAGTAATGGTGATAAGTCTGGGGAATGGATTTCCAGAGGAGGAAGATGAAAAGCCATATCAAGTTCGAACTGAAATCCTCATTTTTCTTCTGGCCTGGCTGTTCCTGGCATGCTGTGAAGTGCAGAAGATTATTTCTGAGGAGGTGGCAAGGTGAGGGTCCCTGGTGTCCTTGTGTGTTCCTCCACCCCATGAAACCAGAGAAGGCCTGCAGCAAAGTTGGTGCTCTCCCAATGTGCAGCACCTGGAAGGGTTTCCCCTTCCTGGTCCTGGCTGGGATTTGAAAGCCAGTGAGTGAGAAACTACTCCAGGTTTTGCTGATGATAGTGTATGTTGGATGCACAGGTAGGCAGAAGATTCAGTGGAATGAGGGGGGTTTCCTTAAACAGGTTGTTTACTTCCTGCCTCAGAACTAAACAATTTCAGAATCTCAGCCCAGACGATGCCAAATGCAGTGTGAAATCCTTCAAGGCACCTTTCTTACAGCATGAATTAACTTCTTGGTGTTTGGGAGAGCGAGCGACGTGGGTGCTGCTGCCTGTCTCCAACACACCAGTGCAGTCTGACCTCCCAGGGAAGCATTTCATGGCACGCCTGCTCAAAGCACACCCGGGAAGAATTGTGTTGGAAGAATTGCAGTGGTGAACTTGGCCTTAAAAGCAGCCATGCCTGCCTTGAGCACTGCGGAGTCCTATCTCCAAACCTTACTTTCAGGAACCTAATATCTTTGACTAAGCTTGTGCCATCCAAAAGGAACCAGCTGGGAATTGGCTGCTGCGCAGTAACTTGATAAAAATGGAAGTGTGTTTGAATGTAGATGGTTTGGGGGCATCTTTATACAGCAGAGATGCATGGCATTCAGGCTCCCGTGATATTTACTTTCAGAGGATGTAGGAATCTGTCCATATCGAGGAGCTTCCATGACAGGGCCTAAATTGTGCAGTTGGCCTCTTACCTTCTTGTACACCATAATGGGATCCTGGCCTATTAATAAGCTTTCTCAGCCCTACTGCATAATATATGACTAGTTCTAAAAAAGTGCAAATTGACAGTTCCCTTTTTCAAAGTTCAACATCATTTTGCCAGCAGTAAGTTTCAGAGTTTGTGGTTGTGCCTACAGGACAGCACAAGAGGAAGGCACCTTATGTAGAACCCTCAAACCTGCTCTGGTTCAGCTGAAGGTTATAAGCAATCCTTCACATTGTGAGGAAACTATTTTTTTCCACTCCTGAAAAGAGAATTTTTTTGAGGGAGAGAAAAAGAGGCCAATTGACCAATTAATTAGAATGTATTCCAAATAGACTCATAGTGAGAAAAATGACACTATCAAAAAGCATTTCTGCTCACCGTATGGGTTTAAAGTTGCAGCATTTTAGCTTATAAAAATAACTGTTTTTTAAAAAATGCCTTCTCAATATTAGCCCTGCAAGGCTAAATCTCTTATGGACACATATCACTGCTTCTGTTCAGTCTCATATTTCATGAACAAATTTTCAGACAAGTGCCAATTACAGTGTTTACTGCTGCTGCTGAATGTCCTGTAAAGAAACCAGCTTGATTCCTGGATCTGAAGTCATTTGACATGGCAGTAAAGTGGTTTTGGTTTAATTTTTTTTTTTATTCAAGCAATTTGATCTTGAATTTGTGGTGGAAAGGGTAAACACGAAGCCTAGCTGTGGATATCTCCTGTGTCTGTGTGCATATATATAGTATATACATATATATACACACACAGGTGTGTGATCTTGAAGAATTACTTAGACTGTTAGTGCACTTGAAATAGAATCCCTTTCTGCTCACAGATGTCCTGAGTTGGCTCATGTTCTCAGTGCTACCCAGGCAGCTTCTGGTTTACAGAGATAATCGAATTGCTGCAGCGAATAACGAATCCTTGGTGACCTGGCAGCTCAGCGACTCCTCTGTATTGATGATGTTTACCCAAGCATGCTCCACTTGCAGAGGCCATAAAATAAATGAGAAATTTGATTAGTTTCAGTTGCTCCAGAGCTGTGCTCAGTTTCTGTTTAGCTACCATCAAAGTGTCTAGACACAGAGCATCTAAACTCTCCTTTGACCTAGAGATGGTGAGTTTCAGCCAAAAGTCCAAGTGCCTGGTTCCAGGATGCAACTGGACAGCACAGAGGCATTCCTGTCCTGACTCTGCTCTGGCTTGTTGCTGTTTCAGCAATGCCTGGTGTTCAGAAAGGATCCAAACACAATGCTGTGGCTTCCTGGATTGCCAAGTGGCTCTGACTCTCAGCTTTAGTGTCTGCTGGAAGCCTTTATTTAGAGCTTGTGGTACCAGGGGCATCACACCAGGCAACTACAAAGCACTGACCCACTAGCTTATAATTTATGGCAGCGCAGGTTGCCTCTGCTTTGAGATTTCTAAAGACTTTCTGAGGTTTTCTATGGAAATTAATTTTGTTCTGCAGCTGTGTACAGAAAGGCAAAGGAGAATCCAGCAAAGGAACAGGCTTTTTTCTCCTTGAGGTCTCGGAGTTGTTAGTGAATGTATTTTTGACATCAATGGGATATATTTGCTAGAACCAGGATCTCCAATATCCCTGAGCCCATGGGATTGAATGTCAAAAAGACCATGTATTAATGTCTACAGCAAAATAAGTGAACAAACCCAGTACTTATAAGCTCTCTCCCACCTACAGCCACTTCAAAGGCTCCCTCAACAGGTATCAGATCTATCTCAGAGCCGTCAGGCTTTGGTTTGTTCTCCAGGACACCTGCAATCTCCCCAGATGTGCCTGTAGGACAAGGCATGCACAAAGCACACGTGGGGTGGGCTCCTGTGAACTGGTGCATTTGCCTTGGCTTCAGGGAACTCCTCCAGCTGCCAGCCCAGACCCAGGGAGCTGCCGTGCCTGGAGTGGCCTCTGGGCGTTCAGAACAAAAGGCAACTCATGAATATAAATAGTGTGGCTCTGGAAAGCTAATATTAAATGGAGGGGGTTTCAGTACATTTTATATTATTTAAATTAAATTTATGCCACTTACTTCTTAAGAACTTCTGCAAACAGTCCTCGGGTTAACTTATTCAGATAGCGGCAAGAAAACTTCATAAGTCACCTTTAATAACTAAGACTATGTGACTACATTTCAAGTTGTTACTAGGCTATCAAAAAGATATGGTTCAAAGAACATTTAAAACATTTCAAGTCTTTCAAGTCCCCATCAAACTTCCCAAGTTGATATTCATCTAGCTTACGCTGTTGTCAAGGAAATAAGTTTAATGGAGTGAGACTAACTCTGGGTTTTCTTGTTCTTTTTGTTCATATAAACCCAGGCCTGCAGTGTTATTTTTAAAAGAAAAGAAGCATGTCAGAGAATATTATTAAAAATAGGCTCTATTTCCCTAAAGGACGAGTAAGCCAGTCACATACGTGGCTTATGTAAATATGTAATCAGGGTCTGTTTCAATAGAAGTGTTTTACATGAGGGTTTTAGTAACAAGGGCTTTGATATTCAAAGTATTGGATCAAATACCAAAAAGGCTTAGTATGCCTCCAAGATGTAAAGCAAATACCTGAAGGCTAGAAGGGAAGTCCCATGCCTGCAGTTTATTTTTGTGAAGGGTCAGTGTGTGTAGAAGCAATTTTAAGCAACCTTGCAGAAACAAATTGGATTATCTTTCATTATTTTCTCTTTTTCTTCTTTTTTTTTGTCTGTGTGTATGTGAGAGAGAGCGAGAGCGAGAGAGAGAGAAAGAAAATCAAGCTCCTAATAAAAGCAGAATCAGATTTTGGGGCTTTTCTTCTAGGTTTGGGATAGTTTTCAGGACCAGCCTTTGGATTACTGCCCACCAAAAGCTGTCTTGGGAAAACCCAGAGCAAGGCATCATCCCCAGATTCACAGGAGGTTTTGGGGTCCAGTTGTGTTGTTACCACTATGTGATGGATTTTGGCACTGATCTCTAATGAAAGCCCATTTAGCACAAGGGACTGGGACTCTACAGACACCTTCAGCAGCTGACAGAAACAGAAAAAGGCTCAGGGTATTTGTATTCAGTTTCTAGGCTAAACACAAATAATGCACTAGCCTCTTCTAGTTTAAAAACAGATAATATTTTTCAGTCCTATAGCTTGTAAACTGTCAGGGAAAATGAGGTTTTACTTCAGGTGTATGTTCTCAATTTTTTTTTTATGCCATTATAGAAACTTTCCAAATACGAGGTGACAAGAAGTGTCACTTTTACTACTTATTTGAGCCATTCTCCTGAAATACAGTAAGTGATTTCCCCGTACTCTGTTCCAGCATCCACCAAATAAATATCCTAGAGCAAGTATATGATTGGGCATCTTATTTTTAGCATTTGGAGTGCAAGCCCACACACCAGGGAATTTTTTAGCAATTGCTTTAATAGTGCTGTGTTTACAAGAGCAGCACTGGTGTTATTTATCGCCAACGACTTGCAGAAATGGTTTCAATCTCATTTGCACAATGGATGTGCTGGAAGACCAGTGAGGTCAGGAGTACTGCAGTTAGCAGCACAGGAGGGAGAAAGGCTGATTTCTCTGTGTCTAATCTATCAAATTCTCATTACAAGAGTTTCAGCGTTCTCGCCTCTCTATGCAGTCGAGGGTTTGCTGCTGCTGTCCTCTGCAGCTGGATCTTATCGGCGAGGCAGGCAGGGAAGGCAGCTGCTGCAGCAGCTACTGCGAGGGGGAATAAAGTCCCCTTACAGCTCCCTTCTGGCCGCTTCCACAGCAGCTCTGTTTAGCCAAAGGCAAGCACTGCAGAAACATGGGAAGGAAGGTTTTTTTATGATGGATGTCTGGGAGACGATGAGTGCTGCCTGAGAGATACCTTCTGTCATCAGGCCCTGATTTGGGGAGCTGAGCAGCACTGCCCTTTTTGCCTCTGTGGCTGGTTACTGGTTGCTCCTGTCCCTGCTCACAGCTCTACATGAATGCTGTTCAAGCAGAAAGGAGCGTTCAGCATGAAGGGCTTGGAATAATTTATTTGCTGTGGATGGTATTACAAAGTTTACATTCTCTGTTCATCTTTTTCTGATATGGTCCTTGTTTCTAACTCATACTTGAACTGTCCTGCTTGACACAAAATGGCACATCATAGACCCAGCCTCTCTACTAAACCAGTTCCTGCTCTGTTCCTCGGTTGTTGTGTGTTTGTTTTGTGTGAAAATGAGGCTGGAACTTGCTCTGCCTCCCAAATAAAAATCCCTAAGGACTAGGCTACAGCAGAAAACTTCCCTAGCATCCCTTGTCCCCTGAGTCTTTGGAGTCGCTCTTGCTGGCATGGGCACGAATCCCACTCTCTTGCCTCAGGGCAAGTGCTCCCATGATTAGGTTGGCATCCACCTCTGTCTTAAGAGGTCAAAAGCAAACCAGTTTTCTGTTCCACATAATTACTTCCTTCCTCCAGGAGACAGTTTGGTGTCTTCCAGTTTTGACATAGCTCTTACAAGCCCACATATACCCTGTCTCAGGCAGCAGTGCTGGTATGTGAGTCCTCTTCTTGGGTATCTGTCCCTCTATACTATGTCTGGGAGATAGCCAATATAATGGTCCATGTATCAGGAGGTTTTAAATGAAACTTCATTTCTTTTCCTTTTTCCAAAACAAAATTCAGAAGCACTGTACATACCCAGTTCTCCTTGGCAGACATCTGTGCGAGTAGCTCCTCCAATTATAAACTGAGGGTTGGCACATAACTCCTGCAAAGACACAATTTCAAAGTTTGCATCACGCTTTCTGGTCTGAAAAGTTCCTTTTCTTGTTCCTTGTTTCAATATTCAAAAACTGTTAAACACTTTGAACATTTCTTTAAAAATATATCCTTTCTCCTCTGTCTGATTAACATGGCCCCAGCACAAAATTTCTTTATTAAATTGAGGGCTGCATGTATCTTTTTTTCAGGCAAATCCTGATGCCCTTTGCTACTAGGCACTGTCAGTGATACTACTGAAAATTTCTGCTACTGTGAAGACAGAGGTGAAAATCCATCTTAGCATTTACTTCTTACTTTATCTTGCTGAGATTTTGGTTCAAGCAGCACAAATGAGTTTGTGACTGTGGCTGCTGCCTGTGCCACTGGAACTGTGCTGAGTTTCCAGTGCCAACAGTGTGGAGGATGTTCCCCCACCCTGGGAGGCCAACCACACAAATGCTTTTATTAGCAACAACCTCCCCTTCTTCCTGGCCCTTTGAGGCCAGCCAAGTAGGTTATGGCACTGACTGTCACTCCTGTCCCAACTCCGAGCTCTCCAACAACTCATGGCCTATATTAGGAAGTTATTATTGTCTCTCTAGAGACAAAAGCCTTTTCTGTTTTTCTGAGAATTTTCCATGAGCTTCTGGATGGCAGCAAGAAGCAGTTTATAGGAAGCCTAATTTGGCAAGCAGGGTTGAGGACAGTTTAGGCAGTCACTGGCTCTCCTCGAGAGCAGCAGTTGTCAGCTCTGAGCATCCTGTGGAGAGACAGAGACAACCCAGGACTTTCTGTGTATGATGAAGAGCCAGTTTGTGAATCTTCTCTCCAACAGGCATCATCTCAGCTACATCCTTTTGCTTCTGCCCAGTGGAGAGGGGTCCAGCAGTAGGTTACTCACCACACAGAAGAAGGTTTTTGTGTCGTTTTCTCCCTCCAAAGTGGTGCACCTGGTGTCAGTGAGCTGCATATGACTTATTACTCACCCAGATACGTGCCCTTCCTGAGCCACTCCCAAGTGCCACATGCACTTTTCACACAGCTGAGTTTCCCCTCAGGGGTGCCACAGGGGCTGGGACACTTAACCCTCAGTTATTCCTCACCCTGCTGTGCTTGTGGCCGTGTCTATGCCTGCAGCAGGCTTAACATTGTTCTTGTATGAGAAACCCAAATTTAGTTTAATGAGTTTTCTAAGGCTGATCTTCTTCAACGATAGGCAAAGCCAAGACATATATCCATGGTATTTGTTGAGGTAACATCCAGGTGCCAGAGTGAGGTGCTGATGGATAAATGGGGTTGCCAGGGTTATTAAACCTAGAGTTACTAAACCTGCAAGTTTCTGTTTCTCACATTTCAGGTGAAAAAAATAATAAAGCCCAAAGCCTTGAAATTTTCTGTTCTCATTCTCCTTTCCTCCATTAGAGGAAGGTAAGTAATTTGAGGGGGAGAGGGAGGGAGGTCCCCATTCTTTTTAATATTTCTTGATGTTGCAAAATGATAAAGGAGAAGTAAGTGGGGACAGAAATAAATGACTGAAAAATGAGAGTGCAGAAAAATCTCTGAAGCGCTGATTTTGTGACTTTAAAAAAAAAAAATCATCATCTAATCTGTGCTGATGAAAATTACTTTCTTAGAATCAGAGGCCATTTCTAGGATATACGTATTTAGGTAATAGCATTTCCAGTAAGTTGCTGTTTAACTGTTACAGGCAGCCTGAAGTGAGGCAGAGGATTTTATTTAGGTATTAGCCTGACTTCCTGAGGGGCACAGTGGCAAGACCTTCGTGTGGGTGCTGTTACAATTGATAGTCAATGGCTCCTGGCATGGCCCATGCTCTGGCTGGATATATGTGGGGCTTTTGCATCCATCTCTGGATTGCACCCCGGACTTGTAGCTCTCTGGAGCTGGAATGGATAGGAAGAAAGCAGCTTCCCATGAAGCAGTTATAGGATTCCCTGCTTTATAAGGGGCTTAGAAGATGATGATTTCTTTTCCCACCTCCCTTTCCAACCTTGCTTCTGCCGTGGAAGTAAAGCAAGATAGAATTAAGAAAAAAGACATACAGGAACAGTGGATATTCAGGCTCACCACTGATTTAACCTGGATGTTCAGCTGGGCCTGGGTTAGATTGGAACCCAGCGAAATAGGCAGTTACAGAGCACTCTTACCGTGGGGCGCTTCCAGACTATCCCCTGAGTTTTGAAGGAGTATGGTCCCAGGTCGCGGTAGCCCAGAGCAGAAGGACAGGCTGGGAACTCTTCATCCTTGAACAGCGTGCCAGTCTGCAGGCACTGCTGCTTCAGGGCTTCGTAGTCCTGCTTCAAATACTTGACGGCGTTCCTGTTGGATCCGAGCCCGTCCGCTGCCGCTCGCTCTTGGCAAAGTCTCGCCGTGACCCTGGACATGCTGCCCACCCTGCCGGTGTGTGCTGCAGCTCTGCCTTTGCCTGCTGGGCAAAGAGAAGGGGTGAGTATGGGCAGGCAGCAGGCTCGGGTGGAGCCAAGGACTGCCCTGAGTGCTCCAGCAGCCCTGGAGGGAGGAGGCACCAGGAGTGCAAACATGTACCGGGGAGACGGGCGGGAGCCACAGCCATCACGGCTGGGGTTAGGGCACTGCCTGCTGCGACTCCCAGGGTATTTGCTTTGTTTGCTGTCCCTTTTTAAAATACTCTTTCAGCAAGAATCCAAGGAGAAGTTTTTGCAGACACATCTGTTCACACATGGAAAGTGATTTTGTGCGCTCCATGTGCTGAAAGTTGGGTTTGAGGATCAGTCCTTTAAAAATCCAGGTGGAGATGGTTTAAAACTCCTTTCCTCCTTCTGAGATCAGACTCTATGCTTTTGGAGGGTTGTGCAGCCACAAAACCTGGAGCTGGATATCTATTACTACAGCTTACATGGCTATGGAGATGCCATGGAATTTTAAAGCTAGGGAAAAGTTGAACACACTTCTGGCTTAAATGACAAGTTTTTTTAAAAAGACCCACCTCTTTGGTACTCTCAAAGCAGTATGAAGTTTTAATTTATTAGCAGCAAGAGGTATGAACTTAACAGAGCTAAAGCTGGCCACTTGCAGAGGGCAAGGATACAACACAGGAGCATGACCTAGGCCAAAAATGGGAAATTGTTTCACCAGACAGGAGGGAAGCTAGCAAGCCCTGCTACCCCTCTCCAGTGTCACCTTGGGCAGAAGTCACTAAAATGTCCCCATCTATAAAAACAGGGTCTTAGCTAGTGGGAGGCTACCCATCATATTTACAGTCTTCTGGTGGTGTTTCCTGCATATAAAATGTTTACAGGCAGAAAACAAAGAAAGCCTTGGGTGCAAAAGGCTTTATAGACCTTAGGAAATAGTGGTTCCTGTTCTTGTAGGAGAAAAACTCCATTTCTACCCTAGCAACCCCATTTTGTACTGACACAGGAGTGCACACCTCCCTGGCAAAGTGCTTGCAGATGTCTGTAGGTTCAAAAACTGAAGGAGGAAATATTTTCCATGGAGCACAGCTGCTCTCTGCTGTCATCCTGTATGATGGCTGGGATTCCCCAGCAAAGCCACTGTGTGTCCAGCTGAAAGCTGGCTAAACAGTAATTTTGTTTGCCGAGGAGCATGTTTGATGACTACCTCTAGGTAAATTTAGAAAGAAGGTGTGGGGAAGGGAAGAGAGAACTTTTAAGGACTGAAACCTGGTGAGATAAGGAATCCAAACAGAGGCTAGTCTGGTTGCTTGTCTGCAAATATTTGAAGAGAGTGAATGCAAAGGAGGAAACAAAATGACTTGGTCAGTTCCAGATAGTGAAGGCAGGGCTGAGGTAATTAATGTATCAGTTACCCCAAAATTAAACTAATACTGTTGAAATTGAGTAAAGGAAAAGAATGGCCAGCATTTTATCCCTGTTGCATTTCAGTACTTCCAGGCGTGTCTGTGTACTGAACCAGAGCAAGGAGTGGAATAATGAAGGGTTGAGGGGAGGGTTTTCTCTTTCCAGGGCGGATTTGTTTTCCTGTCAAATAGACCCACTCGGGGTACGCACTTTATTTGCTCATAAGGCAGAATACTGCTCTCTTTCCCACCCTACACCAGTGCCTCATGCTGAAATCTCCTCTCTTCCTGTGGTCCAGAGGAATGCTCCCAGTTTGCTGGGATTGCTGTAAGCTGCCAGTTTGGCAACGTTTTTCACAGAAAAGCATGGTGCTCCAGCAACAGGAAAAGGTCATTTTGAACAATTTGAATATTTTGTTTTCCATGTACTTTTTCAGACATACACTTGATATGCTGTGTACTCTGTGACTTCAGTTGCCACTAGACGTGAGCGGGCACAGCAGGGATGAATCCTTGTGCATCACCACAGTGTAACAAAGACAGACAAAAGGTAGGAGCACCTCCCCTGTGGAGACAGGCTGAGAAAACCGGGCTTGTTCAGTCTGGAGAAGAAAAGGCTCCAGGAAGACCTTAGAGCACCTTCCAGTTCCTAAGGAGGCTACCAGAAAGCTGGTGAGGGAATTTTTGCAGGGCTTGTGGTGATAAGACAAGTGGGAATGTATCTTCAGACTGACAGAGGGGAGGTTTAGATGAAACATTAGGTAGAAATTCTTCACTATAAGGATGGTGAGGCTCTGGCACAGGTTTTCCAGAGAGGATGTGGATGTCCCATCCCTGGAAATGTTCAAGGACGGGCTGGATGGGCCTTTGGGCAGCCTCTTCTAGTGCAAGGTGCCCCTGCCCGTGGTAGGTGAGTTGGAAAACGATGACATTTAAGGTCCCTTCCAACACAAACTATTCTATAATTCTATTAAATACAATCAGATTTTAATAATAAATTTCAGTTTGCACGTTTGGAAAGAGGCTGAGGACAGCCCTTTTCTCTGGGGGAGGCTTGGACCAGGTAACCACCCAGTGTGTCTACCACAACTATTTGATTCTAGTGATCCATAGCACAGCACTTCAAATCCATTTTCCAAGCTTGATTAGCAGTAGCAGGATTTATTTTGTGTAGAATATGATACACGAGCACCATCTAGAGGATATAAAGGAGATGATGATGATGACGACTGTGTAGTTGACTACAGCAACAGCTGACAGTGGTATCATAGGAGGAAAAGTTTTCAGGCTCTCCATGACTCAAAAACTGCTGAAGTGGCACTAACCTCTAGGGTTAATAGTCATAACAATTATCCTGACTTTTGTTGCTTCTGGGATTTGCATATTTTTGCCTGCCGCTTCCTGCTTTTCTTTCCCTCTCTCCCTTTCTTGATGATAGCAAGAGGATGAGGGGAATAGGGAAGAACCAATTAAACCAGGAAAATGCATCACCTGGGTTTCAAAGAAGAGACTGAATAATCCATGCAGTCAGGACTGTTCCATATATGAGGGAACCTTTAGAAGAAAATAACTGCCAATTACCCAGCAGTTCCAGGTACATTTCTGATACAGCACATTAGAGAGAAATGAGAGGGCTCTCCTGTACTGCAGCACTTGGCAAATGAGGATTAAATCTGCTATGCTTTACTGTAGACCCTGCAGCATGAAAAACAGATCAGTTCCATTCTGAGAGCTTGCCTTCTCCTGTTCTAGATGTATGGGTTCCTACCCACCCTATTGCTGTGAAAACTGAGCGACTATCAATAGGAAGACCATTGGGAGCTATGAAAGTTCCTAAATGTTTGTCTCTAAGATTATCGTTTTAGAGGTTGCAATATTTTATCCGAGCGTTTGGGGAGGGAAGGGTTGCTATGAGCTGCAGCCTGGCATGTTCCCTATTGGGAAACACATCTGAAATTAGCTCTCAGCCTGCTTGGTTGTTTTATAAAAGTCAGAAAATTGTTGGTGCCTGATGAGGAGGAAGATGATATCCTGCAGAGGTAATGCCTGCACCCCAGGTGTGAAGCCCCACAACACAAGTTGGGCTGATCCAGAATGATGGTTCAGCACTGGGAAGGAAGCTGGAAAGGATAGCTGGATTTTGCAGGATCACCCAGGTCTTTCTGACACCTCACACTGAACTGGCCAGGGCTGCAGCCACTTTGTGATGCTGAGGAAAGCTCAGTACCTCTCCAGATCCCAGCCTCAGACAGGAAAGCAATTCCCTTCCTCATGAAACATCGCTACTGCAAGCCTTTTCCTCTGGGAAACCACCCTCATTCTAATGAGGACAGGCAGTTCCTGGGAAGAACAGAAGCCCAGCAGGGGCATGGGCCCATTCCCCCCTTCCTGAGCTGTTGGCCATTTGTTCCCCGTTGTTCCTCAGTATCTGTGTATAGTGGAAAGGCAGAGAAGCAAGAGGAAGGAAGGATGGTGCAAGGCAAAGCAGTTCTGAGTTACTCACCATTGCTGAGTATGGGCATAGGAAAAAACAAGCTCATCCTTCCTGAAACTCCATGCTGTGAATGACAGCTGGATGCTCTTTATCAGGAACCGGAATGAGCTGCTGCAGCAACAGCTGGAACCACTCACTTGCAAAACGTGAGAGTTGGTGACTTCTTTGAAGAGTTGCAGGTGTGCAGGGAGATTAAGAAGAAGTCAGATTTCTTTTTCCTTCTGAAGTTGCCTGGTTTTAGGGAGACACAAGTGGGTAAATATTTGTGGAACTGCTACTTTTGCCTAACAGCATTACACTGGTCTCACAGTCAAATGGAAATCACCTCTTTCTTTAAAGAAAATAGGCATATAGTGTGAGTGTGTAGAAAATGAAGGAACTGGCTCATGTAGTGCTCAAAAGAACTTCCTTGCCCCAAACTGTGGGCTCCCATCCACATCTGCTGCTGGGCTGGAAGTGGAAGTAGTTGAGTTGTCTACTTACCTGGCTGCGGAGGACTTTGTGGGCAGTCAGATGGCTGCAGGGACAGCCAACTTCCCATACAAGAAATTCTGTCTTACACCAATATATTCTTGTCTGTCATTAAACCACCTGCAACAGTACGGTTCCTATAAGTTTGGGACCAGTTTAACAAGCCTGGGTGGCAAATATACATCTTCCCTGCATTGCCCCAGGTACCTCTCCCAATTGAACCATTGCTGGTTCAATTTCTTTCTAGCTTTATTTCCTTCTGTTCCTCTCCTTTTCTGTTTGGCTCAGTCTCAACCCTCCTTGCACCACAGAGACTCTAAGAAAACTCTGGTAGCTCTGACTGGACAGAGCAGCCACATAAGATTCTTGCACACATTTGGTCTTGATCATTGTCCAGCAGAGGCTGTCAGCTGCCAGCACACCTTGGAGTGGTCAGGGAGTATCATCTATGGGGCCCAGGGGAGATGGCTGAGAAAAGCAAACTAATTATATGACGAATTTTCAACCCAGCTTAAACTTCTGCATCTGCTGGAAAATAGCTAGAGGAGTTCACAAACCAAAACTGGTTTTGTGGGCCAGTGAAAACCATTGCTTTAAACTGACTCTGGTTTCCTTTTACCCTGACTCTTGTAAAACCAGACAAGTCTGACCTGTGGCAGCTGTACAGATTCAAACCACTGCGTGGAGCCAAAGACACGCCTTTTGAGCAGCTCTACAGCTCCCAGATGCATCACAGTAGGATGCAACACAATCCACTGGGAGTTAAACTCCCAGGTGGTGAGGTGCTGTAGTCTCCTGGTCCAGGAGATGCCCTTGCCTGTGAGATAACTCAGCAGTGCTTAACATATCTAAACAGCTGAGCAAAACCAACCTCCAGTGCCAGTCTGTGTCCTGTTCAAGTTTCAGCACAGCCAGGCTGGAGACCTTGACTAAAGGCACACCCTCAATTGAGTGCACACAGCTCACAGCACGTAACATTATTGGATCTGCTTCCAACTCTCCATGCGTGATTGATTTCCACCTGCTGCTAAAAATACCATTATTGCCTTAATAAAGAGAGCCCTTCTGGCCCATATAGAACAGGAGGCATCTTCAAAGCACGGCAAAGTTTGACCATGCCTTGCCGGGTTTGGACAACCAGGTGGTACCAGCGCTGTTTTCTTGTGTGGCCATGATCTACGCAGACAGGCTGGTGCTGCTCAGACTGTTCGTACCTAACTTCAAAAAGATTTTGGGGTTCTCCTCTGCTACACTGGGAACTGAATGGGCAATGCTTAGCTCTTTTTCCTGTTTAATGGCAATGGCTTGCCATGAACTGTGCAAGTAGGACCTGTGCTGAACTTAGGAAGAGGAATAGTAAATGATGGAAGTGCAAAACTAGCAAGCAAATGGCCAGTGCTGCACAACGGTTTGGAGCGCCGCGTACCAGCAATGAGGGAAAACTTCCCACCACATATCAGCAAACAGTACCGGCAGTAATTTAACGTTCTTTAAGCATTTTTCAAGCAAAAATGTTCATTTTAGTTAGATAGGATGGCTTCAAACCACTGTTTCATGCAGCCAGGACTTGGAAAACAATGTGTAAAAAGAGGTGCCTGTCCTTCCAAGGCAGCTGGGCAGCCACTGTGGGTGGTGGGTGCAGCACGAAGGGCTCGCAGCCTTTTGTGCTGCCCAGGGAACACTGCCTGGCACCAGCATGTTCTGATTCAGACTTAAGATATGAAACAAATGGTTTGAATTCTCCCTCGGAGGGTTCCAGCAGCAGCAGCATTTCAGCCATTCTTGGCAGCAACTCACTGCCAGAACTGAGATGCTCTCTTCCCCCACACCATGCGTGTGAGTTTCGGGAAGCTCGGGGGGAACTCACTGTTTGTGTTTTGGGCTGTGCGGGGGGTGTAGGTGGGTCCATGCCAGCAGTGGCAAAGCACGTGCTGTGGTGACCACCAGCAAATCAAGCTGTGAGTGATCTCTGTTACCTGCAGTGTTCAAAGCTGTAACAAGGTGACAACACGGGGTACAGACGTACCACAGCGGGATTTGAGCCGTATTAGGTTTTCCCCTTCCTTTGTCTTTTTTTTGTCTAAACGTAGAGAATTGATACGGATAGTTCTGGTTTTTACACGGAAAATATCGACTTTTTTGAACTGATGCGTGCATGTGGCAATACGGAAGCCAGGGATGGCGCAGGTGTGAAGCTGATGAGGCGCCCAGCGAGGCAGAGATGCTTCCTCACGGGGCAGCGAGGTGGAGAGACCAGGAGGGGAAGTTTCTCCATCCGCCACTGCCGACACAGAGCGACTCGAGGGGGTGCGGCGGCGCTGAGCAGCGGCGTGGCACCCGCTGGAGGGGAGGGATGACAGGCGGGGCCGGGATGTGCCGTGCCGGGGTGTTCTGTGCCGTGCCGTGCCGGGGCGGGGCGCGGCG